>VZRI01012081.1:0-33055 GCA_013397515.1 Upupa epops | reverse complement strand
TCCCTTCACAAGCAGGCAGTCTCACAATACTCTTTCCAGCTGCCACTTTGCCCCTCTTAATTTGATCAGCCTCTTCAAAGGATATTTTTGTTAATTATCATAGTTTCAAATTCTTGAATCTCTGCTAAGAAAAGGCACTTGTTGAACTGCCCCTCAAAATGCAGCAGTACCTTTACTTCTCAGCTTTTGTACCTTCAAACAATATGTCTTCCTCCCTGCCATATGCCATATCATTCTGGGTGTACCTTTCAGCAGCAGAGATTAGGTGTCTGGTAGCTGCAGGGCTGCCCAGTGCCAGACACAGTTTGAAAGTCTCATTCTCCACAGTTTACACTATACATACAGAATGACAGCTCTTATTCAGTTTATTTACATATAGTGCTTATGACCTCAAAAATACAGACTGTCCTAAGGAAAAATATGTATTTCCTTTAATACAATACAGCTTGTTCCATGACAGTCACATTTAGACTTAGAAGCCCATGGAATAGAGCTGCAGAGCTAATTTCATAGTTTGAAGTGATAATGGTCTTGAAGGGAGAAAACAAGCATCTTCATTAGCAACCATTCCATGTTTCACTTTGATTAATGAATGAAGAGCAATGCATAGAATCCTTTGCAGTTTCAATCTATTTAGTAAGAATTGAATGTTGAAAACTATTTTAGCTGACTCAGTCAGAAAAAGGAGGGAAGAGACAACAAGGAAATTCTACTTGATAATACACTGCAGTAGTGATGACAAGCTAGCATCCTGAAATTAGTTAACTACAACCACTGTCCACAGTTGTCTCAGAAAATAATAGCAAACAACAGACATATTTATGGTAAATCCCAAAGAAAATATTATTTATTTATAAATGGCAACTGGGCTCTGAGCGATTAGTCAGATTTTTGCAACTGTTTAGAATCATAAAGAGGAAGACAGGTATTTTCAGTACTGTTTGGCTCTCAGATAACCCGTTGAGTCAACTCTGACTGAAGTACTAACTCCCTATTCTTTAATAGAAAGTAGTTCCCCTAAGTATCCTTGCTCATCACATTACTGTCACTTTCGCTTAATAAAAGCAAGAAAATCCAAACTTATTACACTCAGCATTGCCAAAGACTATGTTGTACAATACCTGAAAGAACACAGAATAAAATGAGAAAAAAAATACTTCAAGCACTACTGAATTACTGTCCCACTTTCCCCAAACATTTTCTGTAAGTTAATTAGAAAAAATAACAAAGTTCAGTTAAATTTGAGGAGAATGTTCTTGTACGTAAGACTCCTTGGTCCATATTTAAGGGGCAGATAATTTCTTCTACCATTGCTTATTGGCTTCTGCAGTTAAGAGATGGGAAAATTCATACCATAAAGATCTCAAATAATGGAGATTTTATAAGCAGTGAAATTGCCAAACACTGAAACCAAACACACATAATGATAGTCACAGAAGGTGAAATACACAATGAGGGAACTGAGCTCTAAATTAATCTTCACCAATTCCTAATGGACAGGACCACATACAAACATCCACATCTGACCAGGACCCATCCACATAGGGCATTACTGAGGACAAAGTCGTGACATACGTTAAAGTATCCTCCTGTGTTTCTAGTATGCTCAAATTACTGAACTGGCTAATGTAGAAAAACTCTACCCCAACTGAAGTTGGAATAAAAGTTTTATGGTTTGTCTTAAAGGGGAGTGCAGATTTTGTATAAAGCCATCTGACAAAATTACAATGTCCAGCAAGCTTGCAGTCCACTCCTTGCCCCAGCTGAGGTCGGGTCCATTATCTGGTGTTTTCAAGCTAATTTGTAGGATAATGCAAATTCCAATAAATATTTCTCACCTTTAAAAAAAGGCATTTTCAGAACAGGGTATTTATAAAATCTTGTCTACAGGTTCCTTTCCTATCTGTCAGAACATTGTGAAGGACTTAATCTGGTATTAACTAGTTTAGAGGTCACACTATTGTTTCTTTCTGTTAGTCTGAACTCATCTACAATCCTACAAATCTTATACCCTTGATTTTTGTGTGCAGATGCAGCTCTTAATTTAATCATACTATCATAATGCATGCTTTTCTCAGCTACTAGCTGCGGATCACTTAGGACTAGCCCACATGCTGTAAACAGCTGCAGATCAAAGGCTGCAAAACACTAATTTACATTCTCTTTCAGTGTCAATTTTACATAATTTTTACTCAAGCTGGCATCCCATTAGCAGAACACTTGTAGTCAATGTTTTTTTAATGACCATATAAAACTTGGGGGAAAAAATCCTAACTACACTTTTCTGGATTACTGTTCTCTGCTCTGTTTCTCTCAGTTCCCTAGAAATCATTTACGGGATGCACTACTATTTCAACTTTCTTGAAGACTGACAACTACAGTCACACTCAGAAGAATCATAAAGAAGAGATTTTCCTCAGTTTTCTTCACTCCTATTGCTACCTGAAATATCAGGGATCATAGAAGGTCCTTAGTCTACCTTCCTCAAAGCATCAGCAAAAAGACTAGAACATGAGAGTCTCGGTTTTATCCTCTCTGGGCTGGGAAACTATCAAAGATGGTGTTCTGCACCAGAAGGTCCATTATTACTGCAGTAAGGAAGGCACTCAGACTCTCTGAAGTATCATGTTAAATGCTATTAGGGCTCAGCATTGTGCAAGCACAAGACATGTTGCTTCACCCTGACCAGGTGGCTCTGAATGTCAGGCCTGCTGTAGAATGCATCGGCTAGTGTCCTCTCCCACACAAATGAATAAATATATAAATAAGAATTATTTATTACCTGCTAGCCTGGGAAGCAAGTGCTCCCTCACCTCCTCCTGACCCTGATCCATCCTAGGATTTTTTTTCCTAGCTGGATAAAACTAGCAGTTCACAGTCGTCCTGCGATATGCTACAACTTCCAGCTTTTTCTCAATTTTTTGTTTAGTGGTTTGATTTGTTCTCACAGAATCAGAATCTCAGTACTATTGGGGTTGGAAGATAACTCTGGATGTCACATTGTCTAACCATTGTAAGTCTGAAACACATTAAAATAGTTTTCATTTTATTTTTACTTAGGAACAGTATTCAGTCTTTGTGCAATTTCAAAGCCTTCCTCTGTACTAATACAATAGCAACTTTTATTTGTAAGGATTTAATTGCCTCCAAATACTTTTGCGTCATTGTCCCCATTGACTTTTAAGACACTGCTGAGGATAGCTTTTCCAATTATCATGACTGCTGTATATTCATTGGGCCAAGAGTAACTTTGTATACATTTTATTCACATTACTGATTTAACTGTTTCATTAATTATGTTTTCATTTCAATCCACGGATGCATTCCCCTTCTCCTGATCCTCGTTCTCTATTGGGAAGGGGTCATCAGGCAATACAAAAACTGCTATGACTTAGCCCCACATACAAACTAAATGTAGACAGCCACCAAAGTGTGTTCTAAAGCAGACCTTTCCACAAAAGCTAACAGAAGAGTACTTACGTCTGTCAAAGGGAAAAAACTATACTGGAAACAATGCAGGGCTGGATGTAGGTGAGGACAGTGCAACCAAGGATAAGGAAAAGGCTAAGATACATAATGCCACCATTGCCTCCATCTTTAATGGACAGACTTTTAAGTGTTCAGCTTCCTGAGCAGGAAGACAAGGATGGAGAGTAGAATAACCCCCCCAGTAATCCAGGAGGAAGTAGTAATCCCACCTAGACAGTCTATGGGGCTCGGTGGGATTCACCTGGATACTTGGGGAGCCGGCAGGAGAATTCACCAAGCCTCTCTGCATCATTTTTCAACAATCCTGGTCAACAGGGGAATTACCAGATGACTAGAGGGTGGCTAGTGACGCTCATTTACAAGAATGGCCTGAAGGAGGATCCGGGGAACTACTGGCCTGCCGCACTCACCTCAGTACAGAAAAGGATCATGGAGAGGATCTGCTTGAGTGAACACATATGGCAAGTGCATGACAACCAATAGACTAGCCAACATGGGTTTATGAAAGGGAGATCTTGCTTAACCACCCTGATCTCTATGACCACATGACCCTTCTAGATGCAGGCAGGGAAAGCTGTGGACACTGTACGTGGACTCTGGTAAGGCCTTTGACACCATCTCCCACAGCACTCTCCTGGTTAGTAGTGGTGTCCCTTAGGGCTGTTTTGGGGCCAGACCTGAATGAGGAGATTGAAAGCACCCTCAGTAAGTTTGCAGACAGCACCAAATGGTGTGGGAGTGTTTATCTGCTCAAGGACAGGAAGGCTCTGCAGAGGGACCTGAACAGGTTGGATTGATGGACCAAGGCCTGTTCTGTAGTGTACAACACCAAGTGCTGGGTCCTGCATTTTGGTCACAGCCCCAGGCAACACTACAGGCTTGGGGATGAGTTGCTGGAAAGCTGCCCAGCAGAAAAAGATCTGGGAGTGTTGGTGGACAGCCAGCTTCATATGAGTCAGCAGGATCTTGGCCTGTATCAGGAATAGCATGGCCAATAAAAGTAGGGAGATTATCATCCCCTTGCATTCTGCACTGGTGTGGCCTCACCTCAAGTACTGTGTTCAGGGCTGAGGCCCTCACTGTAAGTACACTGAAGTGCTGGAATGGGTCCAGAGAAAAATTACAAGTTCATGAGGGCTCTAGAGAACAAGCCATATGAGGAGAGGCTTAAGAACTGGACACATTTAGTTCAGAGGAGGCTGACGGGAGACCTCACTGCCCTCTACAACTGCCTATAGACAGACAGGTGTTGGTCTGTAGTCCCAATTGAATAATAACAGAACAAGGGCGATGGTCTAAAGTTGCAGCAGAGGAGATTTAGATTAGATATTGGAAAGAAATTCTTTACTGAGTGGTCAGGTACTGGAACAGCCTGCCTCAGGGAGGTGGTTGAGTCACCATCCCTGGGAGTGTTTAATAAATGTGTAGACATGGCCCTTGAAGACATGTAGCGGGTTTACTGTGTTTTATCTGCCTGAGCGCATTTGGTGCTTGTGTCTGTTCAGGGCTTTGTTGATTGTTGTTATGTGTGTGGTTGGACTGTGTAATCTGGAAGGTTCTTTCCAACCAGAAATATTCAGCAATTCTTCTCTGAAGGCAGCCCTGTAAAACCCTGAAAAAACTAAGTTGCAGATGCAGTCACTGACCTTAAGTTTCATATGGATATGCACAAGTTCCACACATGCCAAAATAATTATGAAATCTGAACACAAGGGCTTTCTGTATATCTGATGTAGAAGAAACCATCAATAGGTGCGCCTCAAACTTTTATTAACTGTTTATGCAATGTTGAACAGATTAAGTCATCTCACCGCTAGACTCAGATTTTATAACTGACCTATTACAAAAATTAGCAAACATTTAGATAAAACCTTTATACAATGCTTTTCCAGACTACGGCTTTCCAAGACTATCTCCCCATGTAGACTTTAGATAACAAAGCAGCTCAGTGGATATATTTTCACTTGCAAATCCCCACGTGTGACAGGCATCAAAACACTGTAAGCTGTAATGCTTAACACCAGAAGTGTTTCCCCAAAAAACTGCTTCTGACTTCCTGCATTAAGTGATGATCATCACTGGGTTCATAGTAGCAGAACGCACATGCTGAATGCTTTAGCATATGATATGAATTACTCTTTCAAACATTTAACTGTTCCTTAACTTCGACAGTAAAATACACTAAACTCAAAACCTCACTTACAACAGAACACAATCTCATTTGGTACTAGAGTGGTCTTAATCCCATGATTCAATCACACTTGCAGAATACTTCAACTGCATTCCTCCTGAGTCCATGTTGCCCCCCTCTCTGTGGTTCTAGGAAACAGAACAGTGTCAGTTTAGAATCATTTACACTTTGAATAATTTAGATGTCACTACAAAACTATTTCAGCTTTCTGCATACAAGTTTCTCAATGTAAATGGAGCATCACATTTTTGAAATAAATACAGCAGCTCTCATCATTAAACTTATGGCATTTACCTTCTTGACAGCCACAGGCTGTTCAAAAAAGGACAAGTGAGCAAGAAGGAACAAAGGCACTGCTCTTTACATCAAGAAAATGGACAGAGTGAAGAGCTTTACCTGAGGAATAGCCATGAGAAGGTTGATAGCTTATCGCAGAGAGTTAGGAGACCTAGGGAACCTTGTGGTTGGTGCTACTACAGGCCACCTGATCAAAGCCTTTTTTCATTTCAGCTACAGCAGGCATCAAACTTTAGTGCTCTCATCCTGCTGGGAGACTCTGAACACCACAAAATGTGCAGGAAAAGCTGTATGTGATCCAGATTCTTAAAATACATTGAGGGTATCTTCTTAAGCTATGTTAACACACAGCTCTACCAAAGGGGACACAACACTGGACATGATGATCACCAAATCAAGTGAGATCACTGGTGATGTCAACACTGAGGCAGCCCCAGCTACAGTGATCACAAACTAGTGGATTCAGTGTTCTCGGGGACACAGAACAGATCAAGACAAAATTCCCTGAATTTTAACAAAGCAAAATTCCACCTCTTCAAGGACTTCAGTCAGTAGCATCACCTGGGAAATTACCTTCAAGGGCAAGACAGCAGAACTGAGCTTACAGACCTTTAAGGCCACTGTCCATGAAGCTCAGGTACTCCTGATTCCCAGTTGTAAGCAGTCAGACAAACAGAAGAGACTAGCATGACTGAAAAGAGACTTGCTAGCCAAACAAGGAACTGCACAGCAGTGGCAGCTGGAAAGAGTATTGCGAGACTGCCTGCTTGTGAAGGGATGGACTTGGGAAGGCCTCAGTGCAGCTGGAGCAAGGAATACAAATAATAGCAAGGAGGACTTCTACAGGTACACAAACCAGAAAACAAAGGTGAACAAAACTGGGCCCTTCTGATGAGCATGACTGGCAAGGTGGTGAAAACAGCTGAGGCCGGGCTGAGGTACTCAGCTTTTTTGCCTCGGTTCTTCATGGTCAACTTCTCATAACGACCAAGGTGATGGACCACGAGATGGGGACCAGTGTCTTCACTCCACACAGTGTTCACATCCCCCTGAGGATCTTGAACATGCGTGGGACCTGATGAGACTCATCCCAGAGGAATGAGGGAACTGGCTGATGCAGTTGCCAAACCACTCTCCACAATACTTGTAAAGCCCTAGCAGCTAGGTGAAGTCTCTGGTGACTGGAAGAAGGGAAACATTGTTTTTTAGAAGGCTAAAAAGGAGGACCCCAGGAGCTCCTGACTTGTCAGGCTCACACCTGTGCCTGGGAAGATCGTGGAACAGACCCTCGTACAAGCACGTGGACCCTGCTAAAGCACGTGGAAGATGGGGAGATGAGACAGCCAGAATGTTGTGCCTGATGTCACCTGTCTTCTCCAGCAGAAAGGGCATCAGGGGCCTTACTGAGCACTAGATGATACAAGCCTTTTTCCATAATACTAAAACAGCTTTAATAATTAATTTCAAAGAAGAAAAGAGGGATGGTAGTGAACATGCAGCTTCTGTCAGATTCAGATGGTCTGATCAGAAAGGGATTAGAAACTGATTATGTCCAACCTAAGAGTTAGCACACTGTATGTAAGTGATTAAGAGGGCAGTACTCCCAAGGAGAACAGATTTCCCCTGTATCTGTTTATTTGCAAGTATGTGGCCAAAGAGTCAGTCACTTTTGGTAACTCAGAGGACATAAAGGACACACATGACAGATTACATCTAGAAATGACGGGTTTCAGGACATGCTGCTGAGTGATGCTCCAATGAAGGTTGGAGATTTGTATGAAACAATCTAGACTCAAAGGTCGGTAAGATCCACCTTTGAAAGCAATCTACACAAAGAATAAGCTGTGTTTGAGCAGAAATATGGAAGAAAAGTCCATTGAGGGTGCAATACTGTAAAGGAAGTAACAGTTTAAGAGTGTAGCTGTGGCACCAGTAAGACCCAAAGAAGAAAGATGCAGATCTCATTAGGGAACTAGTCAGTCAGCCAAACACACTCAAAATGTGCAACATCTTCAATAATTACGGTAAGGAAAAAGATCATTAATAAAAAGAAAGTCTGAGCTTGAATTCAACTTCAGACATTGTGTAAGCAGCATGTGTAATTATTTCTCTCATCTCCAAGTGAATAGTAACATTCGCAATATAACTAGTTTACTAAAAACAATAGTCCCAAGAAAGAGTAGGCATAAAACTTAAATCCTAAACTGGTGGCTGTTGAGTGATTTGAGAGCTATGTCACTGTAAGAGTCTAAGTCAAGCACGTTGTCCAAAATTAGTTTTATACAATATTGAACACTTTGAAGATGCACAAATAAGATACAGGATACAGTTACAGTCAAAAAGTTTCAGTGGCATTACTCTGGATATATGCTGCTAAACACATATACTGAGACAAAGTTCCAAAACCCAAGTCTTCCAGTTCTATTTCCATACTTACCTTTTGAGTATTAACTGATGTGAAGACTCCTCCTCGAGAACCAAAAGCAATTTCTTCCAACCAAACAGGAATTTCCTGCTGGGCCTATACAATTAGAGAAGTTAATCTGGAGACTTTCGCTGCTTTGCTGATGTACATTAAGAGTTCCACAAATGTACTAAAGAAGTAAAACACTAAAGAACAGAAAAAGTTAAGCACAAAGATTTGAAACTTACATCTGAAAGCACTTTGACTAGAGATTGTGCAAGATGGCCATCTGCAACATTATCGAAGAAGCAAATTGCATTGCCTGTATTTCCACAACGACCTGTTCGCCCAATTCGGTGTACATACTCTTCAATGGTGGAAGGAAGATCAAAATTAATAACATGTTGAACATTCTCAATATCCAGACCTCTTGCTGCCACTGAAGTTGCCACAAGAACTGCACATTTTCCAGAACGAAAATTCTGAAGAGCTATTTCTCTCTCCCTTTGTTCTCGATCTCTACAAAGAAAAAAGTGCTTAGAATGGGTATCTCAAAAATCTGCAGTATTATTTAAGATACAGGTTGAAATGTTATGATTCACAGACAGAGGCAGTTCTCGAGGGAAGAAACAATCAAACAAAAAACCAACCAACCCACAAACTAACACGAGGTTTTCTGGGTTTTTAACTGATCAGCTATAAGACACAGTAACTGTTATAACCTAAGTGGATAGTCAAAATAATTTTTTGTAAACTCAGTGCCTACCTAAGAAGATCAATTTGTTTAACAGATTGCTTCTTCATACCATAGTTAGAAGTGCTTTCCTATTGTTTCATAGCAGGGAGCCAGATTAGCAAAATTCTACCTATTTCTGCACATCTTGTCTTTATACATTAACTCATCTATATTAACTCATCCTCAACTTGAACATTCTGATACCTGTGTGAACATAGCTCAAAACATCATTTCACTGGCAAGAATCCAAGTACATTGACGTAAAAATACTGCAAAATTACATTTTTGATTGCTACAGGTATCTTAAGATTCAAACAAACATCACACAACTATATTCCAACTATGTCTGTGAAAGACAGACCATCTTTTTAAATAGTTGCTAATTCCATGTGTAAACCTATTTCATCTTGCTTCTCAACACTTGTTACTGTATTCCAGCTTGTATAAACACAAGCTGGAAACATCTCCTCTCCAGACAGATCTCCACACCAGTGCTAGGCCTATGAATATATCAAGGAGGCAGAAATGACAGCATCATAAAACTGTGTGATATGTGTCACTTTAAAGAAGCCTGCAGAACAGAGTGGAAGATGTACAACTGTCACTTGAATTTATGGGTACTGTCTTACTAGTAATGCAAAGTCTGTTTTTATCACACAAATTATAAGAATAAATAGAAGCAACTGCTGATTCTACTGAGTTTATCAAACTGTTTTTCAGCAGTAGGCATAATGCCAGTTCATATGGCACGTGAAGTGTGGTCAACCAGAAAGATGCATACTCCACAAATGCTTTTAGAAGTGGCCTTCAGAAACACTGCATTCTCAACTGGGCAGAACTGCTGAGGATTACAGGGCTATCTGAAACAACGCAATCTACATCATGTAAATATAACTAAACACAAATTCTCATTAAAATCTTGACGTACACATATCACTTAATACTCTAACCTTATTTTCACTTAAAATACTTACCCATGAATGCTAATGGCTGGTATTTTTTCTTGACAAAGAAAGGCTGCAATGTAGTCTGCTTTTATCTTTCTGCCTACAAACACCACAGTTCGCTCATGACCTATATTAAACAAGAGTTCAGATCCACTTTAGTTTGAAACCTAACTCATTTCACTACTCAGAGTTGCAGTTACTTACACCAACACCTAATATCAGAATCAGTTTCAAATAATGCCCTTAAGGTGTAACTAATTTTTTGACTGCACTGAATTAATTAAAAATCAAACCATCAACTTCTAGATCAAAACAGTGGATTGCATTTTCTCCTCAATAAAGGGAGAAAACAAATGTTTTTCTCTGTTGGGGAGCAGAGCACAAGCAAGGAGGAACAAGTCATCAGAAGAACATCATCCAAGCCAACAGAAAGATAAGCGTCTACTGAATTGTGTCTAAACCCAGACTCCCAAGTGAAGGGGGCTGTATTGACACAAAAAGATCAACTGGAGTATGCTTTATCTCTCTTTCTGGAAGAGTGAGGAACCCAATGGCTGAATCCCAAGAAGCTAATCAAAAGCGAAATCACCCATCAAAGTCTTTATGCTTACCGCTACCCCCAACACACTTTCTGTGTACAATCTCTTCACATACACAGGTAATACATATCACAATATAAAATCTCAAGTCTTTTGGTGACTTAAATAGAAGTGATATGTAACAGGAGAGAATGAGTTGACAAAGCATGAGATGGAGTGAAGAGGGTGAGAGGAGAAAATGAGAATCTAACACCAAGGCCATCTCACCAGGTGTTTCCTCTCTTCCCCTCCAACACTCAGTTCTGTGATTGTGAGGAAAATGTGCATCAGCAGATTTGTTGTGTGTCTGTATCTATTCTGTTTGCCTGTTCAGGTGCAGTGCTTTCTGCACATCTATCCATGGCAATAGATGGGTGGATGAGTCACCATCCCTGGAGGTATTTAAGAAATGTGTACGCATGGTGCTTTGCAACACGCTATAATGGCAGGCATTATTTGGTTGGTGTGGGTATGGTTTGACTCTGTAACCTAGAAGATCCTTTCCAACCATGATGATTCTGTTATTCTAAGAGCAAAGGATGTTTATTCCTCATTGAATTATCTGATCTGCCCCCTCCTTCACACAACAGGTAAGTAAGCAATCCCGTTCTATAGCATGTGGATAAAAGCAGCAGGTCCTTCTGAGCTTGGAACAGCAGGGTACACAGACCATTCTCTCCTTCCCAACTCCATTCCAGTTCTCAGCATCAAAACTTAACATACAGTCAAAGCAAAAACGCAAACCATTAACAAAATAAAGGTAGAAGGTTTTATGCAAGAAGTTCAATACATATGTCATCCGGAGATACCACCTCCAGACTCTATCATAATTGACCATATAAAGAAACTAGTACTTGTGAAGCTTATCTGCTGCTACTCAACAGATAAGGATATTTGTCAAGGTCTCATAACACAAATACACCTACAAAACTAGAATGCCAAGATCTACTTAGCAGTTACTAAGATGACTTCACTAAGTCATTTAGTAACACAGGTGCGCATAGGATGGAATCATAACCTGATCAGTAAAAAGAACACAGGTTTAGAAACAATCACATATGTCTTCCCTGAAAAATAACAACAAGTTACCAATTTTTTGTAGAATTTCTATCAGTTTATCCCTTTTGGAATACTCAGGAACCTGAAGAACACTTTGCTGAACATCTCTGCAGGCTTCACCCACATGGCCAACAACAACAAATAAATAATCAGGTTTCAGAAACTCCACAGCCAGCCTTAAAAAGAAACAAAACAACATGAAGTCTATTAGGTTGCTTTTTTGCAGTCATACATACGGTTTTTAAAAAGCCACAGCTCTGCATTGTTTTACAGACATGTACATGCTGTACATAAAAACCCGATTAGTAAGAATATGCTGACTTACTACATCCTTGTGGCTTCTCATAGCACAAAACTATTTCCTAGCTATCTCAAGAGTTTAATGTATGTGCTTGTAATAAAATAAATTTTAGTAATACATATGCTCACGGAACAGGTCTCAGGGCACTACTGCATTACTAGCTGGAGACCTCCAAGAGAGCCAGCATGGAATAACAAGGTGCTCCAGGACTTACTTGGGTGCAAGAAGAAAGTCTATAGGCAGTAGAAGGAAGATAGGCTGGCTGGAAGGAGTAGAGACTTCCTGTGCAGCCAGGATTCAGATGAGAAAAGCAAGAGCACAACTAGAATTAAATTTGGCCAGGGGGATAAAGGGAAACAAGAAGGGTTTCTTTCCATACGTCAGTAAGTAAAGGAAGGCTAGAGATGACAGAGGACCTTTCCAGAGGGAAAATGGAGACCTGGTCACAAGTGACCTGAAGAAACCTGCAGTGCTTATGACTTTTTTGTCTCAGTCTTAAGCTACAAAGGCTCTAGCCACTCCACCCAAGTCCCAGTAGACAGAGACACGGTGAAGGACGATCCAACCACTTTCAGTGAAAACCACGTTCAAAACCACCTGAATAACCTAAATGTGCACAACTCCATGGGGTCTGTCATAGTTTAAAAATTATCAAATTTTCTATTGTTAATTGTGGTGCAAGCCAACAAATCATTTTACTTTGAAGCTGGAGGTAGCTTTCCCAGCAGACCTCCTGCGGCAGTGTCTGGACTCAGGTGATTGGTGGACAAAGTCTATAAAAGGGAATGTACTTCCTTTTTCTTTTCTTTTTCTCCTCTGGTATGTTTGAGAAACACAGAGCTCCTCTGGAAGAGATCGCCCCCACCCTCCCCAGGGTTGGGGGACAAGCAATGGCTCTCAGACCCCCTGCCCCTAAAGGATGGAATACAGCAGAAGCCTAAGCATGGCTGTAGCAATGCTTCAGGGGGAACTACAGCCCTCTTTTGCATGGGAGCTCAAATGCAGAAAAGAGCAGACCTTTTTGGACTGTGGCCAGAGTCAGCTCACCTTCGGTCCTGGTGGCAGGCCAAAGAGATGAGCCACTGTCCACCTGCAGACCCCTTTGGTGGAGGCCAAATTGCAGTCCTTCCTCTGAGGGCTCAAAATGCAGAAAGCCAGCACCGGCTCATTCCGGATTCTGGCAGCAGGTTGAAGAGAGGGCAACTCCTCCACAGCTACTTCTACAGCTTGATCGCCTTGAAGATGCCAGACAGAGGCGAGCTCTTAACCCTCTACCTCCCTTTATGCCTAACCACAGGGGAGAAGAAAGAGATGAGTTATCTCTGCAGAAGGCCCTGCAGAAAAGCCCTTGGAGGAGGCCTGAAAAGGCCCATTCACAACAGGTGTGGCATCACATGACCAGTGCCATGTTGGCTTTGTCTCCACTGAAATGGCAAAGATCCTGTATATTCTGCCACTGCAAGAAAACTCTACTAAAAGCAAGAGATCCAAGTACTGATCTTCTAAGCCTTTGGCAAACAGATAGTCTGTGATTCTGTTGTATCCTGTACATTTGACGTTGCTATAGCCTCAAAAGAAGAGCCCCCAGAGACAAGGGGAGTTAGAAGTATGCTGTAGCGGTCACAGAGGGCTGATGTCTTCATGAGGACCAAGAAAGGAACTTTTCCACAAGCATCAAATATGTATTTTGTGCTGTATTCCTGCTGCCACACCCCCACACACACCCCTTTCTCTTTGGAAAGTGGGATGCAAGAGTGTGTTGTGGCTTTGTGGTTATGAGTGTTGGTGTACACTCTCTTGTCCCAGACCTCTCATCTAAAGCCAAAAAACCAATGTGTTACCTGTCTCCCATTTCTATGTGTATGTATATGTGTAAAGGCATTGTCATACAGTTTGTTTTACCTTTTTAATTCTTTTACTTATTTGGGGATTTTTTTCCTTTTGTTATTGCTGATGGGTTCAATAAACTGTTGTCTTTTTATCAAAGTTGCTTCATTGCCTGTTTAACGCTCAGTGAGAGTTGGTTGTGCTTGAATTGCAGGCACCAACACAAAATGATTTAGACCCTCTCCCTAAACCATTACACTTGTGAAATACCAAGATGATTATTTTTCACCCTCCACAGATGTGGTGAAGGAGGGACAAGAAACAAGCAGGGGCAGTATGAAGACTTCAGCAAAAGTGGAACTTCAAACCTTTAGACAACCTTCAAACTTTGCTTTACAATCTCCACCTAAATTAAGCATGCAGTCTATGCAAGTTCTTAGTTCTGCTACCCAAAAACCAGAAAGTATTCCACAAGGAATGTTAACATTACAGCTTTTCAGAACAATTTTAACAAGTTTTAAAGTTTCTGAACATAAGGATTGCTCTTAACTCTTCAGAGACTGAGGTCTAGAAGTACAGCTTCATACATATTTCCACTTTTCAGTTTACTCACCTCTGAATTTCTTCAGGAAAAGTGGCACTAAACATAAGTGTTTGACGCTTGTATTTTGATGGCATGTTTGGGTAGGAAATCAACTTCTTCATAGCTAACTCAAAACCCATATCAAGCATGCGGTCTGCTTCATCTAGCACCAAATATTTCACATTATTCAAAGCCATCTGCAAGTATTTCAGTGGAAGAAAAAAGGTTACTGACTGTATACACTTCTAAAATGTCTTAATGACTAAAATCCATGTTTTACTTATTTCTTTCTAGTAGGAGTTGATAATTCACAAGTCTGTGATTTTTGTTTGAATTGCATTTCATCCTCTATTTGCCTTTTTAATCAGCACCAACTCTAACCACAGCATGTACACTGAAGTGCTTCAGAACTTGGTTCAGCAACATAAACCAAGATAGAGCCTAGAGATAATCTACTATTCAGCACAGCTATTATGTCTGATTTTTACAAAGGTTCCCCCATACAACTCTCACGTGTACTCATTGTACATTCCCTTGTTCTGAAAATAATTGTCAGAAAGCATTAAGGCCATTGCAACTTCACTCTTTCTGACCAAGATTGTAATTTTTACTAGAAGTCTGACAACTGCAGAAAGCCATTCTCCAGTTGTTATGAAGAAGTGTTTTTCTGAACTTCTTTTGTCCAGTGTAACAGTCCTGAGCTACCAATATGCTATCAATTTGAAAGTGAAATAGCTGGAAGATGTTTTGAATAAAATCAGTATTAAAGTGTACTGATACTTACAGTTAAAAGCTGTATCAGCAAAACAAACAGGACATCAAGTGACAATCTGTTCTGGAATATTCCACCAAAACTAAAAGAAGGTGTTCCATGTATTTGAACTATAACATGTAATTGCCAAGAACACTGCAACCAGTTTGATTTACAATGGTATTTTCCAATGGGTCCCAAAAGGGACTGAAGAGATCTGCACTCATGGTAATCTTTGAAAAACATCACAGATTTTAGATTTTAGTATTTTAGTCAAGGGCCTGTGTGAAGGCAGTACAGCACACTGAATATTTTTTCATGGCTCTGTTTTTACTTTTATAGAATTTGAAAAATGAAAACCAGTATGTAAAAAGCAGTGAATGTTTGAGGAATTCAGATTTAAGATCTTACCTTGTCTCTTTCTATGATGTCTAAAAGTCTTCCTGGAGTGGCACATAGTATATTACAGCCTTGCATTATCTGATTAATTGAATGGCCTGTTTGTGTACCTCCATAGATTACAACAGGTCTTATACAAGTTCTATGACACACAGGAAAACAACACCTATGGATTAATTATTTAAGAACTCAAACAGTATTGTTTCATAAAATAAGTTTAAAAAACATCAGATATACCATAAACCAGTTTAGATTGGTTCAATTCTTTCCCTATAAACCACAGCTTATAAGCAAAACCATGACCTAACATCAGAAACGTGCTGCAAACTGAAACTTCCATTCATACTGCCAGGAGGACGGTTTACTCAGAAAGAACACTTCTTTTCACCTGTATTCTTGCTTCCTCCTTCCAAGTGGAAGTCACTGGCAGAAAGGCCAAAATGGTGCTAGATAACGTTCCTTTTAATAAGACATACTTAGAAAAAGTAGGACTGCCACTATACTATGCCTTTAAAGGTTCAGAACTTTTTCTGAACTTTGAAAGAACAGTGCAAAAACCCAGTATTACACAGATAGACCCTTCTACAGCAACTATTTACACCTGCCACACAGTGAGACACTCAAGCATTAAGAGAGCAAATCCATTCAAACCCTAAACTACTTGCTACTCTTCCAACCAAGGATTTGTTTAGATCTACTAAGAGGAACTACATAAGATAGCAAGAACTACCTTTCACAGCTGAGAGCAAGTTTATGAGCTTACCATTGTAACATCCAGGTAAAGTTTTTACACGCATGCAATGAGTATACATGTAAAATTGTAACACGTGTTCTTACAAGATGTTAATTCAGCTTCATACCCAACAATACTGTATGAGAGAAACAGTGTCTAGTTTTACCAGATTTAACTGGATTCTTTCAGAAAGCTTTAGTCTAAAATTGGAAAAGGTTGGAGTCATACTATTTCAGTATTTATCCACTATCACTTATTACAGAGATTTCATACTCCTATTTAATAATACAAAAGAATTGTTAATAATATCATTAATCTGAACTGAACATACACATGTAATGCCAGATGGGGACAGTCTTTTGTCGCAAGGCCTGTTTCAACAAAACAAAGGGTAATATATACAAGGGGTAACATATAAACAAATGAGAGCAGCTTCAAGTTCACAGGCCTTGGTCCTCATGGGGGATTTCACCACCTAAGTATCAATTGGAAGGGACAACACAGCATGGCACCCACAATCTAGGGGGTTCCTGGAGTGTGTTGAGGGTAACTTCATCATCCAAGTGACAGAGAAACCTACAAGAAAAGGTGCTGCCCTGGACATTGTCCTCACCAACAAAGAGGAGTTGGTGAGTGAAGTGAAATTCGGGGCAGTCTTGGTTGCAGTGACCATGAAATGGTTGATTTAAGATTGTTAGGGTACATAAGAGGATGCATAGTAACCTTGCAACCCTGGACTTCAAGAGAGCTGACTTCACCCTCCTCAGGGATCTACTTGGCAGGGTACCATGGGATGAAGCCTTAGAGGGAAGACACCTCCAAGAGAGCTGGTCCTTACTCATGGACCAACTCCCCCCAGCCAGGGGCAGTGTATTCCAAAAAACAAGATGGGTAAGAATGCCAAGTGGCTGACATGGAATAACAAGGTGCTCCAGGACTTACTTGGGTGCAAGAAGAAAGTCTTTAGACAGTGGAAGTAGGACAGACTGGCTGAGAGGAATACAGAAGACTTCCTGTGCGGCCAGGATTCAGATGAGAAAAGCAAGAGCACAGATAGAATTAAACTTGGCCAGGAGGATAAAGGGAAACAAGAAGGGTTTCTTTCCATATATCAGTTAACTAAAGGAAGGCTAGGGACGACAGAGGGCCTTTCCAGAGAGAAAATGGAGACCTGGTCACAAGTAACATGAATAAACCTGTGGTGCTTAATGAATTCTTTGTCTGAGTCTTCAGCTGCAAAGGCTGTAGCCAATCCACCCAACTCCCAGTAGGCAAAGATAAACACAGCATGAAAGATGATCCAACCACTTTCAGTGAAGACCAGGTTCAAGACCATGTGAAAAACCTAAATGCGCACAAGTCCACGGGGCCGGATGAAATCCACCCATGGGGCCTGAGGGAAATAGCCTAACTAATTTGATGGCCTTTTATGATGGCATTACAGCACAAGTGTAGCACAGACAACAGAAGAGCAACTGACATCATTGACCTGGACTTGTGTAAAGCATTTGACACTGTCCCACATAACATCCTGGGCACCAAACTGGAGTATCATGAATTTGATGAACAGATCACTCACTGGATGGTCACACTCAAAGGGATGTGGTCAATGGCTCAAAGTCAAAATGGAGAACAGTGATGAGTGGCACCCCTCAAGTGTCAGTACTGGGACCAGTGCTGTTAAACACCTTTGTCTGCACTACAGCTGACACTAGCATTGAGTGCAACCTCAGCAAGTTTGCTGATGACACCAAGCTGTGTGGTGGACATGCTGGAGGGAAGGAAAGCCATTCAGAGGGATTTGGACAGGCTTCAGCGATGGGCCAGCACCCACCTCATGAGGTTCTCAACAAGGCCAAGTGCAAGGTCCTGCACCTGGGTCACAGCAAATCCAAGCACAAACACAGGCTAGGTGGTGAACAGACTCTAAACAGCCTGAAAGAGAAGGGCATGGGAGGATTGGTTGATGATAAACTCAACATATGCCTGCAGCCTAGAAAGCCAGCCCCTACCAGGCTGCATCAAGAGAAGTGTGACCAGTAGAGAAGGTCAAGAAAGGTGATCATCCCCATGTATTCTGCTGTTGTGAGAACCCATCTAGAGTACTGCATTCCAGGTTCTGGAGCCCACAACACAAGATACTGAGCTGTTGGAATGTGTCCAGAGCAGGGCCACGAGGATGATTGAAGGGCTAGAGCACCCCTCCTATGGGGACAGGCTGAGAGCTGGGCCTCTTCATGCTGGAAGAGACTCTGGAGAGAGCTTAATGCAGCCTTCCAGTACCTGAAAGGAGCCTACAGAAAGCTGGGGAGGCAAACACTTGTAAGGGCTTACAGTGGTAGGACATGGGGTAATGGTTTCAAACTGGAAAAGGGGGAGGGCGGGAGGTTAGGCTGGAAGTCAGGAAGTTTTTCACTAGGAAGGTGATGAGACTGTGCAACAGGTTCGCCCAGGGAGGTTGTGGCCACCCCCTCCCTGGTAGTGTTCAAGGCCCAACTGGATGGGGTCTTGAGCAACCAGGGGGTTGTCCCTGCTCATATAAGAGGGGTTGCAAGTATAAATCTTTAAAGGTCCCTTCCAACCTGAACCATTCTATGGTCTATGAATTGTTTTACACTAAAGTGGGGAGATTTGCATTAGATGCAAGGAAGAAAATTTTTATAATGATAGTGATTGCAACAAACTGACCAGAGATGTCCCAAACATAAAACATTGAAGGTCAGGTTCCATTAGTATGTTTCTATGATTGCTTAGTGGAATTGCAACTAGTTAGACATAAGAGTTGTGGTTAGTGAAGCCCATCAAGTTGGAGGCCTGTGTCTAGTGGTGTTTCTCAGGGGCCAATACTGGGCCTAGTCCAATTCAATACATTCATCAAAACTTAGATGAATGGACAGAGCATGAGGATGAAGGGGAAGAGTGTACCCTCAGCAAGTCAGATGAGAATACAAACTTGGGGGAAATGGCTGACACAGCAGAGGACTGCACCATCATTCAGCATGGCCCAGATAGGTTGGAGAGCTGGAGATGGACACTCAACAAGGGCAAGTATATACTATTACATTTGGGAAGCAACAGCACCATACATCAGTACAGGCTGGGTTTTGACCAGCTACAAATCAGCTCTGGGGAAGAGGATTTCAACTCTGACTGATTCTATAACTTCCTCCCAGTGAGGGTGACAGGACACTACAGGGGGCTGTCCTGGGGGCGTTTATGGGGTCTCCTCTGGAGACATTTGAAACCTGCCTGGACTTGGTCAGGATGATCCTGCTGTGGCAGTGGTATTGGACTGGATGATCTTTTGAGTTCCCTTCCAATCCCTTATGATTCTATGTAGTAGAAACAGATAGGGTTCCGGTTATTTATGAGAAGCACTTACTGGGAAGAGCAGCATGGGTTTCTCCTGCTATGGGTGAAGGTAAAACCATTCATAGGGTCCCATCCTTGATCAGGGTCTCAGACATACTTGGTGGGTGATGCAAAAGGATGATGAAACCCATTGCACTGACCTTAGTGGAAAAGCTTTAATTCTGATATCAAAGTGATAACTTGCTATGAGTTCCTTTATTGGGCAGTAAGATTCAGAGACTGTTCCCCATCTCATGGACAAGCCTGGACTTGGTCTAGGAGTCCTGCTGTGGCAGAGGGATTGGACTAGATGATCTTTTGTGGTCCCTTCCAATCTTTGACAATTCTATGACTTACAGGTGCTGGTGGGCCACATGCTTGCCATGAGTCAGCAATTGTGCCCTTGAGGGTAATCAGGCCAATGATGTCTTGAAGTGCATTAAGAGTAACAGGGTGCTACTGGATTGAGTCCAGAAAAAAGACACTAAGTTGATGATGGATGCAGCATCTTTCTTATTATGAGTGGCTTTGAGAGCTGGAGCAGTTCAGCCTGGAGGGGAGGAAACCAAGTGGAAATCTCATAACTACTTAAAAATACCTAAAATGATGGCAGCATGATGGGATCAGGCTCTTCTTGGTGGTGCGTAGTAACAGGGCACTGGGAACAAACTGCAACACAGGAGACGCTTAAAATTGAAATGGAATATAGATTTGGACATAAGGAAAATATATTTTACAGTGAGGGTAACAGAACACAGGAAATAGGCTGTGCAGAGAGATTGTGGAATCTCACCTCCTTCTCTGGCAACATTCAAGATCCACCTTGACATGTTCCCATATAGTCTTCTCTAGGTGATCCTGCTGTGGCAGCAGGGTTGAACCAGATGCTCTCCAGAGCTTCCTTTCAATTCCTACCACTCCAAGATTCTCCAAGCATGATCACCCTGACCTAATGTAGATGTCCTTACTCACTGCAGGGGAGTGCTCAGACTTTGAAGATACTTTCCAAACCAAAGCACTAAATGACTCTATGCATTCTGTGGAAGCAACAGATTCGTATCTTGATGTTGTTTAGCTGTCTCTTAAATATGTAATACCTTGGTTTTACTTCAGAGCAGCTGTAGCAGAAGCTCACTAAATGTAAAAGTTTTCTTATTATAGAATAATCTCTACTTAAGTTTGAAGAAGCATGATTAATACAACTAGCTATATAGTTAGAAAAGCTTCAGAGATTAAGAATCTATTGATAGTAACATGCTTAGTAAGCAGACAAACAAACATGATGGTACTTCCCAAAGGAAGCTATGAGTAGAGTCTCTTAAGGGTCATGTTGCTTAAGATCTTTGTCAGCAATACAGACAGTGGCACTGAGTGCACCCTCAGTGAGTTTGCCAAACACTCCAAACTGTGTGGGTGGTTGACACACACGGGAAGGAAAGGAAGTCATCCAGAGGGATCCTGACAAGTGTGAAAACTGGACCCAGGCCAACATCATTAAGTTCAACAAAGCCAAGTGCAAGGTCCCATTTGGGCTTTGGCAATATGAAGCACAAACACATGCTGGATTTGAATGGACAGAAAGCAGTCCTGAGGAGAAGAATTTGGTCGTGTTGGTAGAGGAGAAGATCAACATAAGCAACCAATGTGTGAGAGCAGCCCAGAAGGACAACCTAAGTGTCAACAGCAGGTCAAGGAAAGTGATTCTCCCCCTCTACTCTTCTTGAGACGTCACCTGGAATATTGTGTGCAGCTCTGGAGTTCCACAGTAAAAGGACAGAACTGTTGGAGCAAGTCCAGAAGAGGGCCATGAAGATGATCAGAAGGCTGAGGCACCCCTTCTATGAAGACAGGCTGAGGGAACTGGGGCTGCTCAGCCTGGAGATACTACTTCAGGAGGACAGCAACCTTTAAGTCCCTGAAGGCAACCTGGAAGAAAACTGGAGAGGGACTTTTTGCAAAGGACTCTATTCATACAACAAGGGGGAATGGTTTCCAGCTAAAACAGGGTATATTTATATTGGGCCTTAGGAAGAACTTCCTTACTGCAGAATTACAGAACTGTTGAGGCTGGAAAAGCCATCTAAGATGATCAAGTCTAGCCTATGACCTAACATCACTAAAATAGGCTACATTATGGCACTAGGTGCCATATCCAGTCTGTCCGTAAACATCCCTAGGGATGGGAACTCCAACACCTTCATGGGTAGTCTATTCCAGTGTCTAATCACACTTTCCATGACGAAGGACTTCCTAACATCCAACCTAAACCTCAGGCCCTGCACTCTTCTATCATTAACTGCCTCAGAGAAAAATCTAATCTCGGCCTGTCTAGAACTTCCCTTCAGGTATTTACAGAGACAGATAAGGTCTCCCCTGTGTCTCTTCTTCTCCAGGCTGAACAACCCCAGCTCTCTCAGCCTGTCTTCATAAGACTTTCCCTCTAGTCCCTTCACCAGCCTCACTGCTCTCCTGTGGACCTGCTCCAGCACAATATCCCTGTTTAAGTAAGGGGCCCAGAACTGCACACAGTACTAGAGTAAGGCCTCACCAATGCCCAGAACAGGGGGAAAATTCATCCCTAGTCCTGCTGGCCACACTATTCCTGATACAAGCCACGATGCCATGGGCTTTCATGCCACCCAGGCACACTGCTGGCTCATATTCAAGCCAGTTGTCAACCAGTACTCCCAAGTCCCTCTCTACCAGGCCACTCTCCAGCCATTCACACCCCCGTCTGGGGGACAGTGTGTCAAAGTCTTTGCTGAAGTCTAGGTAGACCACAGCCTTCCCCTCATCCACCTCACAGGTCACCCAGTCATGGAATGAGATCATATTACTTAGGCAGGACTTTCCTTTCCTAAACCCATATGGCTGTGCCTGAACCCCCTGGTTGCCTTGTATGTGCCACTTGATAGCATTCAGGATGATCTGCTCCATAACCCTGCACCAGGCACTGAAGTCATGCTGACAGGCCTGTAGTTCCCTTGCTCCTCCCTTCAGCAATACAGTGAGGTAATGGAACAGGTTATCCAGGAAGGTTATGGATGTCCCCTTCCTGGGAGTGTGCAAAGTCAGGTCGGATGGGGCTCTGGGCAACCTGGTCTAGTGAGAAGCGTCCCTGCCCATGTTAGGGTAGTTGGAACTAGATGCTCTCTGAGGTCCCTTCCAACCTAAGCCATTCTGTGATTTGTCTTCAAGCCAGAGTAAGACTCCCAGAAGATTAGGATACTACAGCCATGTAGTAAGAAACATTCTAGCCACTGCTATCTAAATTCAAGTATCTGTAGTCATTCAGTTATCACAGAGAAGTTTAACTAAAAAAATTAAGCACTGATGGCAATTCAGACTTAATACCAGGCCACAGTGCACAAGCTTACCCATATACAAATTTCCTTGCTTCTCGGAAGATCTGATTTACCAGTTCTCTAGTTGGAGCAACAATAATGCATTCAGGTTCTTGCGGCTCTTTAAAGCTACTAGCAGTCACACCATCTCTCATCATGAGGGCCACAACTGGTATAAGGAAAGCTGCCTGAAAAACATCAAAGCACAGTATGTATGCTGTTATATCACACTAAAAGCAGTGTATCAGTCCTAAAGATGGAACGACACAGCATGCGATCAGCTTCATGGAAACCTGACTGCAAAATGATTGACCTGAATGCACTACATAGTCTTAAGCTTATTTATCCTTGTTTAATTATGGTAATATCTCTCTGGACATTCACAGTATAATAATGTAGGAATGAAGTCACACATTAGCTCACTTCTGGGTTCTTCAGGGATTACACTCCAGTGTGTTTGTTTACAGCAGTCCCAAAAGCATTTCAAATACTTACAGCACAAGCTGTGGACATCTCTCCCTCTGCAAACAGAAGAGTTTTTTTCCAAAGAAGTAAGTAATAAGCAATATAACACAGCTACAATTCCACACTATAATGAATGACAAAAAGCTATACTTAATATCCCAACAGTCTCATACAGAAGTGTTAGTGGTTAAATCTGGGTCATGAAAGCGTTCAACAAGTTGAGACAACTGTCAGCCTAGTGTCACTCTCAATGTTTCATGATTAATTATAAATAAACATAAATTTAAATCCAGTGCAGATCAAACTTGCCAAACCAAGGACAAGACCACTGTACTGTGGCAATTTGGACTAAGAGGGGAAAAAAACCCCTAAAAAAACCCCCAGTACCTCCACAGCTTGAAACCACAGATACCTGCAAAACAGAACACATAGCAGCAGATATGGAACCCCATACAACACAACACTACAACACTACAACACTAAAAAAAAGCAACTTTCTACAACTGAGGCTTTGTTCTCATCAGCAGACTAGCTCCATATTTCTGAATCTGTATCTCTCAACCTTAAAACTGGCCCTGCTGTATCAAGGTATCAGTTTATTGAAATAAAAAAGAAATTCACCCCAAAAATGTGACATCCCATCATTCCAAGCTATGGAGCACCTGGAGTGTGGAAGACTGTGGCACTCACCACAAAGTTCAGGGTCCTACCCTTTCAGTAGAACAAATACTACATGAAATGCTTACAGTTTTACCCGATCCTGTCTGAGCACAAGCCATCAAATCCCGTCCTGCAAGTGTAATAGGAATGCTGTACTTCTGCACCGGAGTAAGCTTAGAGTATCCAGCTTTAGAAATGTTTATCTTTAGAGTCTGGCAGAAATCAGCTCCTTCAAAAGTCTGTGAGGTAAGAAAAATCATTACCAGTACACAACCACAAAAGTTAAAAGTTTAAAAGCAGAAGCAATTACATATTACTATTAAACAGTAAACAGACACAGAACACAGAGCTAGAAATTACTTCAGAAACACCTCTGTCCCAATGACTACTACTCCAGCAGATTTTTAGTTACTCTTTAGTTACTTGTTAGAGATCACACAGTAGGAATCTTCAAGGAGACACCTTTACTAGCTTTCCCATAAAATGCTGTCAAAAGACTTTTCTCTCAAGAAATGGAGTTTTTCTGCAATTTAAGGATTGTACCTCCTGTCCATACAGTATTACTTTTTCTGGGACATTTCTCTCATTTGCCTCTGCCATTTCAAATTCAAATTCTTTCAAATGAACAGCACCTACTTCTAAAACACTGATGTCTGTAAGAGTCAGAAACTTTATCAGTACTTCCATTAGCAATTAATGAATTCACTACAGTACATGAATTCATGCAATATACATCCATGCAGAATCACACTCAAAAATAAATCCAGAGATTAATGTGTTCACTAACCAGCAGTGGTGATGGAGGGTGAAGTCCTGACACTTCAATACTATTTTCATCATACTTGTCAAAATTAATTCCTGTCTCATAATGAGCAAAGATGGTTTTTTCATCACCAGGTAGAGGAGGGGGCACATAAGTCACCTTCGGACCTTAAGAAAGCAACCACCCAAGTTCATTAACAATACAAGGAAAAATTCAAACTACTAAAAATATGGAGATACCAAAGTTACAATGAGCAGGATGTCATTTAGACAGACCCCACTGCATGCCAGGAGAGCAAGAAACTTCATAAATAAATTCTATTACAATGTAATTTTATACTAGTAAAAGTATTCTCGACTCACACTTACTCAAGGAACTTACTTTGAAGACTTACCCAAAATAAAACAGCTTTACAACCTCATTACACTTAATACTCAATTACACTGTAAACTATCCTATTAAGTAACTCAATCTTTTAATACACAAAAACAAAACTAATCTGTCCATTGCAGTCACTCCAGTTTTCTATTACCATATTTTTCACCACTCTGTCAATCTAGTGGAAAGGTTGGCTACCCACACCCATAACAACCTTTATGTACTAGAACTTTATGCAATAGTCGTGAGAAAGTAAAGAATGGCTACTCTGCCTTAGATTATGTCCACTGTGGGCATCAGCACTTTGCCTCTATAAACACTTACATTTCAAGGACAACAGGGCCACAAGGGAAAAAAACACTACAGACACCAATAAACACCTAACACTACAGTACAACCGTAAGGAAGAACTGGCCTCTCAGAACTACAAACCTTACTTGCATCTCTTCCTCTACAGGAAATATACAGCAACCACTTCAAAACTGTGACCAACATCATTTAGTAAAGCTAAGAACATGTTGCTTTACCACTAATCAGCAATAAGGAAATCAGAAAGCTTCAAACACCCCACTGAGAAGTCTCACCTCCACGACCTCCAATTGCTCCTCTTCTCCCACAGCCAAAAGAAACATCAGATTGAGGTCTGCCTCTCTGCTCACCTTCAATATCTGCAAGTAACACACATTGTAACAGAAACAGGATCTAAATTTAGCATAGTGTAAGGTTAATACTTTCTGACTGATGCTTTGCCTAGATATATGAGAAACAGAAAAAATGCCGAGTGCCTACACTACGCAGAAATAAGGACTGAGATCAAGTCAGATATGCTCTCAAAGCTCTGATACAACAGAATTCACTACCCAAGTAGCCAAACTTTAGTGTATCGCATACACACTAAGCACTACAACTACAGACACGTTCAAACGTTACCTCTGTTTCCAAAACTTCTTCCGCTACTAAATCCACTCAATGGCTGACTCTGTCTGTTCAGACACTCCTCTGTGTAATTAGAAAAAAAAAAAGCAACATCAGCTTAACATTCAAAGTCATATTTGACTTCAAGCCATATTTGATGGCTTTTGGATTTGAGTGGGTTTGCTTCTCTTCTTCTTAGGTCAGATTGTTACTTTTCAAACTCAACAGGAGAATTACAGAAACATTCAAGCTGAAAGGCACCCAGGACTGTCAGACATCTCCCACTCAACAAAAAAAAACCCCACACATTGTAACCAATGCAGACTTCTTAACATTCAGAAACATCACAAAACTTAGGACAGAGGTAATTACTGTCTTCCATCAGGAACAGCACAACTCAATGACAGTACTACTAACAACACAGGAGGACTCAAGCTTCCAGAATCTACCCCAACACTGGCTGCAAGGTTCTCACTCCAAATGTTTTGTCCAAAATGAAGGTTTAATCATGCCAAGCTACAAACTTGAACATGCAAACCTACCTCTACTCTTAAAATACCCTTCAAAACCACTCTGCATACGCTGACTTCCTCCAGGCTTCTCAGCACCACCTGGAAAGTAGGAAAACAATAAGGTAAGGACTTTTGACACATAACAAACCAAGGAAACACAGCCTATATATCCAGGCAGTGAGGAAGAGACTGAAGGCAGGCTGAACCACCAGGCTGCAAGGGTTGGGATCTTGCAGCATGAACTCTGGAGACAGACCAGTCACTAGCGCAGTGCCCCACCGAGATGAAAAGGCTGGGGACAGAAGCATTTATTACTTTCATGATTAGATGGAGAGACACAATACAGCCTCAGCAACTTGGCAGACATATAAAACCTGGAAGCAGCTTTATTCCGAGGAAGCTCAAAACAATATTGAGGCCATAACCTCAAAATTCAACACAGAAATGCCAGACTCTGCAACTGGAGAGGTGTTAACTCAGAGCATCAGTACTTGCTGATGCAAATCAGCTGGAAATCTTTGCAGAGCAAAGCGTGAGGGTTGTGGTGGATAGCAAATTGAACACAGGCAAACAATGTGGCATTCCAATAAAGTCACCAACAGCTTTCTGCACTGCTGCTGGAAGAACTGTGCCAGGAGGTGCAGGCAGCTAATCATGCTGTATTTGTAGTGCTGTATCTGGTTTTGGGCTGCCAGTACAAAACACTGAAACACTCCAGTGCGTCCAGCAAAGGACCATGACAACCATGAAAAAAACGTTGCATCTGTGATATACAGATTGTGGCTGGGAGTTGGGATCTGCTGTGCTCAGAGACAGGAAGGCCCTAAGCATAGGGAGTCTAGAAATACCAACTGCTGAACTCTTAACTAAAATGTACCGATTTTGTAAGCAATGTTTGATGGGTCCACATGACTACAATGAGGCCTGCTGGCCTTGATTAGGTATCACAGTAATTATAAGGTTGGAAAAGACCTTAAAAGATCATCCAGTCCAACCTAAACCCAAACAAACCAAGTAAATCTAACATCTAGATCATGCCACTCAGCACTTCATCCAGCTC
Source organism: Upupa epops (assembly GCA_013397515.1). Classification (NCBI taxonomy): domain Eukaryota; kingdom Metazoa; phylum Chordata; class Aves; order Bucerotiformes; family Upupidae; genus Upupa; species Upupa epops. The sequence continues at coordinate 5,312 of VZRI01012081.1, read as the reverse complement.
ACCTTCCAGAGACGGTGACTTGACCATATCCATGGGCAGCCCATTCCAAAACTGGATCACTCTTTCAGTGAAGAACCTTTTTTCCTAACAAGTCTAAACCTCCCCAGATGGAGCTTAAGACTATGACCCCTTGGTCCCATCTCCAGTGTCCAGGGAGAAAAGACCAACCCCCTCCTGACTACAACCACCTTTTACATAGTTATAGGCACCGATAAGGTCACCCCTGAGCTTCCTCTTCTCCAGGCTAAAGAGACCCAACTCCATCAGCCTCTCTTCATAGGGCTTACCTTCCAGGATCTTTACCTTTCTAGTTGCTCTTCTCTGGATTTGTTCCAACACCTCGACATCCTTCTTAAACTGAGGGGCCCAGAACTGAACACAACAGTCCAGGTTCAGTCTAACCAGTGTCAAGTACAGGCAGAGGATAACCTCGCTCACCCTGCTAGCCCCACCATTCCTGATGCAGGCCAGGATGCCACTAGCCCTCTTGGCTGCCTGGGCACACTGCTGATTCATGCTAAGTTTGCTGTCCATTAGTACAAGTCTCTTTCTCTACCCAAGTTCTCTCTAAAAACTCCATTCCCAGCCTACAGTTCTGTCTGGGGTTGTTATATCTAAAATGCAAGCCCGACACTTAGAATTGCTAAAACTCATTTCAATTGCTAAGACTATTGGAGTCTGCCCATCTCCCCAGTCTGTCCAAGTCCCTCTGCAGGGCCTTCCTACCCTCCAACAGATCAACATGGGCTCCAAGCTATGCTCTGTTCAGCAGCTGTACTCTTACACTCTTAAGCAACCTTGTGAAACTACAGCTTCATTGTAATTGGGACAAGAATCCAAGAACACATGAAACATACATTATGTGTTAACCACTTTTAGATACTTATTCTTCCATCAGAAGCCACAATACAAATCACAAAAGTGCTGTGGTTGGAAGACACCCTTAAAATCATCAAGTCCACTTTTGACCCAGCATTACCAGGTCACTGTCAGCACCCACCACACCTGCTTGCTTTTTAGGTACCTCCAGGGACCCCTCAGCACCACACCTGCCTGCTTTTTAGATACCTCCAGGGATTTTAACTCCAACCACTGCCAGGGCAGCCTGCTCCAACATACGGTAACACTTTCATTACAGAAATACTTCCTAATATCAGATATAAACCTTTCCTGGTGCAACTTGAGGCCATTTCCTCTCATCATGGTGACTGGTGCTACAGGAGAACAAACCAATCCCCACTGTGCTACAACCACTTTTTGGATAGTTGTTGAAAACAAGGAGGTTCTAAATACCACTCCTCACTCTCAGAGGACTGGCTTCTGACAGGCCCAAATATGCTACATAGAGAGGTCTGCTGCCTCCATGGGGCCCAAGTCAGGAATGTAAAGAGAAAGCTTCCTTCCATAGTACAGCCTAGAGATTGTTACCCTCGCTGGATCTTTCAAATAGTTATGCAGCCATGAGACAAGGCCAAGAATCCAGATGGCAATGAAGAGTTTTTTCAGGGTCTTGCAAAAACTGGTCAAGGGATCAGGAGAACAAGCCATGTTCTCCTCATTTTCTCCAGTCACAGCAAATGACAAGCAGGGAAACAGTCTGAACCAGCAGATCAATACCTGACTCTGAGCCTGGTCTTACCAGCAGGACTTTGGGTTTGTCAAGCATGGATTGATCTATGAAACACCAAGCCTGCTGGCATTTCACAGGAAGAAAAGGATTCTAGGGCAAGATTTAGCAAGGTTCATTGACAGTGCTTTAAACTACATTCAAAGGTGGATAGGCTTACCCAAGAGGCACCTGGGCGTAGTTGCTCAGCACTTGTGGGACAGCATGTTGGTGTCTTTAGAGACAGAGCCCAGTACCTCTTTGGGGATGGGGACTGCACACACAACTATGTCCCTGAGATGCCTGTACACAAATACACACAGCAAGGGAGAATAAACAGGAAGAACTAGAGATCTGCATGCAGGCACAGGCTATGATCTCACAGCACTCTAAGACATGATGGGGTAGGTCATATGACTGGAATAATGTCATGGAGACTTGTCACTTTCAGGAAAGTTATGTCAGCATGGCAAGGTGATGGAACTGCTGTTCATGTGAAAGATGCATCAAGCTCTGCTTAGGGGAAACATGAAGAGTGGGTTGAGAGCTTGTGGGTGAAGATCAGGAGGCAGGCAATCCAGGAAGACACTGTTACGGACTTCTGCTACAGGCCACAGAATGAGGAAAAGTTGATGAGGCCTTCTACAGGCAGCTAAAAGTAGCCTTGCAATCACCACCCTTGGTCCTTACAGGGGATTTTAAACTACCCAGGTATCTACTGGGAAGGTTACACAGCCTGGCATATCCAGGAGTTTCCTCCAGTCACAAGTGCTAACTTTGTGACTTAGGTAGTGGAAGAGCTAACAGGCTGAGGTATTCTACTGGACCTAGTACTGACAAAACAAAAAGGGATTGGTAGAGGATGTTAAGGCTGGGGACAGCCTGGGCTCTACTGATCATGCGTAGAAGCAAGTGTAGTAGTCACAAACAAGACAGCATTTCACTTCAGAAGAGCTAACTTGAATGTATTAGAAATACCTTGTACTAGGGCTCAAGAATGCATGAGGGCTTAAGAGAGCTGGTCAGTTTGCAAGCATCACTTCCTCCAAGCTCAGCTCATGATCAATGCATCCCTAAAAGCAGGAAATCAGATCAAGGAAAGCAGGAGACCTGCATGGCTGAACAAACAGGGATTCTAAAAAACTCAAGTGGAAGAAGGTTGTTTGCAGTATATGGGAGAAGGGACTCACCACTTGGGAGTAGTACAAGAACGCTGTCAGAGGATACAGGGATGCAAAGCAAGCTAAGGCTTCCTTAGAATTAAACCTGACAATGGAGGTCAATGATAACAAGGGATTCTTCAAGTATATCAGAGATAAAAGAAAATTTAGAGAAAAAAAAGTGGGTCCACTGCTGAATGAAGCTACTGCCTTGATTACTGAGAATACAGGGAAGACAGCAATACCGAATGCCTTCTTTGCCTCTGTCTTTATTGCTAAAAATCAGCCCTCATGAGTTCCAGTCCTTCAGTACCACAGAAGACAGCAGAATGGTAAACTTTGGTTGAAGAGGATTGGATGAAGAAGACCATTGAACTGGACACCTGCAAGCCCATGGGCCCTGATGAGATGGACTTGCAAGTGCTGAAGAAGCTAGAACAATTTGTTGGTAGACCACTCTCCATCATCTTTGAGAAGTTCTAGAGAACAAAAGAGGTTCCCAAGGACTACAGAATAGCCAATGACACTCCAGTCTTCAAAAAAGGCAATGAGGAGGATCCAGCTAAATACAGACCAGTCAGCCTCACCCTCTATCCCTAGCAACTTGTTCCTGGCATCATCTCAAAGCACCTAAAGGAGGGTTACCAGTAGTAGTCAGCATAGACTCACAAAGGACAATTCCCGTTTGACTGATCTCATAACCTTTCATGAAGGTGTTACTCAATGGACAGATGAGGGGAAGGCTGCAGAGCTGGTATTCCTGGACATCAGCAAGGCTTTTGGCATCTCCAATGACTGCAAAAGTGAAGAAGGGTGGAGAGGATGACTGGACAGTGGACCGCCAACTGACAGAAGGATATAACTCAAGAGCTGTGGTCAGTGAAGCCAGTCAAGTTGGAGGCCCGAGTCTAGTGCTGTTTCTCAGGGGCAAATACAGGGCTCAGCTCAATTCAATACATTCATCAAAACTTAGATGAATGGACAGAGCATGAGGATGAAGGGGAAGAGTGTACCCTCAGCAAGTCAGATGAGAATACAAAGCTGAGGGAAGTGACTAACACACCAGAGGGCTGCGCCATCATTCAGCATGATACAGACAGGTTGGAGAGTTGGAGATGGGACATTCAATAACGGCAAGTGTAGACTACTGAGACTACCATCTAGGAAACAACCACACTACCCATCAGTACAGGTTGAGTAATGACCTGTTGCAGACAAGCTCTGGGGAAAAGGACCTATGAGTGCTGATGCACAACATGCTGACCAGCAGCCACCACTTGTACCCTCCCTTCAGGCCAATCAGGCCTATGACTTCAAATGTGAGGGCAATAGAGCACAGAAACCAGATGACCAGAGAGGTTGCGGTGTCTCCAGCTCCATAGACATCCAAAATCCACATGGATATGTTCCTGTAAAACCTTCTCCATGTGACCCTCATCCAGCAGAAAGGTGGAAACAAATCATCTTCAGAGTTCCCTTCCAGCCCCCACCACTCTGTCAATCCAGTGGAAAGGTTGGCTACCCACACCCATAACAACCTTTATGTACTAGAACTTTATGCAATAGTCGTGAGAAAGTAAAGAATGGCTACTCTGCCTTAGATTATGTCCACTGTGGGCATCAGCACTTTGCCTCTATAAACACTTACATTTCAAGGACAACAGGGCCACAAGGGAAAAAAACACTACAGACACCAATAAACACCTAACACTACAGTACAACCGTAAGGAAGAACTGGCCTCTCAGAACTACAAACCTTACTTGCATCTCTTCCTCTACAGGAAATATACAGCAACCACTTCAAAACTGCCCTGAATTTTCGTGTTCACACCTCTGCCACACCATGCCTAACTAACCCAGCAGGAGCAAAGAAAAACAATTATGGAAGACAACAGCTTTGAAGCCACAGTTTCCAATATTTATCCAAGTGACAAGCATGTCTCCTGCAGGCAGGCCTGCAAGCTGAGTTTTACAGCAGTTTCCTCACGCACCCAGGGACAACCACCACAGTGACCAACATCATTTAGTAAAGCTAAGAACATGTTGCTTTACCACTAATCAGCAACAAGGAAATCAGAAAGCTTCAAACACCCCACTGAGAAGTCTCACCTCCACGACCTCCAATTGCTCCTCTTCTCCCACAGCCAAAAGAAACATCAGATTGAGGTCTGCCTCTCTGCTCACCTTCAATATCTGCAAGTAACACACATTGTAACAGAAACAGGATCTAAATTTAGCATAGTGTAAGGTTAATACTTTCTGACTGATGCTTTGCCTAGATATATGAGAAACAGAAAAAATGCCGAGTGCCTACACTACGCAGAAATAAGGACTGAGATCAAGTCAGATATGCTCTCAAGGCTCTGATACAACAGAATTCACTACCCAAGTAGCCAAACTTTAGTGTATCGCATACACACTAAGCACTACAACTACAGACACGTTCAAACGTTACCTCTGTTTCCAAAACTTCTTCCGCTACTAAATCCACTCAATGGCTGACTCTGTCTGTTCAGACACTCCTCTGTGTAATTAGAAAAAAAAAA
>VZRI01012079.1:145-26017 GCA_013397515.1 Upupa epops | reverse complement strand
CATAACATAACATCTCACACTGAGCTTCTTTCTGTCTTCTTTCTCAGACCACAGCCTCCCTTCATGTAACTTTCTTGTAACTTTCCAAGTCCTTGAGCCTGTGCAAGACTGCAGGTGCAAGGCTGCAGGGCTAACTACAGTCTTTGTTCCATAGAGAAGTAGTTTGGATCGCTCACATGTCCATTTTCTAGCAAATAATCACCCACACTGACTCTAACAAACTCTCATACGCAGCCCTATGGACAACTAAGAACAAGGGTGAGTGCACAGTTCTTTTGCAGAAAGAGCCTGCAGTAGCAGTGTTTGCTCATCACATTATCTAACAAAGCAGTTAAAATTCAGGCAACTTCTGGCTTAACAATTTCCAACAGAGAGCTCAAGGTTCACACAAGATCTCACTCAGAGCACAGCACATAGAGCACGACACATGCAGCTGCCAACAGCCTGTGACAATACCTGCGTGTCAGACTCATTAAAGATTTAACCCAGTAAGTCACATGTGCACTGAGAAATGGCTGATGACCGCCACGCTTAGTGCCCATCTCGAAAACTCTGCAGAAAGGAAGCAAAATGGAGTTAACTCCGTGTGAGGAGGACGGCACTTTCACCAATATTTCTTTGGCAGATGATTCAGGTAAGAAACTACAGCAATCTGCTGATACTCCTTGGGTTGAATAAAGAATTAGATCTATATTTTCAGCAAATGCCCTCAGGTGAACTTTTCTAGTTGTGTAGCTGAATAGCCTTAGAATTGGTTAAGAATTGAGATTTCTGGGCTATGAAGACCACCAGAGTTTTCACCAAGTAGCATACAGTCACCCACATTTGTCACCTGAGCACACACAGCCTTTCACTGCTTTGAAAGAAAAGGTTGCAGAAATGTTACCTCTGTACTTACTACTAGCAAAGTAAAGGCACGTCATGCTGGCTTCTCTCCCTCAATAAGGAACGATAATATATTTGATGGGCTTTGGAGAGAGCAATGCAAATCAGTGGAAATGAAGAAATACATTTAAATCTCCCCTATTAAGCACTTCATTGTTTTAAAAGAAACTACAGAAAAAGGACTGCCTTCCTGTTCATTCTCCTTCCCCTTCTCACTTATGGGATAAAAATCATTTAGAATGGGAAACAGGATAGTTCTACAGAATTGAAAACCAAGGTGAGTTAGTATGAACTGAAAATAAATTATTTATAAAGGTGTGGCCAAGTATCAGCTAGATCATGTCAGCATGTCTGCCACAAAGCTGTACTCATTTACACTAGCTAGGAATCTATACTGATGACTAATGATTAATACAAGTACTGTTCCACCCCACCCCCACACCTTGGTTCTTTATCCATAAGGAGTGTTACTGTACATGATCTCTTTATGTTCTATACATTCCCCATGGAATTTATCTTATCTTCAGAACACAATTTTCTAGCGATTTTGTGTTACTGTGATGGTGTTGAACTGAATATTTGGACTAGCTCCCCTTACACAGAGCATAGCTTAGTCTCCTCGGTTATGAACATCCCAAAAATGGAAAGGCAGACCGATATCGAGGGGTCTCAGATGGAATCTATCAGGCAAGAGAAAAGAGCTTGGGGAAGCAAAAAGGATTTATTGAATCTCTCTCTCCGAACACAAAAAGCATAAAAAGCCCGAGCAGGTGACATAAACAAAACAGAAACTCTGTCACTATGCCATCACACACGTTCTGAGAAAAAGAGATGGGCCAAAGAATTTGGCTTCAGCTTGGGTCACCTGGGGAGAGGGACACACACAGCAGCACAGCAGCAGCAAAAGCAGACCCGCCCCTAGGACACTTCAAACCCCAATTTCCTAACGTTCTGCCAAAGGTTTAAGATTTACAAATCTTCACCTTGTCTAACGCCCTTCCGGGCTCCATACTCCCGCTAACTCAAGGAGTGCCAGCTCTCGGCGGCAAGCTGTGACAAAGGCTTCTCCGCCTGCTGCCCGGTAAATCAGGATGGCGGCGACCCCACGGCCCGGGCACGTGGCGAGAGCACAAGGGCAATCGCGGCAGCAAACCAGCAGGAAACCTCCCCCATCCTTCGGGGTCTCGGGCTTTCGGGGCTTTTTTTTCTCTCTGTTAGCTCACCACCCTGGCATCTCCAGGCTTGCGACGATCAGTGTCACTCTCCTCAGCAATATGTGGGGAGGAATCAGCATTAGTGGCTTCCCTCTGAGCCCGCTCGCTTTGCTATGCGGGCGGGGTAAAGGCTTTCTGCCTGCACGGCTCCTCGTAGCCGCTCTCTCCAGCACGGCACAGAGCTGCCAGCTCCGGCGGCAGACGCGGGGTAGGGTGTCCTGCCACCACGACGCGGCTCGCCTCCGGGCAGGGAGCGGGATCCCTTCCAGCCCCAGAGAGTGGGTGGGCTACCCCCCTCACCCCAGCCGGGGACCGCCCGGCTGCCCCCCAGAGCTGCAGGAAAGGAAAAGAGGACGAGGCGAGGAAGAGACTGCTCTTAGTGACATCGAGATGTGGTTGACCTGAGGTATTTGCAGTCAGATGAACTACATATCTGGGTCCTAGTTGCGCAGAAATGCATGCAGTGAATCTCACTTTTTCCATGCGGCAAGGTGTAGAACACCAGGGAAAAGGTACCCCATGACATTCTTCATGTACCCCATGACATTCTTCATGAATTCCTGTGCATGGCAAGAGCAGATGAGAGACAACACAGGAGCAAAATTGCTTAGTCTTCATAAAGTATCCAGAACTAGCTGTGTTAAGGATGACTCCACAACACTCCATGGGTCTCAGTCTGCCCCATCTCGTGAACAGGTGGTGTTTCAGACAATGTCAACCATATTGTCAGCTTGGACAGTGCTAATGCACGGGAGAAGACAGGGGCTACAAAGTTAAAAACTCAAGCACTAACTTCCCCTGGACGCTTAAGTCAATGAAGGCATTCTGCGCATGTTACTCTTCAATGCCAAGCCCTAACAGATGACACAGCTATAAAAGCAGCTGCTCAGCAACAGTACAAATAAGGCTCTACTGCTCCTCAGTAAACCCAGCACTTCACATTTATGAGACTCTTGATTGCAGTAACATAGCCAAGGTCAGAGGAAGTTCAAATTCTCAATACAAAGAGGACCATAAACAAGGCTTCTTTATGCAAGATTGCTACTGGTAGCCAAACTTATCCAATAGTAGTGACAAGGTGGGGACAGTCACTCAAGTAATTGAGCCTAAGTGCAAGGCACTTTTCAGGCAAGTTTTTGGCTTGAAGGCATAAAAGGGAGAATATAGTACAATTCATGGTGAGTATGATTACCCTGGGCCATTTCTTTTGCCAAAAGGCTGCACCTGGAGGCTAGAGAGAAAGGTGTAAGAAAATACGTAACTTGTAATAGGAAGAGACCACCATATACTTTATAGGATCTTTCCTATTCCTCCTAGTTGAGGTTAAAACTAAATACAATAACTCTGGAGCACATACGCTAACAAACTCGGGAATTGCAGCTGTAACTGTAAGGCTAGATAAGAACATCAACTGCTGTAGAGCAGGGATGATAGTAGTTTTACACAGTGAAAGAGAAATAAATCCCTTAGGATGGACAATAGCAAGTTTAAGCCAGGAATAAGGAGACTAGACTTGCAATATGAAGATCATAAGCTGACTGCCTGAGAATGACCTGATGTTTGAAAAGCAAGTGCTCCATAATTACATTTTAATAAACTCCAGCATGTTTATAACTGCATAAGGCTTTCTTCCCATTTCATAGAATGTACTGGAAAAGACATAAAGAGACAAATAGAACAACGTGCTACATACATACAGCCTGAAGTGTAACCTGAATACAACCTTCATATCAAAGTTTCTTTAGTGCAATGAAAAACCTGTGTGGCAAAGCAGCCAGGGTTACTGAGGCTGACTAACTGAGCGCAGTGCAGGAATATTTAACAGCTACTGGCTCTGTCAAAACAGCAGCATTTCTCTATTTGTTAAGGACATGGGCATTACATCACTGCCAAGCAATTAAAGGCAGCAAGATAGAAACGTCTCAGTGTTTTTATAGCAATATCAAAAACTAAAATCAGGGAAAACATTCATTAACAGCAGATGTGAAAATGTGTTCATCTTTAATAAAAGAAATTCCTTTCAATTTAGAAACTTGTAGCACATGATCAAGTTCCCTTGAAAATTACCTACCAAAACAAAAACACGAGGAAAGCTAGTAAAAAATAAAACAATAAGACAATACCCAGCAGCTGCCAAAAACATCTTCTGCCTGTACTGATCTTCTGATCAATGCTCTGTAAGTAGATTTGGGCCGTCTTCTTTAGCTCTAGACAAAGAACCTTGAAATCCTATAACTAATTTTTCAAAAAACTTTCCAGAAACCCACCACTAAGAACTACATTTCTCAGATAAATGGCTTCTTTTAAAAAGGGGAGAGAAACCCCAAATCATTTAGGCCTAACTTACAGAAAGGCAAAACAGGTCTTCCCCTCAGTAAGTCAGCAGTGAAGCTTCATGGGATGTCACTGAATATCCTTCCACAAAATCTGGTGACAAAGCCTTGGGTGATGGTTACAAAGAGGAGCGCAAACTGTTAACAGGCCAGCACACAGTGCTACAGACTCTGGGATAAGTGGCTGGAGAGCAACCTGGCAGAATTGGTTGACACCTGTCTGAACAGAGCCAGCAGGGTTGCCAGGTGATACAAAAGGCCAATGGCATCCTGGCTTGGATCAGCAATACTGCGGCCCTAGGACTAGAGATGTCATTCTCCCCGTGTGCTGGGCATTGGAGAGGCCTCACCTCAAGTACTGGGGCAGTTCTGGGCTCCTCACTTAAAGAAATTGAGGGGCTGGAGTGGATCCAGAGGAACAATGAGGATGGGGAAGGGACTGGTGGGAAGGTCTGATGAAGAGAGGCTGAGGGNGAGATGTCATTCTCCCCGTGTGCTGGGCATTGGAGAGGCCTCACCTCAAGTACTGGGGCAGTTCTGGGCTCCTCACTTAAAGAAATTGAGGGGCTGGAGTGGATCCAGAGGAACAATGAGGATGGGGAAGGGACTGGTGGGAAGGTCTGATGAAGAGAGGCTGAGGGAGCTGGGGGTGTTTTAGCCTGGAAAAGAGGAGACTCAGGGAATACCTTCTCCTTTCTTTCCAACTCCCTGAAGGGAGATTGTAGTCAGGTTAGGGATCTGGCTCTTCTCCTAGGCAACTAGAGCCAGAATGAGAGGGCAAGGCCTCAAGCTGCCAAGGGAGGGTTAGGTTGGATGCTGGGAAGCCCTTCCTCCCAGAATAGAGGATCAGACCATGGAATGGACTGCCCAGGGCAGTGTTTAAGGACAGACTGACTGTGGCCCTTAGTGCCCTTAGTCTGGCCACTGTGGTGATGTTAGCTCATGGGCTGGGCTGGATGAGCTCAGAGGTCTATTCCAGCCTAAGTGATTCTGGGATTATGTCACAGATGTTGGTATTCACTGCCTAAAGCTGCAAAAAGCTCAGTTGCTCAGTCTATTTAAAAAAACTTTGTGTGGAGTCAGAGCAAAAAGGGGAACATTTGCACTTGTGCCCAGTCTCACAGAAGATGGGCTGCACTTAGGTTAGAGGTCAAAACTCTTCAAGCTTAAAGTGAAAAAGTGACTTTCTTAGGCTTTTTTTTGGAAACTTTCTGAAGAGACTTCTTACTCAGGACCGAACCATGCACAATAAGGAAGGACATTGACAATAATCAGACTGATGTAAACACACAGTAACAGTAACACAGTAATGATAAGGTTGGAAAAGACCTTAACGATCATCCAGTCTAACGTAAATCCAAATAAAACAAGTAAACCCAACATCTAGATCATGCCAGTCAGCACTTCATCCAGACTAACCTTGAAGACCTCCAGGGACGGTGACTTGACCACCTCCGTGGGCAGACCTTTCCAAAAGTAGATCACTCTTTCAGTGAAAAACTTTTTCCTATTGTTAAGTCTAAACCTCCTCTGATGGAACTTAAGATTTTGACCCCTTGTCCTGTCTCCAGTGTCCAGGGAGAAAAGACCGACCACTGACCAAAACAGCTGCTTGTTTTGTACAAATTGATATGGTTGGGGGAAGGGCAGACTAAGAGCTACTCAAATTCTGCACTTGACAGAAGCATCAGAAGCATTGGCAAATTTGCACAAGGATGAGCACAAGGCTATAAAAATGCTGTAAAGAGTAAAAGGGATTGCAAAGAATTCTGGCACAAAGCAACATTTCTTGGGAAAACCCCCACTTCTCACAGTCTGCCATTTCTACAGAGAAACAAAATGATGAAAATTTGACGGAAGGTTTCTGTTAGCATTGCAAGGAGAAAGAACTAAGCCATTTGTATTTGTCTTTTCCTTTGTGACATCAATTAAAGGAGAAAACATCATTCAAACAGAAAACTAATCTCAGAAACATGTACAATACCTTCTTCTGTGGATGGAAAGGACAATACTGTTGTATCCTAGTGGTAACAGCACAGCTTCTGTCATCTTACACAGGCACCTCTAGCCCGTTGTATCATTACCAAAAAGGAAGTGAAAGGCTCGCTCGGTTGCACTGTGCACCATGGGAAACACCACAGCTTCAGAAATGCAGTGTTTGAAAACACTAGTCATTAGGAACAATGGCTTGAGTCAGAGTCAAGTGCAATACAATTGTCTCCTCTAGTTGTATAACTGTACTCATATTCAGGTAAGCTATTCATGATGCTTCATAGCCTACGGAGATGCTGCTATTCTAAAGAAAATTTGCTTATTTCTGTGGTACTGAATGAAATAGCACTGTGAGCTAGTTTTAGGAAAGCTAAACTGGAACTTGGGACACAGGTATACGTAATTGCACTTCTAAGTCGAAATTTCTTGTTCCTATATCTGTAGTATATGTAACAATATTCTGAATGCCTCCTCTGCTTTAACCAAATGCATTAGAAAACATAAAACTGATGAATAAGAAGAAAGAGATTAGCACCATTTTACACCTTAATGGAAACCTGTTCTTGTTGACTTGAGGAGCTCTGACAAACTACTAAAGACCACAAGCTCTCTTTATAACACTTGTCAGAAAATCTTCTCTCCTGAAGTGAGTGATCTAGAGTGTGACGTAAGAACAGTTTAATAAACTCAACTGTGGAACACTACTTTGGGCAATGTTCAAGTACATCCAGAGAATCCTCTTCTTTTAAGCTCCAAAGTGGCTGTCTGTATGTCATTATGCTGCTCAACAGAAGAAACCAGTTCATTTCCAGCCTCTGTGAATATTATTTAATGTTCTTGGTAAGGTGTATGTTCTCTAGAGAGTAGTATGTTTGTAAACAGAGCTAAAAAACACCCCAAGCAATTCTGTGAACACAGACTGTGCCCACTCTTTCAAACTTAACTCTGTGTATTCCAACAATTCACAGCAAAGATGACCCATCTGTTCATGCTCATGTGTAATTAGTATGTACATCACTAATTTTGTCCCTTCCAGTGAGTGGGTGACCCAGAGAGAAGCAAATGATGCCTGATTCCTGTTGAACAAAAGCCAGTCTTTAGGATTGCTTCATATTCTGCTAGGAACAGTCCCCAGACAACACTTCATAGAATCATTAGGGATCGGAAGGGACCTCAAAAGATCATCTAGTCCAATCCCTCAGCCACAACAGGATCACCTAGACCAAGTAGCACAGGAACACATCCAGGCAGGTCTTGAACATCTCCAGAGAAGGAGACTCCACAATCCCCCGGGCAGCCTGTTCCAGTGATCTGTTACCCTCACTGTGAAGAAGTTTCTTCTGATATTTATATGGAACCTCCTCTGTTCCAGATTGAACACATTGCCCCTTGTCCTATCACCAGATGACCTTGAGAAGAACCTGGCTCTACCCTCTTGACACCCACCCCTCACATATTTATAGACATTTGAGGTCAGCCATCAGCTTCCTCTTCTCCAAGCTAAAGAGACACAGCTCCCTCAGCCTTTCCACGTAAGGGAGGTGTTCTACTTGCCATGGAACACATTGAAGAACAAATAAACAACCCTTCCAAAGACAAGATCTACTATAATACTAGACTGATAAAAGAAAGAATTGTTATACAGGGGCTTGAACTGACCACCTTCAGCCAAGAGGGACAAAAAGCACACTCCTAAAATGCAAGGCATGATTTGTTTACACACATGCCTATGATACCTTCCCTGGGACACATTCTGCGCTGTAAGAGTGATCTTAGTTCTTGGGATGTGCTCCAAAATCCTTAAAGCTTCACATTTAAAGTATACAAGTTCCATTGATGAGCTATTACCCAGGTTAAGACAGGTGAGGTTAGGAGCCGGGAAACCCAGTAGGTGGAAACTGATAGTTTTTTTATGTGCTGCCTTTGGTTTGCTTGTTTGTTTAAATCTGGCAACACATCACATATTGACTGACTTTATGTAGAAAAAAGGGAGAGTTTGAGCAAGTGTTTCTAAGGGAAACCATGCAGACCAAGGCTGTGCACCCTGCTAGCTCAGGACTTTCAGGAGTACTTCCCTTGGAAATCAGGGAATGAAGGACAGAGAAACAAAATGCTAGTACAGAATCATAGAATCATTTAGGTTGGAAAAGACCTTCAAGATCATAGAGGTCAACCATTAACTTGCTCTGTGAAGCCCACTGATAAACCATGTCTCTCGCTTCACATCTACACCTTTCTGAGCAGCCTGATGATACTTTTAATGAAAATGTCTTTCCTAATGGCTAACCTAAGCTTCCCCCGCACAACTGGAGGCCCTTTCTTCCTATCACATGCTACCTGGGAGAAGAGACCAACCCTCACCTTACTACAACTTCTTTACAGGCAGGTGTAGACAGTAATAAGGTCTCCTCTCAGCCTTCACCTCTTCGGACTAAACAGCCCCAGCTCCTCTGGCTACTCCTCATAAGGCTTGTTCTCCAGACCCTTCACCATACATGGGTCTTGCATATGAGACATAGTTGGGTTGGTCACAGAAGAACAGATTCTAAAATGTTTGGGCTCAGGAGCATGGGCCAGCTGCAGTCTCAGGGACTCCTATCAAGCGCTCACAGTCAGAAGATGCACTGTGTGTGACCCACTGTACTGTAGCACGCTGTGGTATCAACCTGAGGAAGCAGCTGCTGAACACTAACCTGGGAACACACAGCACTGTACACTAAAGCTCTTTTCTGCTGACAGCCCCTCTGCAAGGTCAACAGTACAGATGCAGCTAAAGATGATTTTCTCTGTAGGAAAACAAAAAACCTCTTACACAGGTTAATTTCTGGAAGGGAGTTTCAGCATGGCGCTCAAACACGATCAGAGTCAAAACAAAATATCACAGAAACCACAACCATGCAAAGTACAATGAACCCTCAGCAATACAAGTAACCAAAATGGAATCAGTAGGTGAAGCAACTCGGATTCACTACTCTTGTTTTGCCTACAGCAGCTCAGGAGCCAATATGGTTCCCATTCTGTCCTGGAATTTCGCATCAAGGATTTTCCTATTTGGCTCATTTGGGGTAGGTTTAGACAATAAACTGTAAATGCAATGCAGCAAGAAAAGTGGGATTTCTGCCACAGAGAGGTACATTTCTCCAACCTAGAGAAGAGAAGTCTCCAGGGTGACCTTATTGTGGCCTTTCAGTATACAAAGGCTATTTATAAGAAAGGTGGGGACAACCTTTTTAGCAGGGCCTGTTGCACCAGCACAAGGGGTGATAGTTTAAAACTGAAATGGTGGAGATTCAGACTACATACAAAGAAGAAATTGGCTAAAATGAGAGTAGTGAAACACTGGAACAGGTTGCCCTAATAGGTGGTAGATGCCTTAACTCTGTTATACATTCAAAACTAGGTTGGACAGGAGTCTAAGCAACTTGTTGTAGTTGAAAATATCCCTGCTCACTGCAGGGAAGTTGGACTAGATGACCTTTGGCGTTCCATTCTAAGCCAAAGCATTCTGTGAGTCTAACATTAGCCTGCAATATTCCCCCCTGCCCTTACATTACAAAACATAGCAAGTTGGTCAGCAGGTCAGCAAGTGCTCTAGTCATCTGTTTACTCCAGTAGGCTCTGGCCCTACTTTTGCTCCTGTTAATCAAAGTACTAAAGACCATCTTGCAGGAAGTAATGATGAGAACCTTTTGATTGTGAGGCTTGCCCTACAGTGAGTGCAGCAAGCAGGAGCAAAACACGTGAGAAGTACACATCACACCGAAACATAAATCAGGGCAAGTTTCTAACCTCCTAAAGCCCAGTATCGGGAGTACTGCCTGCATGGAAGAGAGGGTATCCCTGGGTTAAAGGTGTCTCTTGTGCAGGAGGTGACACACTTCTAAGCAAACTACCTAATGGGACTGAGAACAGACTCGTTTTCCAGCACAGCCTGTAACACATTAAAATATGCTTTCATGAGTTGAACAGCTTTCATCCAATTTATCTGTGAAGTTAAATAAGTGATTAACACAAAGTTAATGGAGGCTCCTAGAAGATGTAGGTCCTAGAAATACCTGCTGTCCTACACGTACTGAAAAACCACAGCAGAGAGCACGCTCCCTGAGTGCTTTTGTCTTCCCAAGGATCAACACAACATCAAAGCTTTTATTTATAGCTGAATCTATTCCTGTGATGCACTGATTCGATGGGCTTGTGCTTCACAGAGCACTCAAGCTATATGGCACCTGCTACAAGTTATCACAGAATCATTTGGGTTGGAAAAGACCTTTAGAATCATCCAGTCCAACCATTAACCCAGCTGTCCCAACCCACTTCTAAACGCTGTCCCTGAGCTCCAGATCAACACTCCTGTGAAACACCGCCAAGGATGGCGGTTCAACCCCTCCCAGGGAAGCTCTTTCAGTGCCTGATGCCTCTCTCTGTGAAGAACGCCCACTGAATGCCTGTTCCCCAGGGCAGCCAGGAAAGTGCCGGTGTGATTTAACCCAGCACTTCAATAGTTCCTCCCGTTATTCACCTGCAGCACGGGCATGGTACGGTTAAGAAGGAACCAGCAAGGAAAGGCGTGCCGGGGATGCGCACTCCCGCCTCGACGCGCCCTACAGGGGCTGGTAGGCGGAGCGGCGCAGGCGCGACGGCGGGGACGCGCACAGGGAGCGGCAGCGGCCGGGCCGGGGCCGGGGCGCAACCTGCGGGGAGGAGCCGCGGCTCCAGGTGAGGAGGCGGAACGGGCCGGACCGGGCCGGCTGCAGGGAGGCCGCCGCAGAGCGCACTAGTGCCGGCTGCTGCCGAGTTCTGCGCCTGACAGGCCGCCGTGCTGCTGCCGGCAGCGGGCTCAGCGTCCCGGATAATGCCACGGGGAGGGATGCGGGTTGGAGGACCCCAAGGGAACCGCGCTCCTTCGCGACAGGACTGTCTGGGATAATGGTACGCACATCAAGAGGGTCCCCCCTGTAACAGGCACTCCAGAAAGATGGATGCTGAGAAGGCAGCAGCAGCACTTCAGGAACGCGGGGCTGTTGAGTGTTTGCTCCTCTGTCAGCGGAAGCACTGGTTTTGCATCACTGGAGGACGCTGGTGGTCTGCCTTAGGCTCGAGCGCCGGCTCCTCATCGCAGACTACAAAACTGCGTCTGAAATCCCCGTGTAGAGGCGGTTCCACTAACGACTGCCTCCGTGTTTTCTTCTCCTTAGCAGAGCGTCACTCAGGAACACGCTCCTGGGAAACGCAGAGAGCCTGTCCTACAATGATGAATGCCGACATGGATGGTATAAGCTTTTAATGTTCTTGCTCCCTATTGTTTATTTTTTTCTACTGACTATAATTTCCAGCTGTTACAGCGGTTGCATTAAAACTCGTATGATTTATTGCAGCTGTTGAGGCTGAGAATCAGGTGGAATTAGAAGAGAAAACACGGCTTATTAATCAAGTTTTGGAACTCCAGCACACACTTGAAGGTTAGCTGTTTGACACATCAGCTGCTTTGCAAGTACACAGTAATAAGCAGAGAACCTCACTGTTCTGCCCTACCTCAGCCTGCATGTCCCAAAGTACATCCTTTACACAGTTGAAGACACACAGGCACAGTGGCGCAAGGATTGAGTTTTTCCTCTCTGCAAGATAATGTTTGCGCAGTTCTCAGAACACCCATCAAGCAGAAAGGATGATGCAGTTGGCTTGCCCAGGCTTGTTAGCTGATGTACATAAATCAAAGCTGACATCTTTCAGTCTGCTCTTCACTAAGCATATTTCTATCTACTTTGAAATAGCTTAGTTCAAAAGTCTAAGAAAATGATAGAGACTAATAATAAGTTTATCAAAAGTTTGTCAAAATACTG
This sequence comes from Upupa epops, assembly GCA_013397515.1. Taxonomy (NCBI): domain Eukaryota; kingdom Metazoa; phylum Chordata; class Aves; order Bucerotiformes; family Upupidae; genus Upupa; species Upupa epops. Next base: position 13,753 of record VZRI01012079.1, on the reverse strand, counting down.
CAAAATAACGCAGAAAAATCTGGCTTTAGATAGAAACTTGTGTTTTATAAGATAGTACCTGATGGCATTTCACACATTAGTAGTGCAAATAATTTGATGCAGGCACATAGAACGTTCATTATGGTGTGCAACAGTGACTAATAAGTGACTAATAATTTTCTTATAATGTCACCTTCACAGATCTCTCGGCACGAGTAGATGCTGTTAAGGAAGAAAACTTGAAACTGAAATCAGAAAACCAAGTTCTTGGACAGTATATAGAAAATCTGATGTCAGCGTCTAGTGTTTTCCAAACAACTGACACAAAAAGCAAAAGGAAGTAAGGGGTTGCTCACAGGTGATATAATTGCATTGCTGCTATTGTTTTTTTGTTGTGATTGGTATAGACTACATAAGCTAAAATACCTTGGTTTGTGGCTTTGCTGGATACCTGATGATTATAAACAGAATTAAAAACATCACAAACAGGAGATACAAGTTTATGTATTGTTAAGATTAAACAGTTTGCAAATGTAGACTTACTAAATTTTCGTACTTGTTTTAAAAGCGTGCATATCTTGTCAAAAACCTGATTCAGTTTGTCAGGGTAAACAGAAGCATGTTGGTGCTTCCTGAGTTCTTAGGGTAGTGTTTTTGACTAGCAAAATAATACAGTTATTATGTTGTATTGAACCCTCATTTGATAGAAACATTAGAAGTCTAATAGCACCACATTTTTCACCAATGTGTTAGATTACTGTATAATACAGCCCATAGCTCTGCAAAGCAACTTTAAGCAGAAAACAGTTATCATTCCTATGAGGCAGTAAAAGCATGAAGTTATTTGGGCTTACGTGCATAAAGCCAGGAGTAGAAGGCAGAAGGAACAAGGATAAGCAGCTTGCATGAGGGCAATACCAAACTGATACAGTGCCAGAGTGTAACATGAACAATTTATTTTCACTTTTCCATTTCCTCAAAGATTGATGAGGCATAGCATCGTGATGCATGATCTTCCTGAATTTTTTCAGTTGTATGATGAAGAGTTAAATAAACCCAGTAATAAGCTCTACAGAAACAGATTATTGACAATGTTCCTTGCTGTTAACAACCTGCAGTGAGGAACTGAGAACAAGTCTGTTCTTGCCACCTTTTTACTTTCCTTTTGAAGTGCCAAACTTGTCTTTGCTTCAGGCCTTAGAGCAGTTGTTTTGCTGCACTGAAGCCTGAGCCAGTTAAGTTACCTCTTGAGGCACTGCACAGAAACTCCTAAGGCAGAAGGCTTCAGTGAACAAAGGTTGCTTTTGCCTTTCAACCCTGTGCTGCCCTGAGCAATGCCTAGTGTCAAGGTGCCCTGCTTTTTACTGGCTTACCTGCATATTAGCAGGTTTTGCCCTTCCCCTAGAGGCAGCATAATCAGTGGTAAGGGAGAGCGGAGGACAGTTAAGATACCAGTTATAGCAGTACCAGGTTGCATCTGTTCATCTTGCCACACAACACTGCAGACTTAACTGAGCATGAAGGTCTCGCTCCAGTCATGAAGCTGTTATGCTTTACTTTTTAACAGAAGTAAAACACTAGTTCAAGTGTTTTCAACTTTGCTATGATGAACTGCAGGAACTGAGTGGCTCTAATAACAGAATAAACTCCATGTTTATTGGCAGCTGAGCACTGAAGTGTAACTGACATAAAGCTTCTTCCTTCCAAAAGACAGACATTCCATTTCCCACCCCATTTAAGATAACACCACAGTGCACACTGGAGTGTCAAATGATTTCAAACAAAGCACTCACTGTGCAGTCTCCAGGGCTGTTTACAAAGGCCGAGTCAAGAAATCCAATGATAAAAAAGGTTTTGCCCACTGAGGCACAAATGGCTGATGCCATTTCTGCCATGGGGTCCTGCAAACATAAAAACGTTTTGAATTTTCTGTGGACTGTGCTCTTACTTCACTGCCTGTCTGGAACTCAAAACCCATCCAAGAATCACTATCAGATAGATAAGATCACATGATTAATCCAGGGCTTGAGCATTCAAAAAAAGAACAGTCACACGAATAAAGTTACATTGCATCACAGCCATTCTAGCTCTGAAGCTGTCACTGCCTATCTCCTTCTGCACCATAGGAGATCAAGTGGAAATAGAGCATGTGCTTGCTAGATTTCAGCAGTTTCCCAAGAACACGTAACCTTAAAAGTCATGGTTTTGGCTTGTAAGATTGGATAGTGGTACCTTCTCCATCAGCATGTATATAGTAATAATTTCACCCACTCACCATTTTACAGCCCCACTATGTGGCCTTCATTTAACCTATGAACGTTTTAAAGATGCTGTACTTCTGACTTTACACTAAATAAAAACTTCTGATTTGTCTCTATTAGTTTGGCTTAACATCTGTAAGCTCTAAGAATTCTCAAAGCTGTATATCATCAAAAGCTGGGAAAGCGGCAGACTTTGTCATCATCTTTACTGTTCATACATAGCTGAGTCTGGACGATTAGATATAATTAGTTACATTGAACCGAGGTCAATTACTCTTATTTTCAGCAACCTTCCAGTTCCTGGCTCACTTGGTATTTTCATCCATGAATCTTGAATTTCTATATGCTTTTCTAGAGGAAAAGGACTGGTAGGATGCATCCAGTGTGGTGAAAGTGAAAAGCTGCACTTCTCCATGTGGGAGAACTTTTAAACCAAATTAGATTTTCCATCTTCCTAATGCAGGTAACAGGCTGACATTAGCTGATACTAACACAGGTAACTTTAGACAGAAATGAGAATTTTTACTTTGTCACATCTTCCTTTATCAAGGTGGAAGCTAACATTGGTAGCTATAGCTGTCATTAAATAAAAAGGCCACAGTCTTACTTAGCCTTCTCTGAAACACAGAAAATTCTCAGTCTGGGATTTGGTGGCCTTAGAAAAAACATTTTCACTAAGCAATGATGTAGCCAGTGGTAGAGTGGGCTGCAAAGGTTTGATACTCCGGAATTCCAAAGATGACTGACAGCTTGAGGAACAAGGCATCCTGGAACTGGATTATCACTATTTGGGTGCTAAAAATGCTTTGAAATTACCCATGATAGCAAAATCAAGTATTTTTCCTGAAATACCTGTTCAGATACGGATTGACTGCAAACAGGAACTGCAGGTGAAATCTCAGTGTTGCAAGTATGAATGGAAGGGCTTCTCTCCTGCTTGGCTTTCTAGATCTAGACCCTCATCCCTATAGATCTGATGTTTCCCCTGTAGTAGCATAAGACTAGATCCAGATAAGCAGATGTGCAGAAGGCTATTTTCTACCTCTGGGTTCCAGCTAACCAAAGTCAGACATTTTTATAGTGAGATTGGCCTTACAGAGTCAGTATTCTACGAAAGAGCACCCTTGAGTTACAGCCTCACACCACCCTTTAACTCACAATAAACAGTTCCTTACTTACTGAAGTGAAATACAGAGATGTTTATGGGGCATTTATCAAGACATTATGGGAAAACTTAACCTACAACTCCTGAGGGAAGCCTAGCATCACTGTGGTGTGACTGTATCACACTAAACCCCCAAACCAAACAAAAACCAACCCAAAAACCACACCAAGTGCAAAGAACTTTGAACAATATTCACTCAACAGGAGTGCTGAAATGGTCCCTGACAACTTGCAGCAGCTCTTACTCACAGGATACCTACTGCTGAAAAGACAAAGGCAGGAAGAAGAATCTGCCATATTCTTAACTTTTCCACATATACCCTAAATAAAGAGGCAGCAACTTACATTTACCTGAAAAAAAAGCTCAAAAGAATCCCCAAACCAACCAGAAAACCGAAGTCCCATGCAGCTCACATGAAAAGTTCAAAACTTCTGAACATCTCCAACCAAGCTCTTCAAGCTATTGACTTCATTAGGGAGAATTAAGCATTCACTTCTTAGAAGCCTCCATCGTCTTTGCTGACTTTATGTGCTGTGAAAAGATTTCTTGTTTGAGTGAACTTACCAGGCACCAGGCGATCTGCCAGGCTCCTTAGAAATGTGGATACTTCTACTTGCTTGAATGTGCAACTGCTTTTGCTAGGAATGCACATAGGCAGCTGCCAACCAGCAAGAGGTTTCTGTTGACTGCAGTTTTATTGTTTGCTTTCATATACAGCTGCACGTTAACAAAACCAAGTTTCTTTTACAATGTGCATTTTATTTAAACTATGAGAAGGCCAGTTACTCACATTGGTAAAAATGTAATCCATCAAAAATTCTTACCTACATTAATACATTTTCTGTTAAGCAAGACTGAATAAATAGGAGGCAGCGTTCACTTAGCAAGTATTCTATAAACAGGGATTGTACAGCTCTGGCTTGGAACATGAGAAGTATCAAAGTTGGAAAAAATGACCTGTACATCACTTCTGCAGATCTGCTATCTGCGTTTAAGTGTAAAACAAGTCACATCAATAACCACTTGTTCTACGAGTACTCTATTGAAAAATTCTTCTTATAAATAAATTACTGTAACCAATGTCTAAACTGAACAGGTGACCACCCATGGAACAAGATCCACTAAAATAAATAATATACAATTAAAACTGCTGCTAGCACTAAGTTACCATATTAAACTAATTCCTGCCTTTAGCTCTGCACACAAAAAATACCTTTTCTCTTTGCAATGCCAAGTGCTATAGGCACTGTGTCTATATCATCATCTTCTTTTAGCTGGAGAGCGTAAAGCTGCAAAAATATTAAGAGTATGTTAATTATTAAAAATATTTAGATAAGTTTATCTCCAACTAATACTAACTTCTATGAATCTTCAAATCTTAAGAATCTTCACATTAAGCTCTGCTAGCTAACTTGCCATTTCACTTTTATGCTGAATGTGAAACATCCGCTAACTCCTCACTGATTCTATTTCTCCTTTAAAAGGGGAATCAAGGAAGTTTAGGAAGGTTAAAAGGGAGAGTTAAAACAGGAGGCTAAGTAGCAATGAGTCACTTTTTCCTTCAAATCTCAGGAATGTGCATGCTGTCAGGCCCACTGAAGTGACATACAAAAAGTTACTATATCTAGATCGATAAATACTATCAGGAAGTAACTCAGTCCTCTCATACTCTTCTTTTGCGCACTGATTTCAATGGGCCATCTCCAGAACCTGTACATTCATCTGCTTCTTTCAGCTGAAAAAAAAAGGTACAAGTTTTCAGCATGAAAATCTGGAACCAATTTAATTTTAATATGAAACAGGCATGTTACTTATTCCTTCTGCCCGATCCCCTAATCATATTATCACTAAATGCTATGCTATTTTTACCATAATACTAACTTAGCAACAAATTAAGTGGGTAGAAGACGTTTCCTTTCTATATCTTTAAAGGAAGAGAACAGTACATAAATGTGATGTCAGAAATGTGGGGGTGCACATTTATTTATTGGTTTAAGAGCAGTGACATTTTAATGAATTTAGCAGCTTCCCTGAAGTGCATCTTAAACTAATTTTAACTTCCACTTCCTAAGCAAGAAGCATTTAAAACATTCTAACTGCCACCCTTGGAGAGCTACAAGGGCAAAGTGTTCTTAAATCAGATGTGTTCTTTTCAGTTTAGAACTGATCGGGTCACAGAGGTACATGAAAAGCTGTTCCAACAGCTTTTCTCTGTTGTCAGGCAATGCACTGCTTCCTCACATTGCTGCCTCACCTAATGACAAGCCCCTCATTCAGAAGCAGCAGAATGTGGAACAGCCTGAGTGAGGATGCGGTGTGCCTGACAGCTCCCAAGTAGGTCTCTAGATAACAAGACAGAAATGTGCACACCCTGAAAGTACCCAGCAGAGAACAAGTCACAACCTCCATGTGACACTGCAGTGGCATACACACATCCAGATCCTGTCACCACAAAAAGTCACATGTATCTTCCTGGCATTCATCACTCACCTTGCTTCTAAGTAAACATACAAGTGAAAAACCCACTTCTTACAGGAACAAGTACTGAATATAGGGTAACTAATGAAGGATTTCAGTGCTGAAATAGTGCAACATCGTACTCCTGGAAGAGTTTTATATGAAAAGGAGTTTACAGCACACAACCTCTCTAATCTGGGATGGAACTAATTTAGGGAGTGACAAGCACAAGATGACCAGCACAAATACTGTGGGTGGATCTAAAGTGTTTCAGTTTCGAAATGAAAGGCTACTGAGAACTTGATGAGCAAGAAAAGCACACATGTAAATTCCATTCTAGTGTTCTTTTCTAGAAAACATTCTATAGATTATCTGGTGACTGGAATTGTCTGCACAAGAAAAAAGAAATGTCAAGTGCTGAATTCAAAACTATTATGACCATTTTGTCTAAAAACTTATTTGGGAATTGTAAGAAAGGTAACTGAAAGCCTAAAGTTTTACTAGGTCTCAGAGAAAGGCTACTTGGAAAGTTAAGAAGCAGATATTCCACCAATTAAATAGAACAACAAAAAGAGACTGGCAGGTACACTACAGCATTCAAATATTCGAGACTTAAAAGTCATCTAATAACCTATTAAACACTGTACTCTTGTAAAAATGTTTTTTGTTTCGGGACCTGAATGATGACTTTTATACTTTGTACACTGTATCTGTATTTTACAGTGAAAACCACCTCCTAGCCAAAATTACACAGAAAGAGACATGCTTCACAAACCTATACAGAGCATTTGAGGCACTGAACTCCAATAAAAACACATTTGCTTCTCATGCTTTGTTTTATGACTTAACAGTAAAAAACCCTTTAGCTGAAGGGCTTAGTTAAAGTGTAGTATTTGACACGGGCAAGAAGAAAACAGAGGAAAAACCGCAAACTTACCACATCTTCTGAACCAGATTTATTTGACTTGTCACCTTCTTCTAGACTTCTGCTTGCAAGCTCATTTTCTTCATCATCATAAATATTTTCAACACCTTCACCCTCATCTTCTGCGTAAGAAATTATTTTTACTTTGCAAACAGAACAATATTAAAAACACACTACATCCAGACATACTACTAAGGATAAAAGCCGATTACAGTCTTAGAATGAACTGCTTGCTTACAATACTCCATAAAAACAGAGATACAGAGAGAGTTCTCATGCATTAGTAAAAATTGATCACTATCAGATTTAGTAAATAATTTTAATAGCTTCAGCCTAGTCTCTTTTTGCAATAACATATACTCTCTTCAGACTTCTAAGTGACCAACTCAAACAATAATATTATGTTGTTTCCCTTTAGGGAAATCCTTAAATCCAGGTACTGTACTAGACAGTTTTGAGATCACAGTCCAAAACAGGGTAATTCAGGCATCTGATCAAATACAGTACTGTAGTTGTCAGTCACCCATCACAGTGGACACCTACACCTTAGCTAAGGAAGCTCCCCTTTTTGTCAAGGAATTTTTCTGGCATACTATTTTGGTTAAGGGATTAAGTAACTCTACACTTACTCCCTTTTCCTATGTCTTACTGCAAAGCAGAAACTAATCAGAATCACTGTATTCCCTTCAGCTCACTACTTGCATTACTACAATAAAAGCATTCACAAAAAAGACTGCCATCAACTATACCTTTGAACTAATTGGAACCGAAGAGAAAAATGGAGTAATAAATAAAAAGTACCTTTTTAATCTCCACTACTCCCTGGACAAACTATAGACTATGCAGCACAGAGGCCGTTTCTACTTCCTTAGTGAGGCCATGTCACTGCACTAAAGGGTAGCACAGGCACCAAATATTGCAAATCCTAGGCTGCTCTCTGATCAGCATGTAGGTTGTCCTTCAAGAGTAATCAGGTCTCTATATTCTGCATATTTTGTAAAGGAGGCCAAGCATCCAACTGTTTTATTTGCACTCTGGGCTTCAGTACTTACAAGCTGGCACCTCTTATGCCTGCATCTGAGATACTCATTATGAGAACTACATCTCAGCAACCACACCACAGTTCAAAGAAAAGTTACTGATGTTGGGCAAATCTCTTCCCTTCCCTGAAACTGGCATCTTGAAGTGAGAAACTGAGTACCATTTGCAGTGCTTTCTATCAACAGTAAACAAGAAATCACATCTAAATCTATTAGAAATGAAACAAAATTGCGTTCTTCAACACAGCAGTCTGCCAATAGCTCAGTAAAAAAACATAATAATGCAGGGATCAATTCCGTCCTTGTCAGGGCATGCCTACATCTCATAAGCATTTTGTTTAAAAAAAACCCAATCATTAAACCAAAAAGACAACACCCACCACCCCAATTCTCACTATTTCAGCCAAGTAAAAGTGAAACAAAAGCCACCCTATAAATTCAAGATGGCAGTCACATACAGGATGCAACTCATCTGAGTCTTGGTGATGAGAACATAAAAATCACCAGTGCATTGAAATATTTGAGGCTTTTGCAGGAATACAAAAAAACCTGCCTATAGTATAGCTCTAAACTGAGGCAGATAGTTCTTAACAGTTTGTGAAACTCTTAAGAAATTAGTTTTCCCATTTGAAAATATCCCTGATATACATCTGCAGTAATGCCTGCACTATTGTTAGCACAGAAATAAGCTATGATTTTTGAGTTTGTCATAAGATAAAATGTAGAAAAAGATGTGTTCTAAAAATCAGCCCTTAAAAGACTATGTGAAACTTTGCCAAGATCTTCTTTCCTCATATTCTAACAAAGAGGTAAGTAATTTTAAATGACACAAATCCAGCACCTCCCTTAAGTATTAATTTCAACAGAGGGAAAAAGAAAAAAAACTAAAACACTTCAGAATCAGAAACAGTGAAAGTCAGAACTGAACAAGACTACTTAAGTTATTCATTTTAATTTGGTCTAATAAACGTGTAACTTCACAAAAAAGGTTCCGATTGTGCCCCTCAAATTCCAATTCTTGACAACACTGCTTTACTTCCTGGAATAACTTTCTGTAGAAAGCAAGAAGACAAACCAGCTAAGTAGACAATTCAAAAAGGCACCCTTCAGCAATGCCACAAAAATGAAGAGAACAAAATAACAAAAGCAAATCCCACATTCTCCTTGGAGCAAAAAAAAAAAAAAAATCTACAGGTATTACTGAAATTGAATGTTGTGTCATGCTGTTTCTTTTTTTTTAATCTCATCATGGCCCCATGATACAATTTAGATATCAAGTCATTCAGCATTCCACAGCTCATGTCCCGGTACCTTAAACTCCAGAAAACAAAGGACTAGATCATGACTATAAAGGAATTTCACAAGTTGTTAGGATCGAAAGAGACTAGTAGAAATTATTTATGACTACTAAGAAATCTCAGAGGAAACTCACATCCATACCTGATGAAAGCTGGCATCCACCATCTTGAAGTTCTATCATCAACAAGTAAGCAGAAGGGGGACGGGGGGATGGATGGGATGGAAACAACCAGAAAGAGGACCATTTTCAGGTCCCGGTCAAATTTACTTCCCTTTCCTGGTACCTGAAGGAGAAGCCTCCCTTTCCATCAACTCTGCATCCTTTATAAGCTCAATGTTTGTCCTCCCCATTTTTCTTCTCTCTGTAGCAAATGAAAAAAGAAGTCAGCAGGAGGAGACAGAAGACCATTTTTTTAATGCTTTCACAGATGAAGAACAAAATGGGTGGGTGCTAAAGAGAGAGCAGAATCCAGTCTGTGAACGTGAAAGGTGGCTGGAATTTAAGGGAAGCAATTCTGCTTAAAGAAAGATGAGCTGATGTGTTATATGGCAGCAAAAGTATAATTCTTCCCTCCAAAGCCTAGAATTTACTTGGAAATATACACAGACTATCTATGTTAGTTTACATTGAACTTAGTAACTGCAAGCAAAGGTTTATAATAGAACCTACTTGTGAAGCATCATGAACAGCTGCTCGAGGTAGAATTCTTGAAAAAAAGTTGTGGCAGATACATGATGTTCCACTACAATTGCCTGGCCCTTATTGTTAAGTGGTGTATTATAATTAACTAAATGAACTGGCTGACTTAACAGAAGAATACTGGAATTCAGGTCTCTCAGACAGCCTTGCAACAACAGGGTGGAAAACATATCCATGATTTGCATCAAGACTGGGTAAAACAGATTCTGTAAATGCAAAAACCATGTAAAGTAGAGGAAAAGGAAGACCAAAAGGAAAATGCAAAAAGATACGAGGCTCAAGTCAGGAAGATGGAGCCAGGCTCCTATCAAGGTCATCTTCTGATAGGACAAGGGGCAATGCGTGCAAGCTGGAACATAGGAGGTTCCATATAAATATCAGAAGGAACTTCTTCACAGTGAGGGTAATGGAGCATCGGAGCAGGCTGCCCAGGGGGGTTGTGGAGTCTCCTTCTCTGGAGATGTTCAAGACCTGCCTGGATGTGTTCCTGTGCAACTTGATCTAGGTGATCCTGCTGTGGCAGGGGGGACTGGACTAGATGAACTTTTGAGGTCCCTTTGATCCCTCATGATTCTGTGATTCTATGATTTCAACTCTTCAGCTATGTGTATCTGAACCACTCAAACTGTTCAATGTATGAAGTATTTAGATGGGAGAAAATATGCATCAGTGTCTACAAAGATAAAAATGTGTTGGAGGCACATTAAATTCTTGAAACTCAAAAAGTACTGAGGTGAGCTTTACTTTTTGCTGGTATTTTATTAAAGAGCTACTAGCCATAGAATGACACCCACTGGAGGTTGTCAAAGAGAAAAACATTAAGAGCAAGGCTAGTTTTGTATACTCTTATGTAACTGGTTGTAGTTATCTGCAGTGAAAATTAGTGTGAAGTCAACTGGTCCTATTGGTATCTTTTTATTTAATCAAACCACAAGCTGGTTTGCTCAGCTTACCTTCTTCAGCAAGATCTTCACTTTTTTCTTCCTCTAATTCATCACCTTCTACCTTGTATTTCTCTTGGCTTGATTCTCCCTTTGTGACCGGCTTAGATATATCCAGGTTTCTGAAATCAATATATTCATCTGTTTTCTACAACAGATGAGAAATCAACTTACATTTAAATGCAAATGAAGAATTAAAACCAACAGCCACTGTAAGCTAAGTAATATCAATGGCACACTAAGAGTGCAAATTATTTGCACTGATTCTAGAAGTTCTCAAAGTATTATGAATAAAACCAAATAAAAGCATAATAAAGTCCTCTCACCTTTACTGGCCAGCAGAACAACACACCAAGACAAACAGGGAGCGCTAGCGTCAAGATGTAAAGAACCCAGAGCCACGGGTGATCCTCCGCAGCAGTCATCAGTTGACTAAACATACTGGGCTAGATTAAAAACAATGGGGGAAAAATACTGATACTTGTTGGCATTTCCATCCCTCTCAACACTGCAGTAAGTTTATAAACTGTACTGTACAGATCTTAAGCTTTGTGTTGCCCAAAGAAATCCCTTGTGAATTTCTGTTTTAGTAAAGTAGCAACTTGAGGGACTGCAAGTAAACAGCAGGTGCTAGCGAGAGGGAACAAACCTGGTACTCCAGACACACTGGAGTTCTGAAAATTGACATCTGAAGTCTTGGCAACCTTGCACTTCTCTTTACACCACTCCCAGCTACTCTATCTTTTCCACTCACTGTACTTAAGCTCCTGAAGCATCAAGAACCTCAGAGTAGCAACCAGCCCCCTGAGGAACAATGTCTTACTCCATCTATACTACCTTTTTCTCTGCTTTCAGAACAAATTCTTCAAGGGGTAAACTGTCCTCCCAGCTCAGTTCTGACTTACACAGTACAGGTATGTAAGCAAGTACCTGCTCCAGTAAGATCTCTGGAAAGGGAACATCAGCAACTAGAGTTAGAAGTTTGAGAGGCACAATGGAGAGAATGCACTCAAGGGAATAATTGCTGCTATTGTGCATACAGGTACAGAGGCAGGTCCAGACATAAACCCAAACACTTTGGAAAAGAGCAAGGTTGTTGGGAGGAGGTGGCTTTCTGAATTGTATGGACAGACAGGCCCTTGCTACTCGCACACTCTGTGGACAAAGAGCAACTGTCAGCAACTGGCCATATTTGCCACCAACCCATTGTTTGTTTCCCACAACTGTGAGCTGCTCTTTGCACAAAAAGAAAGCACAGGATTGTTAGAGAGAAACTGCATGCAGCAAAGGCAGCTAACTCTAGTGGCTTGTAATCACGTATGTTAGGACAAGTTCATCCCACAACACACAGAAAGGAAACGTAGAAGTAACTGCAGCAGGTGGACAAAGCACAGTATGAACAAAATATAGATGCACACACAGAAACAGAAGAACAGACTCAGCTCCATAAACATACATGCACTATTTTCAGAGCTGCATAACACATCTCCAAGCAGACAGAGACTTAAAATCATTAAACAGAAAAAAAATTACTATAGCCATTCCTCATGTGAGGGAAACATCAGAAGAATGTGCATAATGAGTGAAAATAAAAAAAGAAAGAAAAAGAGGACTCTGAGCGTGAGTAACTAAGCTTCCATTTGCTGACAGGTAGTGAATCCCCAGTAACACTGAACAACAAAAAGCTTAAGTACGAAGCAATACTTAGGTAGATAAAGCAAGCTTCAGGCCAACAAAATCTGGTTCTTATGGGTGACTTTAACCACCCAGACATCTGCTGGAAGACCACCACAGCAATTCATCTGTCATCCATCGAGTTTCTGGAATGCTTAGAGAATACCTTCCTCACACAAATGTTAGATGCACAAGCCAGGAATGGGGCACTGCTGGGCTTGTTGCTCACAAACCAGGAAAACAGGCTCTGCAACATCTCTGTTAGTGACAGCCTCAGATGCAGTAATCACAGTATCACGGAAGTTAAGACACTAATACTTCAATTCCCAGCCTGCCTTCGGAGTGGTCGGAAGGAGGAGTCTTGGCAGGGTTTTTAAACCGAGCCTGAGCAACCCGACTTCAGTTCCCAGCCTGCCTTAGGAGCGGGCAGAAGGAGGAGTCTCGGCTTGGCTTCCAGTAATTAAGGCTGGGAGCTTCTAGGGAGCGCGGTGAACAGGAATAGGCAAACAGGATTGTCACTGACTGTAGACAGTTCGCACAAGCAGGGCTGCAGACGCCATGTTGTTTGTTAGATGGAGTTAACTTTTTGCTTCTTGCTTTCAATCTCTCATCTATAATCCCTTCCCTTTTTTAGTAATGGTGGGGTTTAAACGATTGAGGGCTAAAACAGTCACTGTGAGGGATTAGTTTGCCCAGACGATCCCACAGTCAAATGATGTGGCTGTTCAGACTCCTGGTTGTATGGAATGTCTGAGTCTCCTGCCACTGTGTGAGGGTAGTGCTGAGAACACCTGCATACGCTGTGAGCAGATGAATGACCTGCTCTGCATGGTGGCTGAGCTAAGGGAAGAGGTGGAAAGGCTGAGGAGTATCCGTAAGTATGGAAAGGAGACAGAAGGGAGGAGTGGTACTCTCATCTGTTAGAGACGGCTAGGAGCCAGAGGAGCCTGGTATTCCCTATTACAGGGAAGAAGGTGCTCAGGAGCTGGAAGAGGCTGAGTCTTTGTCTCACAAGGAAGAAGGCAGGGTTCCCACTGATGATGAGGAATGGGAACAGGTTTCTGATCGTGGGAGAAACAGAACCCACTTCTGCCCCACTCCACCCTTCCATCTGCCCTTAGAGAACAGGTTCGGGGCTCTGGATTTTGGGGATCAGGATGAGGAGGT
>VZRI01012078.1:9864-50766 GCA_013397515.1 Upupa epops | reverse complement strand
AAAGCTTTTTTCAGTGTCTACATTTACAGGGAAGTGTAGCCACATCTGACTGTGTTCACTGCTTGGAAAAAGAAGAAAGCACCACATGGACACTGTGTAACGTCACACTACTTCTCTGAAGGGCTAAACCCATACAAAATGGGAACTGACTGCTATGTTTGGTCTTTTCTGTTCTTGAGGAGAAGTAGTGAACAGGATAAAGGAACTGAGAGCTGAAAAATGGGGATATAGGTTGAAGTTTAACTGACTTCACATAGATACATTATAACCAATTAGTGTTAAGATAAACAAGTATGTAAAGCTTTTGTATCTAATGACAAAAGGCCAAATGTCCATCTGTGTATAAAAGGAGTGAAGGACTGCTTAATACATTGTCTTTGCTGGATCAAGTTGCACACAGACTGCTACATTACTGAACGTTTAGTAGTTCTTCTAATGGTCTAGATTTGAGAATACTCTGAAACATTCTACTAGCCAAATAGTACACAGATCATGGCTCACTGAAGTCTGAAGCAATCATCTATTTCTAGCCTTTTTCCTGTTGCCAACAGGAAGACACCACAAGGCAAGAAAGAAGGGCAATGCATAAAGTAAATGGATACTTCTCTCCCCATGATTCCTCCTTCCCTGCTCTATCTGTGGACTGTTAAGTAAGGGCTAATCACTAGTTTATGTCATGTATTTAGTCTAGCATTGGCACGAGAAACAGAGTGGTAGTACACACAACTGTTTTACTGCAGTGATGCTGGAATATCACTGAGCCTTAATTTCTGTGTGACACTGCCTGAATCTCAAATGTCTCCAGTACCTTTAGTGAATTAGACTTCAGGACTGCCAAGTCTTCCAAGCTCTTGGCCAAATATGGCTATAAATATGCTAACAAATAGAAATGCCAGTAGTATCAGGAATTCTTTTAATGCTGCCTTTGACATCATAGTGTTTTACTTACACAATATTCCCAGGTCCCTCAAGAGTCCAAAAGTTCGAAAGTATATACTACTTTCCTTTCACTTTACACTTTCACTACTTACTACTACTGAGGTACCATTTCATTGCCTCAATTCCTAAAGTATTACCTACCCAGCAGTGTGTCTTTTAACTATTAACTGTGACCACGGTAAAACACAAAATGTTGTAAAAAATTCCAGAAATGCTTAATGGAACTCTGGGTTTCCATGCTGGAGGAGAAGCTTCATGCAGAAGAGTGTTATAGCAGGTTACAAGAAAAGAAGATATTGGAAAAATGATGTAACAGTACCAATCAGGGCAAAAAAGCCCTGAAGCTTGAAGGTGCCTTCCATCAGAAATTAAATACAGCACAGGAGTCAGTTATAAAAAAAAAGGAGAGGCAGGGCAGGACATTAGGGAGAAACAGTAGGGAAAAATCTCACTCATTAAGGAAAGAGGTGAGAGATTATTTATCTCCAAAATGTTAAATTGAATTTGCTGCAAAATTGATCAGACCTCTCCAGACTCGGAAATACCCTACCGAAATTATTGATCAAAACAGTGAATGTGCTACAGACCATGCTTGTGTGTCATACAAAAAATACAAAAGGCAGAGAGGAAGGAAGAGGGGGAAAGAACCAAAGTGTATTTAAAACATTTAAAACACACTCAAGTGCTGAGTTAACCATTGAATGAGTTATTGCAACAACACATATGAGGATAGATTATCTTCAGGAAAACATACCTGGCTAGATTGAATGCATCATCAATCAGGCCTGCTCGATTACTGACAGAAATAACCTGTGAGAGGCAAGCACAAAAATGGAACCATTTAGGGTGATGAAACAGTGAAGTTTTGCCTATCAAAGTGGATATTAGGGATGAAGAGCTTACCTCATGGTTTCGTGTTAGCTGATTAATTAGCAGCCTCCAATTCCTAATATCATAATTAACTCTGAAGTAACCAGTCTGGTTGATGTTTCCCAGCAACCAGCTTGTCTCTTCCAAAGCAGGAATTCTGTGGTGTTCTGGAAACAAAAAATAAGATGGGAATGAGACTTGGGTTAAAAAATTAAAATTATAAGGATATATCTTTTAATTTATCTCCTTCTTTAAATATCCATGAAGGCAGTAAAATTATTTCAAAGACTAACAAATTTGATTAACAATTTCCTATATCTGTTCTGATATAGGGAGACACCAGCTGACATTCCTATGCAGACCTCTTATTCACACAGAAATTCAAGGGTGGGGTTTTTTCTGGCAAGTAGTTTTTATACGAAGTGCCCATTTTAAGTCTAGTGCCCTGATTCTCTCCACGTAAAACAGCTTTCTATAACAATAACACAAATCATTCAATGGAAGTGCTAGAGAAAAAAGAGTATAGTTGTGATTTGTTCTTTTTTAAAAAATAAATGTTTCTGCAAGTAGTCAATGAAGCCTTATATTGCATCTTAAACGATTTCCAGTTGCACAGCTTCTAGTTACTAACCACTGAGAGGCTAGACCTATTAACCTTATAACTCATCTTTCTTCCCATTTCCTCTCTTTTAATGTAATTACTTTGGGACTGGAAGTCTACATCTATTCCAGTATTTGTACAGTCAACTATTTGCAGGACTGGGGATTCAAAAAATAAAAATAGCCTGAATGCAAAACATACACTCTTTCACTTCAGAAACAATCACCACGAAATGAAGCCTCAGGCTTCAGTGTCTTTTGAAGAAGCCTTCAATGTAGTAAAATATTCTGACAAAACTAGTCATGAACCAGAACTCACTAAAAATTCAGCAATACTTTCTTCTACTAGGATAAAATTATCTTTTACACTGTCGACAAAAGAAAATACANACTAGTCATGAACCAGAACTCACTAAAAATTCAGCAATACTTTCTTCTACTAGGATAAAATTATCTTTTACACTGTCGACAAAAGAAACAGTCTTCTCGTGCATTTTTAAAAATGAAAAAGAAATACATAAAATTTGTTTAAAAGTTATTCCATCAGGGAATTGTTTGGCATTCTTGAATTCCTTGAAAACTATGGATAGGAAAATCAAGTTAACAGTAAGTTTTTAACAATTCACGCTATTATCTATTACACAGATTTACTAAAAAAAATGTATTTGTTTCAGTCTGTCTTATAAAAAAGTAATTTCCAAGGAAACAATAGATGACTAGCACTACAGATAAAAGTTATGCTTCTGCCTTGACTAAATAACTCTAGCAAAACCACAAATGAATAACATTTTAAGGTGCCAAAAATACAAAGAGCAGTGAGACCTCAAACCTAAAACCATCTAAATTCATGGAGTTATAAGCTCAGATAAAAAGCTGCAAGATTAAAAGATAAAGTTCTCTCTTTACCCAGCTAGCTTTGTCCCCATTAAAAATTTTTAACATTTCTTCAAAAAAATCTTGATTCCAGAATAACTCAATTGTTACCTATTCAATTCAATAGTTACTGCTCTTTTAGGATTTGTCTAACTGACTTGCACCAGTTAAATTTAATTACTCTACTATAAATAATTGAGAAAAAGAAATACGAACCCCTGGTTTTAGTTAAATTATTTATTAAATCCATTTAGTTATTTGTGACAAATGACCAAGCAGATACATTTTGTAGGAGCTGGCATATCCTGTGGAATGGAACTGGGAGAACTTAAAAAGTCTTACAACTCTGTGTTCTCCAGGCATTTATAGTCAAAAAACCTAAGCTACTTTTGCCATGCAATCCAATTTAAAACAAGGTTTTAACACCAGGTGTTCTTCCCTCCACAGGAGCCTGCCTGTTAACACAGGGCTACACAGCTCAGTTGTAAGCAAACTCAGACTGCTAAATTGAGTTCCTCCTCCTTTTAAATCCTTTTTTATTGGTCTTGAAGTCAGATATACCCAGCTGCTCCAGCTTGCTTCAGGAAGACCTGAACACTGATTACTCTGCAAATCTTACACAAAGAAAACCCTTACTGTAGAAACGGTAAAAGATACCCACAATTCACAGCACAGTGGTAAGGGCAGGTTCTCAGAACACATCTGGATTACATACATGTAGTAAAACATAGAAAGAAGGAAACTGAACCTGGATCTACTCCATCCTATTTAGTTTACTCAGTGTGGTGCTGTGAATACAGCCCATCACTGCTCAATCTCAGCCATGTTCTTTATCAAGCTAGTGGGTTTCCTAAGAGCAAAAGCAAAAATACACCCTTCCAAGGGAGCTGGGGCTATTTAGTCTGAAGGAGGCTCAGGAGAGACTTTATCACTGTCTATAGCTACCTGAAAGGAAGTGGTAGAGAGGTGGCTGTTGGGTCTCTTCTCACAAATAGCAAGTGATAGGACAAGATCAAAGGTGTCTTCAAGTTTCACTAGGAGAATTTTAGGGTAATTATTAGAAAAAACATCTTCATTGAAAGGGTCAGCAGGCATTGGAACAGGTTGCCCAGAGGAAGACTGAATCAACATCCCTGAATGTGTTTAAAAGCCATACAAATGTGGTGGTCAAGGATATGATTTAGTGGTTCATGGTTAGACTTAATGATCTTAGAGGACTACGGTTCTATGTCTAGGAGAGACTGCTTAGGGAAACCACTTAGAGTTTCTCTGGGTCTTCAGGAGTATACTGACATGCAGATTCAGAAGCAGGCTGAAAATCATACCAACTTAATGTAAGCACTGCTTTCCACCCATACTATTCTGTTGCAAACTAACTTTTAAATACCACCATTGCTGAGACTGACTACTTGCAATTGGTTTATACTTGCACTCAATGATAGCTAAAAGTGTACCAAATGAGCTGAGTACACGTTAAACAGTGTTTGGGTAAATAAATACATGAAATAGAAATCTTCAAAATCAGATGCAACAAAAAAATCTACAAACATTTTTTTGTTTATTTTTATTGAATTTTGATCTCCAGTGTGAGGAAATTATTTGTGCTTTGATAATGATACTTGTCAGTCTAATATGACAAGTTCAAAATAACCTATTTCAAAAGTAACAGCTGTGCAACGCCTCCAAGACAGAGGCATTCTTTAACAGAGAAACGTATCTCTTCAAAGCTTAATGGCAACATTGCTGTTTTGGTCACTTTCAATCAAACCATAAACCCTTGCTATTAATTTTCATTAAGACCATTCATGTGTTGACCATCTGAAATACAGTACAGGACTCTTTCATGCCTTTCCAGCTCACATGAGCAGGTAGTTATTTTACGGGACTGCCTGATGCATGTGCTTCACATCATTCTATATAATTTGCTAGAATTTGATGTACAAATCCATCAATTCTCATGCCTTCCTATAAAAGAAATTCAGCACAGAAAATTTCTATATATCCTGGCAATTTCTCCACTTTCTATAAACACATTTATTAGTTTCCTGTTAGAAGTATTATAGTTAGGGAAAAGGCAGCACCTCAGTGTTAAACCCCACATTAAACCATTTGTGACATTCTAAATAACATGAAAGATTTCATTTGGAAATAAATCTACCTTTGAAGGTTTTAGTTCACCTCTTAAAATTCAATAAAGTTGTATATGAGTTTAATGGGAATTTTTGCTAATCTTACTCCATCAGAAAATGTTTTTCATGCACATATTTTATCTGGATGCCTGAGAATATAACACTACTCCGAAACTTACAGTTTTGTCACATGAATACAGGAGAAATTTAGGAAGAAATGTTTAAATTTTATGACTTTTGTTTTGAAGAAAATCAGTTAGGGTCGGATTCTCATTTCCACTGTTCTGGAAGTGTCAGACAGTCCTCCAGCTGGTACTAACTGTATGTGGCTCGAAGCTCTGAGCTGTCCCAGCTCTTGAGCAATTTCAACTCTATCAAAGCCAGCAGGAATAACCGAACGCTGCTTCTCCACATGGCAGCACGACTAGTGTGTGAGGGAGGTCTCAGCAAAGGGCACGCTTCTGCAATATACTACTCCAGTGCTAACAAGAACGTGGGCTAAACACAGTTGTACTACCATTTCAAATGTTCAGATTCACCGTTGTTATTTTAACTCTTCATTTTATACAAGCCATGGTCTGATAGGAAATTGGTTTATGCTGGTAGAATCCCTACTAGGAGAACTGACTCAATTTTCCTTCAAAGATATCTATAGCAAGTGAAATTGTTCTGACAATGTTCCATGAGGAATTTAATCACAGTCACAATATTTTGCAAAAAAAATACTGGCTTTGTCTGTAATTTCCAAACCTTTTTGCAAGAGCTTTTCACATGGGGGGACAGTAAATCAGAAGAAAAAATGCATTCCGTCTCACTTGCCACGTTACTATCAAGCCATGTCGGAGAAAAATAAATCTTGGTATAGTGAACAGCACAAGCAATGGAACACAGCAGTAGATACGATCACATTCTGTTTTGTTTACTCTTTCCTGAGACTACTCGCCACTCTTTAACATTCTTATATGATGAAACTGCAAATGTCTAAGGTGATACACAATGTAAGCAGCAGCATCTCTGCTCAGCTGTTGGGATAAGGAGTGTTTCTGCCTCACCCTGTCAAGATCGTGCCTGGATTGCAGGTCTCGTATCCCTGGTTCTCAGCATGTCTGGCTAAATTTGACTTCAGGAGTGCTTCTCTTCCGTGAACTTTTGAAAGACGAAAGAGTGAAGTTTGGAAGCAAGCTCATAAAAGAAAGAGGAAAAGAAGAGGTATTCTTCTCTATTTCTCAGCAGGCAGCCAGTAAACCCCGGCTCA
Source organism: Upupa epops (assembly GCA_013397515.1). Lineage (NCBI taxonomy): Eukaryota > Metazoa > Chordata > Aves > Bucerotiformes > Upupidae > Upupa > Upupa epops. The sequence goes on along the minus strand of VZRI01012078.1, from coordinate 44,100 downwards.
GAAGCAGCTGTCTTCTAGGAAACACCTCATGGAGGAGAATTTGACTGTCAAGGGTCTTACAGTTAAAGTAGAGATTATCTAGTAGGAGGTGTTTTAGTATAGTAAGTTGGGACCTGCTATTAGGAAGACAATTGCCCTTTTGAACATACTTTTCCCCACTTTATGGCAACCCTGCAGAGATACAGAGAGGAGATTGAATGAGTCACTTTATCAGAGGCAGGGAGATCCATCAGAAGAATATTTCCCTTAGACATAACAAATCAGTGAAGATAACCGAGATGGGGATGGAAAGAGCAGGATGGTAGACTGCAAAGCTGTGTCAGTCAGTTCAGCAGCACTTGTTGAATCACATGGAGATGTTTCATACCTGGAGCCTGAGTGCCAGAACAACCACACTCGGTGAACAACAAGTATGTTTTTGTCCAATTCCTGTTTCAAATGGATGCTAACTAAACCTTCTCACTCGAGGTTAAGGTCATGTCTCCTGGATTTGCAGAAAAGCAACATGTGAGTCTGTACCTTTCCACAAGCTCTGCTAAACACTTGTCTTGTGGGGATGGGCTGAGTTTAAAGCTGATCCTTGGATTTTTAGCCACTGTTTATTTCAGCTTGGTCCCAAAACAGTGTGGACATTATGTGCATACCTCACTACAGCAACTACAAAAGAAGCAAATTACCCAGGAGAAACAGAAAGAAGTCCTGGACCTATGACAGAGCAGAACTTGCAGCACCACACTGTCAGTGATGACTGCCCTTTACTCAGCAGACCTGCAAGACTCTAGCACAAAGCATTGCAGCCATCTTAGTGTGATGTTTCTGCCTTCAGTGCAGCATGGATAGGAAGGCTAAGCAAGACATAACAACTTTGTGATGAGTTTAGTTTCCAAATGTCACTTTCCTGACCTAGAAGAGCCTCACCATGGTTATGGGGAGTGAACAGAGAAAAAAGGTAATGGTGACATATCTGAGCAGCAGTCTGAGAGCACAAGAGACAGCTTCATTTCATGCACCAAGACAAAATGAGCCAGTAAAGCGATCTTCTGATGGCTGGTATATGAACAGATGAGTGGAAAAATGATTATGTAAATGCTATGACTCACCAGGTAAGGAGAATAGAGACTGGCAGAAGCACTTGTAAAATTAAAACCTTCCAAAACTATGACTACATCCTTTCCACCTCTCTCACAACAGGTGTGAAGAGCTACATTGAATATGAAACATTTTGGAGATTATGCGTTTTGTCAGACAATTTGCCAAGACCTGTCACTGTCCTCTCTACATGATTGGTTGCAAAGGACAGTGAATTACAGCTGAAAAAAACACTGCATAGTTGTAATTTCCAGTGTGTCACTTCACCTTGGTGTTGAGAGCTCTGTTGCCAGCACCTAGGATGATCTGCAATTATACAAACTGATCCTGCTCAGCATATTGAACAGTCAGGGATCTGTATTTCTTGCTATCTCTACTATGTCATCAGACATGGACAGGATGAGCAAAGTACCCACCCAAGCATCCTCTGACAAGGACGCGGCTCTCTCTTGCAAGACTGGATGGCATCCTCTTATCCTTTGCTCATGAAAATGCCAAATGGTATCCAAAAATAACTCGATGAGCTCACAACCACACAAGCAAAGAGAATTCAAAACTTAATTCTCTTGTCCTTCCATGGAAGAGACTCTTCCATCAACAAAAACTACTCCCAGTAGACTGTAATGCAAAGCACAGGATGTACTCCCCTGGGAAATGGTTATTTAAGCCACCAAACAAAATAGGTATTTCTTGATGGAACATATGTAGCTATTCCAGAGCTGCTGTGGTTTCGTTTCTCTCAGATAACACACAGACAAGTCTAACTCTATTGAAAAATCTGATATGCCAAGATATCAAATTAGTTGACATTAACTTGGACCTTCTTAATTACTGGCACCTGAAATTATGTATGTGATCTGTATTACATAACAGACAACAGACAGCTGCTCATCATCTCCTATCCAGTCTTCAGGCTGTGCTGGAAGCTTCTTTAGTACAGCAGTTTAGTATGTAAGAAGGAAAATCTTGTTCCTTCCTACATGGTGAATGGTAACCATCCTCATGAATAGCATGTCCTCTAAATCTCCTCCACATTCCATTACACTCACTTAAAGAAAAATGTGACCACTCACAGTGTTCCAAATTCCTCTGGAGTAGCTTGTTTCACTTTCAGCTTGCAGAGTTGTTCCCCAGACTACTTGCTTGAAACACTGAAACTGTGTCCTCTGCACCTCAGAAAGTCTTCAGGATTTTTACCATCCAAAAGAATCAGTTCTGGAAACTAGCCTCAGAATGCCTCCCACACCCCCATGAAACAAATATACTAGCTGCAGAAAATCTCCAGGAGTATTACAAAAGCATCTACATCAGCCCAAATACATAACAGCACACAGAATGATCTGAGCACATCCAAAGATGTTCTTACTGACTTTTTAATGTTGAGGAATTCTCCATCTGAACTAGACAACAATAAGTAGAACCAAGAGGACATACTTGCAGTAGTCATAAGTTTGCAATCTCATTTTCAATGAGGCACAGCAACTGAGTGAGTGAGTGAGTGAGAAAGTAATGAGAAAAGACAAGGATAATGACAATAGATCACAGTGGCATTGATTTGCTACACAGGAAACTGATGACTCAGAAAGGTTTCCCTTTAATTTCTACACTGCAGCCACCCAAAATCATTGTTCACACTGGCCATCATTAATTTGTTGATTTCTTGAAGGCATTCCAATAGGAGCAGTAGATCTTAACAAAGAGTGGGTAGTGGTTTTATGGACCTGTTCCTCCACAGCACTCTGTAAGTAAAAGGCAATGACAAAGCAACCGTGCAGATAATAGTGATATACTGAACTTTCAAGGCAGAACTGAGGGGAAGGAGGCATGCATGTACAATCTAATGAGATGAGATGAGATGGGATGGGATGAGATGACCAACTCTATCTGAAGTCAGTGGGAATCTTTCTATTAACTTCAGTGAGAGTTCAATCAAGCCCTAAAGGACAAAGGCAGAGCCCATCATTAAGGCAGACTGTGAAAGTACAAACAGGGTTTGAAGTATTCCAGATACATTAACATTAAAATGTATGGCCAATGTGATATACTTCTGCAAAGTGGGGGAGCATCTGTATGCCCTGACTACAGTATCTTTCCCAAGTATGAAAAGTGCAATATCATGGGAGTAGCCTAAAACATGTCATGCTGCGACAGGTTGCAAACAATGAGGGCAAAGAAACACAATCTTCATGCCTCTAGAAGGTTAGGATTTTCACCATTAATTTCCAGTCCTGCTGGCTGCTAAGCTCTATGTGGCTAGTATCTTTTAGGTACTTACAGAAAATAAGGAAAAAACCACAGGCTCACACAGGTTTGATTCTATCCTTTCTCCAGTTAAATTCCTATCAGAGGGAAGCCTGTATATCGTCCTAATTTCAGAAGGTGTCATCTCTCCCTTGACAGCCCATGTGTCAAGGGCATGTATGGATCCTCCTTTTCCATTCCATATAATCATTCTATTCTAGTGCTCACGTTTCTTCCCTCACTCTTTTCTGATGTAGTATGAACTGCTATGGAAATAGCGAAATATTTAATGAAATTTCTGTGGTGAGATTCCTTATTCAGGTTATAAAATCCACTAGTATCTAGCCCTAGCTGTCCTCAGAGCAATAATAATTATGATTACATGGGAACTGAGGAGGGAGAAGAAAGTAATGAGCAGAATAATGTGCATCTGCCATCTAGGGCTAGGTTATCTAACAAGGGGAAGAAATACTTAGGTAGATCAATAAGGAAACTTTTTAATGACAGTAAATATTTCTTAACCCTGGTTCAGACTATGGATCGGAGTTAAAAATGCCAGAATTCTAAATACTTTTCATTTACTAAGTCAAACTCATCAGAAGCTTTGCTATAAAAATATTAGCTAACTTTCACAAATCGATAATGTGAATTGCATTCACCAATGATTTGACATATGTTGTTAAATACAAAATACTTAGCACTTAGGCACACATTTCTATGTAAAAGCTTTCCATTACACCATCTAACTTCCGTAATAACCATAAAACTTGCTTGTTGCTCAAACTTCCTTCCTCCTCCCTCCCTTCCCATCTCTCTTTTTTCTGTAAAGCAAGTAGCTAAAACTGTGTGCAGAGCAACTGAACAATTATCTAGGATCAATTCCAAAGAAACAGTTGAGGAAAACACAAGTATGCTTTATGAGATTCCACTGGGAGGAAAGTTTATTTTTACCTGATTTGTTAGACACCCATATAATTGCCTCTGATGAGATGTGGCTCGTATTTCCTACTGCAATTGTTAATGGAATCTGCCACAAGTAGCTGCAAGACAAAGGAGGGGGAATCTAAGAACAAAAATACTGAACTGATTCTTCTCACAGCAATCAGGGATCATGTCAAAGAAATCAAAACACAATTTCAGTAGCAGTGTAAAGATGTGGATTCTAACAAGTTACTTTGCTTTTGAAATGCATTTTCTACTAACAATAAAACAATGAAAAAGTCACTCATCTTAAAAAGCCCTAGAATATATTTTACATTTTTCACACACTATCATCATATGAGGACGTTTTTGCAAGGCTTTTCTAATTTAACAAAATAATTCACAAAAAGGAATTATTTCCCATAGAAAGAGAACATTTTTTTACATTTACTTTGTAAAAGAGATCTTCTAGGCAAAACATGCTTTGACTTACAGGGTCTTGAAAGTTTTATAATAACATACTCCTCTAGCAACTTCTTAAAAAGCTGTGATGGGCTTTAATAGCTGCTGATTTATAAAAACAAAACAAATGGCATGGATCCCCACTTCTTTGCACTAATATCACTTCTGTGTATGTATGCAAACTGGGCAAAATATGCTACTCATGAATTTGGCTATACGCTGCTGTAATCAGACCTCATCATTTAGAATAGATATTATTACTTAATTGAGACTTTTACAGCACATCTTTATCTCAAGAAGATGACATTGACTGCAGGAAGCCAGCCTTTTTGGGGGAAGAAAGGATTAATACATGTGTCTTCATCATCTCCTCTTCTCCTGAACTCTCAAAAGCATCATTTCACCAGCCAGTGAAAGAATAGGCATTCCCTCACAGACCTGTCACGTCATTTTGTACACCAGTCAAGGGAAAACCCTCACTAAAGGCACAGCTGGTATCACCATTTAGGTGTGCATTTAGGCAAGACATCATGTTAAGAAAATGGCCCGAACTCAGGTATCACCTTATGCCATTACTTGATACTAAGTGTGTAATTTCTGATTGATTTCATTAAATGATACAAGGATTAGTGGGGACAAGTTCATTAGCGAGTACACAGCACTGCAAAACTAGCCTATGTTAATAAAAAACTAGGCTTGCTCCTTACCTGAACTGCAAACACCACCTAAACATACCACAACCCCAGCTGACATGTACTGGCTTGCAAGGGTTGCCTTGATGGCCTCACCTAGGGGCTGGGGCAGGGAAAGTTCCCTATACTGCCAATCCTGCTGCCACACCAGGTTCCAAGCTACCACTCATTCACAAAGGCCCCCTGCACAGATGGGGGCTTCCAGCATTCAGAACAGAACTGCATGTGTCAGGAAACATAGCAGTGATTCAGCAAAGAAGGAAGGACATTTGGCAACTGGCCATCTGAAAGAGCTATGAATGACTCTAGAAAGAAAACATGGCATTTATTGCCATATGGGAGAAGATAAAAGCTCCCACATGATTTTGGGTACTCTGAATGTTGGTGTCATGACAAACTGGGAAAATTATTAGATCTACTCATGCACTAAAGACTCCACATGCTCTGGCAGACATCATTTGGGTAATTAAGCTGTGGCATTTGAAGCTACTATTGCCTTTATTCATCACTTTCCACAGCACAGTTAGCAGAAAAGGATGATCCACCTGTGTGTTACCTTCTCAATCTGTGGTCTTCACACAAAGGTACCTGCATTGTTTGCATAACTGGATTGTGTAATGGAGTACAGAGGAGAAAACATGTACTGTGTCTTGCTCCTTCTGCTAGAACAGCAGTAACTAGGTGAAATGGAGCTAAGATACTGTGAGTTCCGTCTACCTCAGATGATGCTGAGCTTCACACGGATCCACACATAATGGCCCTCTGGATACAAACCTGACCAACCTAACAGAGAGCTCAAGGCAAGACAATTAATTGTGGGAAATCTAAGAGCTATTTCAGAAATTTAAGAAACCACTGTGAGGATGAGGAGAGACATCTAAAATGGACAGTATATATGAACTGTGCTGAACATAACATTGTTCAATCACAAATGTCTTAAAAAGATACAGGAAAGGGGAATATTGTTAAACAGAAATTAGCCTTTTACTGTTGATTTACAAGGGAAAAACTGTTAATGTAAAATAGTTAATTCTAGATTGACAAGATAACATGCACAATAAAAAGGAATGTGATTTGGTTGTGGTACTTTTCGTTAGCACTACATCAGTGCACAACACAGAACCCTGTTAACATCTCTGTTCCATTCAAAGAGTAATCAGAACTGCCTGATAAGTAGTAAGCTCTTGCATCCGCCAAGGTACATGCAATATCTGAAGCCAGATAATTATGCTTTTCCTGGGTTATACGGATTTTTTTTGTCTTGAGCATTACATAGTGAGTACATTAACCATAATTAGCATCATTTATCTCACTCAGAAAATTATTATATTTGTGATGAGTATTTGCTTATGCCTTGACTCTTCACAAATAAGAGCTGAGATGTTTTGGCAAATCCTGAGACCACAAAGTATTAAGGAGTCATGATGCCTCATGATGAAGAGTACAGCTGTAACAAAACCGGATTTTCAGCGAAACCATTTTTCCGCTTCTTTGTAAAGAGCTATGTAAAGCCAAAAGACCACCACACTTCATTTCTTCTATGACAAAACAAAGATCTCAGGCCATTAAGAAATAAATGCTAAGTTCCTGGACTTTCAGCTTTTGCACACGTCTTCAACTGCCTTTTCACATTAATGAATGTTTTTGCTGAGATGTAAACCCAATATTCATCTTCCCAGTAACCATAATGCACTAAGCCCCACTCACTGCCAGTAATTACCATGTTCTTCCTAGTGACATTGCTCTTCTCTCCCAGAACTAAACAAAGAAATTCAGTTATTTCTAGTCATTACTCACAGAACATAGAAGATATCTGCTTAATATTCAGAAGCTTCTTTGGCTACATTCTAAAGAATACATAACTAATATGATTGCTTCATGTAAAGTGACAGAACATCTGTATCTACGTTGCCTCAGCAGAGCTTAGCTCACCCACTGTATGAATAGGAAAGGAACTCAACAATCACATCCCTCTCTATATTCTTCTTCTATTACAGATCTCTGGGTTAAAGACTCCTAATCTCTCTCCTGCTGTTCTTCATATAGAAACTATACTTAATCCTCTTTATTGTCCACCTCTATATTTTTTTACTGTTATGCTTTTTTCCTGGAAAGCCAGGCATGCCCTCAGCACTTTGAAGGCAAGTCTATCATGGATGAAGAGTGGTATAATTCTTCTCTTCTATACGCTTTATACTTTTCTATACTTTTACTTATATACCCTTTATGCTTCTTTCTTACTAATCCCTGCTGGTCTATTTAGTTGTTTGACTGTGTCTGCACACCAAGCTGATGCCTACAGAAAATTACCTATCACAGATCCAAGAACTCTTTCCTGAGAGAGAACAGTTGACACAACCCACCACTGAGCACCTAAGTTAGGACTGTTTCCCACATGCATCACCTCATTATCAGTGTTAAGCTTCACTGACCATTTTATCACCATGTCAGCCAGCATTGATGAATACACCTGTAGTCTTGGTAGTTAACATTTGTTTTTACTATTCTCACAAAGCTCCTATTACTAGAAACCTCTGTCACCTCATTCGTCTCTGCGCTTTGTCGGATGACTGATTACAAAAAACTTCAAGAGTTTTCTCAAGAATTTCATGGGTTATCACCCTCCCCTGAGAGATTAAAAGTTCAATTCCTCACTTTTTGTTTATATTTTGGAATTAAGGTCTTCTCTCTTATCCACGTGCAGATTACTTCCTTTGCAAATCTTTTATGAGGAAGCTGTCCCTCCAAAAAGAACAGTTAGAGTGACAAAAGACTTCATACATCTAGATACAGAACATTTCTATTATTAGTCTTTCATTGTGTACTTAGCTAGGAAATTAAAGGAGCACCATGACAGGGCAGAAGACCAGAACAATGTAAAGAATTTAGATAAAAAGGAAAACAAGACTATTTTTTAGTACATCTAACAATAGAAGAATAAGTGACAAAATTAAAATGATGTGCACAACAGCAAATTAAGTGACCTGTTTCTTTGCAGGATATAATAGGCATAATTATTTTAAAGTATAGTCGCAATCATAGATGATTTAGGTGGTAAGAGACCTTAGGAGATACATCTCTCTGCTCAGATGTGCTAACAGCACAGGAAAACAGAGTTTCACTGTAGGTAGAATATGAGATCAGATAAGGATACACAGGCTATAACAACCCCTGGCATCACACAAAGTCAATAAAGTTAAATGTTGCAAATTATTTGCCATCTGCTTTTTTTCCCCCTAACCCCTCCCACTGCAACACAGCTACAGAACAACTTTCAGAAAACATGAGCAGCAAAAGCTGTAGGTACCTTCAAACAACTTACTAGGCTGAGACATGCAAATGTGAGTTGTCTAAATTATACCATGCTGGAAATGCAGAAATCACATTCCCATTAGCTGGCACTGGTGAAATATCAACCAACCATCATTCTTCCATAGCTCAGTTTGTCTGGTCAAAATTCAGTCTGTAATATGGTGTAAGATGAGAAGTGGTGTGCTTAAGACATCTGCTGTGGGCCATAAGAAATGGCATACCACCTACAGATGCTCCCGTCTGCCCAGTGGCAGCACCAGATCAAGTAAAATACCTGAGGGTACCTCCAATGGCAGCAGTCACTTGTACAAACAACTAAATGGGCCTCTCCATCCACTCGATGTTGACAACAGCACCTTCCACAATTAAATATGAGTTTCCCAGAGAAACCTTTTCATTTCCAGCTGAAAAAGGCAAATTGTCAAAACCACGTTGCTTGCAAGAAAGTGAAGGCTTCAGCACAGATTTTCAAATATGGTATTTAAAACAGGCATTGCTGAAATATTCTGTAACTACTGTTTTACAATAAAAGCTTTCCAGGTTGCTGAATCAAGACTAATTTCAGCTGGAAGTGCAAGTTAATTGAAGGGAGAAGTTAGAATGGATGAAATTGAAATTTAAGGGATTGAATTGAAATGAATGTGCTAAACTGATTTTTCCCTAATTTTGGCTATGATTTTTGTCCTGATTCAGTAAAATGTTTTGATAAGTTGAAAATGTCTGTGGGATGGGAATAAATTTCTTGCTCGTCTCTAACAGTTACTAATCTTTGTAAAGTATTTTGAGAATATAACAATCTAAGACTTTGTATCACTCTAGGCTATTACTAAAGTGATTTAACACAGGGAAAAAGTGAGGCATTAAAATAATTTAAGAGTAAAAAGGATAAAAAGAAAATCCAAGAGTAAGACTCACTGGTTAAGAAATTTCCCTTCTTTTTTAACCACAAGAAGTTAATATCCAAGATGCCAGCTCTGTCTCTTCAGTTCAAGTCTGGTATGTCCAGAGTGTCTGAATCTGAGAAACGGACCAAGGACACCTTTGCTATTTGTTTTCCATTCTCAGTTCTCCAGATAGACAATCCTGTAATTTTACATACACAGATGTATGCTTGGGTGCGCAGCACTGAGACTGAGGAGGAGACAACTTCCCAGTGTGGCCCATGCAAACAGTTACAGCTCCCTGATAGGCTTAAGATGATGATGGGAATTTCTAACCAAGGGAAGACCTAGCTATGAGCTGTCCACAAGAACTCATAGTTTGGGGATTTCCAAGACAAAAGAACATGAAAGCAACGTAATGAGAAAACATGTCCTTTCAGAAAGAGAGCCTTACACAACAAAATGGAAAAGAGAATGAAGCATTTGCATGTTCTACTTCAATTGCATACTTGGATGATCTGGAGAGACACATACAAGTAGTGGCCAGAGGCATTTAGCTGCATTTCGCTTCAAGGCTGCAGAAGTTTCTGGCCAATAAACTTAGAAGTCTGTAATAAAATAAAGGGACAGAAAGTTGATAATGTGAACTACCTGAAGGACAGTGTGAAGTTTTGGACATTAAGTCAGTGTAGCAACAAAGAGCAAAGATATCTCTTCTCCTTCCCAAGACCACTGCAGTTTCTGTTAGCAAGGCAAAATAATGCCTTTGTTTTCAGTCAATTTTGACTACTATGACAGTGGAAAGTTAAAAAAAAATGTTAGCAGACAACCTGATAGTATATTCAATTAATTATGAAATGACAAGTCTTGATGCCATGATATCTGGAAGCATTGATTTCTAGGCTAAGTGTACAAGTAGGCTTTCAGTATAGCCCTTAGAGCTTCCTAATATAGAAAAAGATTACACACGAAGCAGAAATCATCAGTACAAGGGTAAAAATGTATAAGCCACTTTTCCTAGAGAGACTGTGTTTGGAAAGTCAATTTAAAAGCATCATAGAGATTTTCCCCAGTTATTATATTACTCATTCAGTAAGAGTATTCCAGATTCCAGGGGAAGCTCATGTGCATATCACAGGAAATCACACATTTTTATTAAGTGTGATTCTACAGCATGTTAGTTTTGTTTAATGGATAAGGAGCTGATGATATATTCACATTCTGAACATCATTCTCAAAAGACTAAAGAACACGGAGATTTCAGAAGAATTAGTATGTGCCAGTAGAGAGAATGTAGGCTGTGCCCAGAGGCACAACACAACAGAACATGTTATTCCTGCTCTCACAAGAATTACACCTCCTACTCTGAGCCAGGTTGTCAAGGGATTCCTTGTACACTGTCAGCATGGAAGACAGCAGATAGTAAGGGAGGAATTCACTAACTTTGTAGCAAAGACAAATACAATAAGAAAAATTAATAAAAGAGAACGGTTTGAAGAAATGAGGCCAACTGAACACAGCTTGTAGGCATTCCTTGGTCATCTACATATGACCAGCCTGTTCTCAATTCCTTCGTTCAGAGCAAGAACAAGAAATGTACGTGACAATGTGATACAGGTGAAAAACACTGGTAAAGCTAAACGAGTCGGATTCCTCTATAAGTGGGATTAAAGCAGAGAGTAACAAGACATTTTAATCAAATAAGAAGATGCAATTAGTCAAACTGAATTCAGAAAGGGCAACACTTTAGGATTTATTAACTGGAGAAGGCCTACTTATGTCCAAATCAGACAGGACTTTCACAAGTCCTGCAGACAGACAATTACTAACTGCAGCAATATGTGCAGTGAGGAAATTAAGACAGCAGGACAAGATAAGTGTGTCATACCACATTAGCTGTGGAATGCATATCATGACTTTACTGGACTTGAGCAAAATGAGAGAAAATGGTGCTAAGGTTGGGATCCTGAGGTTCCAGTGGTTCTGCCCTCACTAAAGCATAACAGACTGGACAATGAGACAAACTTCAGCTAAGGGAAAAAACCAAAAGGACAGAGAAATTAGTAACAGTGACTAAAAAGACCAAAAAAAGAGACCAAAAAAGTGTTCATTCCAAGATCATTGTGGCCTATGCTGAGCAGTGACCATTCCAGTCTCTTACAAAAGCAATGTAAGAATTTAATGGATCCCGCTTCTGATAGTGAGCCTCTTTGTTTGCAATTCTGTCTCAATACAGCTGGTAGTTTTACATATTTGCCTACTATGTATGCTTTAATTTAGAAACTCATGTTAAGAAAGGCAATCATATTGGTATATTCTAAAATAAGGGTTGGTAGTTGTTTCTAAGAGCGACTAATTTTAGGATAGATCATGTATCATTTAGGTTTTTTTCTGTATAAGGATCAAATACAAATTTATTGAGGGAAAAATATTTTCAGTTTCAGCATGGTATCATTCACGCTAGAAATCATGTGTAGTCAGAACAGTAGAGATACGTTTCACAACAGAACATGTTTAACAACAATTCCTCCCGCATTTTACAAGAATCCTTGGAATATTTTTCAGCAGTAAGTCAGTCCTAGGGTTGAAATAGGAAAAACCCCGTAAATCTTTCAGGAGTCTAATGCCAACAAAATACCTATAATTCAATGAAAACACAAAGTCCCCAATGTAAGAATAGGTTTCAGTGCTGTAACAGTAGCACCAGAATGAGAGTCCAAGTGCAGTTCTGCACTGTGGAACTGCCTTATGATGACAGCACGCATATTGTGATAGAAAACGCCTGTCTGTCTTCAGCCATCCCACAAAAACCCTACCCTCCAGAAAAGAAATGTAAAGAAAAACATGACTGAATTAAGTACCCACCCTTCAGGACTTATAATCTTGCTAGCAATTGGACGATCCCACTGAACTACATCAAAGGCACTTAGACCTCTCCCTTACCAAGGCCATTCTTCTGAAGTGAAGGGTCCTCCACAAACCAGCAAATAGACACCTTCAGTTCCTCAGCAATTTCTGTGGCCAGATTCACAAATAAATGTGGCCCCTGAGGAGGAAACCTCAGCTTATTTTATCAGGGTGTTGTAAAGCTGCGTTACAGACTTTCTCAGTTGTTGTGTTTGCGGTTTTACTTTTGTCACCTCATTTACGTGGAGGGTATCCAGCCTAGAGCAACAAAGATGATGAAGGAAGTAGAACACCTCCCTTATGAGGAAAGGCTGAGGGAGCTGGGTCTCTTGAGCTTGGAGAAGAGGAGGCTGAGGGGTGACCACATTAATGCCTACAGATATGTGAGGGGTGGGTGTCAGGAGGATGGAGCCAGCCTCTTCTCAAGGTCATCTGGTGATAGGAGAAGGGGCAATGGGCGCAAGCTGGAACATAGGAGGTTCCATATAAATATCACAAGAAAACTTCTTCCCAGTGAGGATAATGGAGCATTGGAACAGGCTGCCCAGGGGCGTTGTGAAGTCTCCTTCTCTGGAGACACTGAAGACCCACCTGGATCTGTTCCTATGCAACTTGGCCTAGGCGATCCTGCTGTGGCAGGGAGACTGCATTAGATGATCTTTCAAGATCCCTTCCAATCCCTAATGATTCTATGATTTCTATGATTGTCTGACAATAATATAATCTGATTATGATTATTTGTTTACTAAACCTTCTACAAAGTTCTATGTCATCCTACTTTAATATTTCACATAAAAATAAATATTTTTAATTATTTTTATTAAATATTTAATAAAATTGACTTGTTGTCAATGCTAGCAGAGTATCTTGATAAATATAGAAAAATTTGGTGGGCAAAGAACAAATACCACAAATTGTCAGTATATGCTTCCTCCTCCTGCCTAACATTATGTTCTTTACACTAAAACACAAAAGGCTTCATTTTCTAAAGCGACAAGCAGTTTTGAGTGCTGAGTCAGAGATGGATAGAAAGAAGCTGGGTTTATGCAGTGTTAAATGTCTGTTCCAGCAGCTACCTCTTTACTTTCCAAGACAGGTTCTTAATCTCTCTGGAATTCTCTATAGCATCTTGCACCAGTGCAAAACGTCCTTGCAGGATTGCACACGTGGTGCTGATCATGCAAACTACATCCCTTTACCCATGAGCATAGCCCCTTGACTATAGAGGGCAGATCTGACATCTCTCTGAACAGAGTGGAATGATGCATTATGGGCTGAGGATGGACCCATGTAGTAGGAATAAGAGCAGCATTTTAGATATGCATAGAGTCCTCCACAGTATGTTCTTGGTGACTAGTGCCAAGCATTTTTCAGTATATTCCAATGTTCAGTTCTAATTCTTACTCAGAATATTGTGAATATAAGCAAGATTAAAAGATAATTCCTGTGATAGTTTCTCCTTCCTCAGTAAACTTTCCTGATTCCCCCAAAAGGGGGGACTCCCTTTCCTCCACGAAATCTGAGGTTCTACTTGCATAAGGAAAAAAAAATCCATTATCAGCAACTTAAGAAAGCTAAAGGGAGAAGAAAGGAAGCACATTTTCATCCTCTGATCTACAGTGGGGATTCCACATCTCAGATTTTGACAAAGCCAAGAAAATACAACATTTATCTACCAACATCCTTCACATTACCTTTGTCTCTGCCAAATGCTGTTTGTGCTTTTCCTCATCTTCACTCAAGTCCCCATCTTAAGCACCCAATCCATTTCCCTGGTTCTCTGTATTTGGCTCTTCCAGCTACACTACACTCCCAACTTGTGCTCACATCAGCACCCTGACACAGAGTGTTTCCTTTTCCTTGCATGCGCTGCAGCTCCCCTCCAACACTGATTCCTCAATTCTCCTCTTCACCTCACTCCCCTCATTCTGTATTAAAACATAGTGCTGCCCTCAAGTACATGCTCCTTCCTTTGACATGAAATTGATTTAATTAATGTGAGTTAATTAACTAGTTTGAGTGTCTAGCAATTCCTGTGAGTTAGCATTAGCAAGTACGATGAGACAAGTGACACAGTCTGCAGTGATAATAAAATACAGCAGCAGCTTTTCCCTGTCAGCCTAACTCCTGTCAGGACACAAATGCTGCCACCACACAGGAAGCAATGGCACAATACACCAATTTTGTCTTTAGCATTCTGCAAATTCTAACACTGAACACTCCCCACATCCTGCACACCAGAGTGTCCTGGAAGTTTGCCTAGTGAGAAGCAGTTCTTACATACAGAAGCTGTGAAATGGTTTTGGAAACTAAGTGTTACATTACAATTGGCATTTCTGAAATCTTTGTTAGCAAAATGTTGATGAGAGACATCACCACAGATTTTAAGAGAACAAATTTTAAGAGCACTTTCTATTCTGATTTAATGATAATAATGCAACAACTAGCCCAACCTGTAAAAACTGAAATAGCACAACAAAAACTAAGGACTTCCTTCGTGACTTTTAAGGGGAAAGAAGTCCTATTGCAGTAGCTGTCATTAGTACAAGTTTGCCAGTGGTGGCAAACACCATCAACCAACACATGGGTGCATATGCACCCATGGCAGATTTCCTCCAGGTCACTAACAAAAAACCACTATTCTGCTGTTTATGTGGTGAAGGAGCTGCACTCTGCACAGCACTGTCCTCTCCCAGGGCTTTGAGACTTGAGCAGCTCTGCTGCCCATTGCAAAGCTTTTCAGTTGCCATACTTACTGCATGGTGTTAGAACCGTAAGTTCTAGCTCTAGTTTTGCTGGCTGGCCATGCCCCTGGCCTGCAATGTTCAACTAAGTTTTCCCTAGTCCATGTACATAGGAAAAAGCACTGAGGACTACCAAATATATGAATGGAAGAACAACATGTTCATACTCCAATTTGTACACCTTGCTTTTTTCCCCTTCTCCTCACTGCTAGTTCTGTTCAACACCTAGCAAGAAATTTTCCTTTCGGACATTATCCTAAGAAATAGGACATGGAAATAGGTATGGAAACCACACTCATGATAAGAACACTATAAAAGTGACTATTATCTCAGGAACTCAAACAATATTCTGATGACATGGGAAAGGTTATTTTTTCACTTTGGAGGAGACAAGCTCTGTATATGTTTAAAAGGCAAAACAAATACTCAGAACCAAAAAGCTTTGGTCTGCTCTTCAATGCAGCATATAAATGGTTTATGGATTTCATCAAAACTGATTAGTTTATTGTCTAGATCACAGATTATTTTTCATAAGATTTCTTGTCATATCTGTGAGCCATTCTTGTAATGATGGATGACACTGGTGCCTTAAAATCATCATTTTCTCTGTCAGCAGGGAAACCACTGAACCCTGGCAGATAGAATATCACCACTTCCCCTGTAACCTTATAATGTAAGGGTATAACCTGTTCTCACCGGGGCATACAGGAATCCAGGAGTGAACCTACACGTAACTGAAGAATTGTTATGTAGAGGAAGCATATGAATTATACAGTTATTACAGGTGTTTTATGCTTTTGCTTAGATAAGCTGAAATTGCTACTGAAAGATTGTACCAACTACACACTTCGACATTCAAATCAAAGCTGGTAATTTTGGCCCTTCTGAGGAATGGCATTCCTAGAAAAGGTGCCTGTCATAAAATGAGAACTACGGATCATGTGAAGGCATAAATGTCAGGTAAAATCTATGTTCCATTTGCAAGAAGTGAAATTGTGTACCTTCTATAATTTCAGGTCAAACGTTAGAGCTTAGCCTGCCATACACTTGATTCTATGCACACAAATAAATCAGAGTTTGTGTAGGTATGGCCTTTATGGAGACAAGGAGTCCAACTGTACATGAGATGGGAAAACCAAATATAGAAAATCATTCTTTCCTGCAGTAGAATTAAAGATCTTTACAGTAATGGACTAGGCAGAACTAGGAGTAAACCACTGCCAAAGGTATCAACAATTTTCACTCTTACTGTTTATCACACAGAAAAATCTGAATGCTTCATTTCAGGGAGAAAAATTAAGTATGTTGCTCTACATTTCATTTTTATCAGTTAACTGCTGCATAAATAAACAGCATAAAGAAAAGCACAGACATGTTATAAAACAGGAATTGTTCTGAAACATTCAGTTGCCTCTTTACTTACATTTCTTATGCAGCAGCTACATCTGAAAGATCCACTCTGAAGTGGCTCTTCTTAAAACAAGGCAATGTTAAATTTGCCTAGAGAAGACCTGAACCAGAAGTTTAAACTCCTCATCACTTTGAAGGCAATAGAACTGACATTTATTGCTGTGCCATGCCAAACTACAGCCCCACCTCTGGATAACTAAAGACTATATGGCAGATGGATGCTTTAAGAGCCTTCCCCTGAGCCTTCCAGTGCATATGGTCTTGTCTGTTTAGATGATAAACTCCTGCAAAGGCCTGAACCTGTACATTTTTCTTTGGTTTGCACAGCTCTACACTTCAAGGTGTTTAAAATTATCATCACGATTAATCCACAGATAAACTACCCTAAGGAAGGCAGTGTTGCCTGCCCTGCAAAAGCATGGCCTCAAATGTGGCATAAATACTGATTGTTCCCCGTTACTTACAGTGCCTGATATAGTTCCCCAGGGAGCCACACATCCAACGCCTAAGTCATGGGTCACACAGGGTAGATGAACATCGTTACTGGGCTGTGAATTAGGTCACTGATAGGTAACACTCCCCAAGCCTGCAGGCTAACACTACACACACACACACAGACACACACACACTCCCATCTACCTGTGATAATCCAGCCCTGATAAATATTGGTAAACTGATCCCAACTTTCTGATCAAAGCCATCCACAGAATCAGCCATATCACTGCATCTCACAGTAGGGATGAACATCTCTCAACTGCTGCTTCCATTTAGCACCCTACTTTGTGTACTTCTAGAAAACCTGACCCCTTCAGAACACATTGCAGAAACTTCAGCTTTTGCAGTGTTAAATCTGAGGTAATGGATCATTACATCAGTGTGATTTTCCCTGCTTACTACTTTCTCAAAACTGAAGCAACCATCTTTTTCAATAAAAAATCCCAACCAAACACAAAACAATCTGAAAAATATCTAGGCCACTGCTGGCAGAAAGATTATTTTCAGTATGTCAATCATGGTTTTCTGCATAGTTTCATGGTATGAAAGACCATTTAATAACACAGAGCCATTGTGCATACCAAGCCACATGTGTCTGTGGGCTGTGCACCAACAAACTGCATGGTCATTGTTACACAGTCTAGACACTAATTTATAACTAAACCAGAAGAATTTAATATATTTAATATACATTTTTGAATGACTTTTTAAAGGTGAATGGCATAGGGAAGCTTCACCTTTTACTAAATGTATACAGTCCCTTTACTTTAGTATTTATACTTAAATAAGATGACTTCCAAATCTGCAACTACAACAGGGAAGTGGCAAATTAGTTACTTGTCTAACTGGCTGGAGTGAACACCACATGTATAAAACCTCCCTTGGACAAAGGGCTTTCTTCTCATTTGTTAAAATTAAGTACTTCACATGTTTAAAAGGACATGGAAGCACAGAGAAAAACAAATGCAAATGGAAATGGAACACAGAAGAGACTTGCGAAAGAAGAAACATACAATACGTATTGTGTTGCCTGTTAAGACAGTAAAATTCTTGGTAAGACTCATGTGGTGTCTTTTTCTGTGCTCTCTACAGCACCAAATCTTACTTCCAGTGTTTATAAATTATAATTGTGATAAAATCTGTAGACAAAATCTCCTTAGAAACCCAGCATAACTTAACTTGATGATTTTGGCCCAGAAAGACAACTGCATCCTGGGCTGTATCAAGAGAAGCATGACTAGTAGATTGAGGGAGGTGATCCTCTATTCTGCTCTTGTGAGACCCCATCTGGAGTACTGCATCCAGTTCTGGAGCCCCCAACACAGGAAAGATATTGAACTGTGGAACGTGTCCAGAGGAGGGCCACGAGGATGAGTGGAGGGCTGGAGCATTTCTCCTACAGAGACAGGTTGAGAGACTTGGGGCTGTTCAGACTGGAGGAGGCTCCAGGAAGATCTTATAGTGATCTTTCAGTACCTGAAGGGGGATACATGAGAGCTGAGGAGGGGCTGTGTTTATAAAAACTTGGAGCGGTAGGACCAGGAGTAATGGTTTCAAGCTGGAAGAGGGGAGGTTTTGACTGGAAGTCAGAAGGAAGTGGTGAGACACTGACACAGGTTGCCCAAGAAGGTTTTGGCTGCCCCGGCCCTGGAAGTGCTCTGGGCCAGACTGGATGGGGCTTTGAGCAATCTGGTCTTGTGGGGGGTGTCCCTGCTCGTGGCCAGGAGATTGGAACTAGATGATATTTAAGGTCCCTTCCAATCTAAACCATTCTATGAGTCTAAGAATCTGTGCAGAACACTGCCCTGTCTTGTATCACAAGACAGTTTGAAATAATTGTGACATATGAAAATAACAGCAAGTCTAATTCTCCCCTGTATTGGGTTTGTGTGTCAGGGATTTGGTAGTGGGCTGGCTATAGGGGTGGTTTCTGTGAGAAGGTATTATAAGTTTTCCCTAAACCTGAAAAAATATCAGCAAGTTCCAAGATGACTCACTGTTGGCCAAGATCAAGTCAACCAGCAACAGTGGTAGCACATCTGGGATAACTTATTTAAGAAGGGAGAGAAAAAGCACTTATGCAACTACAGCCAGAGACAGGAGTGAAACTATGTAAGAAAAACAACTCTGCAGACCCCAAACTCAGTGAAGATGGAAGGAGAGGCTCCAGAAGGAGAGGTGCCAGAGTAGAGATTCCCCCACAGTCCATGGTGAGCTCGATGATGAGACAGACTGTGCCCCTGCTGACCTATGAAGGTTAATGGTAGAGCAGATATCCATCTGCAGCCCTTGGAGGACCTCACACCAGAGCAGGTAGATGCCCAAAGGAGACTGTCACCCCATTGAAAAGTCTGTATTGGAGCAGGCTCCTAGAAGGACTTCTGACCTCATCAAGGACCCATGCTAAAGAAGTTTATGAAGAACTGAAGCCCATGGAAAGGACTCAGAGAAATTAATGGAGAACTGCCCTGGGAGGGACCCCTTACTGGAACAAAAGAAGGATATGAGGAGTCCTCCCCATGCGGAGGAAGGTGCACCAGAAGCAGTGTGTGATGAACTGACCCCAACCCCCATTTCCCATCCCCCTGTGCTCTGGAAAGGATGAGGTAGAGAAATCAGGAGTGAAGGTGAGCCTGGGAAGAAAGGACAGGTGGGAAGAAGGTGTTTTCAGATTGGTTTTATTTCCCATTATCCTGCTCTGATTTGATGAACAATAAAACTAAGTTGCTCAAGTTGAGCTTGTCTTGCCCATGTGGTGAGTGATCTCTCCCTGTCTTATCTTGACCCACAAGACTTGTATTATGTTTTTCTCCCCCTGTCCAGTCGAGGAGGGGGATTGATATAGTGGCTTTGTTGGGCACCTAGCATCCAGCCAAGCTGAACCCACCACGAACACTTCCAACTGACATTAACTTTTTGATATCTTTTTCACAAAAAAAAAATCAGCTCAGAAGTTAACCTGATGCTTGATACAGACAGGTGGTTCCATCAGACTCAGAAAAACAACTATTGACACGATGTCACGTTTGCATTCTACAATATTAATGTTTAAGAAACAGATAACAAACTTCTTCACATTTCTCAATGCATAGTTTAATCAACATTTCTGGATGTGTGTAAAAGTTGTGTAGCTATGGATGGATATGGCTTCAGGGTGGGCTTGGTAGTTACGTTAATGGCTGGGCCAAATGAACTTAAAGGTCTTATCCAGCCTAAACAATTCTATGAAATGTAACTATATTTTTAGGCCTCACTCAACAGGAATATTATATAAGCTGCAGACATGTAAAATGAAATTTAGTATGAAATTTTACCTTGTAATGATTTAAATGTACTGTACACAAGAGTACTCAAGATCAACAAGATCAACTCAAGAACATTCCTGCTGAGCTTGAATAGGTGAACACAGAAGCTTCTAGAGCTATCTTGTAATTCTCTAGCATCAGCTTTTGGCCTTAAAATCTGATGATAAAACTGCTTTTAATAATAATATAAGGATAACCTAGCATCAGTCAGGAATAACAGCTTGTCTCTGGGATGAAGGAAATGTGTGGAGTATGCTGGGAGTAAGAACAAAGCAACCTAAGAAGTGGGACAAAGTGGGCAGCGTGGGCAGAGATGCATAAATGCCTACTGATTTCAACCAATGAAACCGTCCCCATGGCACCAGTCCACCTGGCTTCAAAAATCAAATTGCTAGAGCCCCCTGCCTCATAGAAAGATCTAGTTCAACTCTTAACTGCTTCCTAGCCAATGTACGCACATCGAGTGATCTGCTCCAAAGAAACTACTTAAGTATCAGACCTTCCAACCACACTGCAGATTACTTCATGAAGTGTGACAAAATCAAAAGGAGAGGAAACAGATGTGTGATGCAAGACATATGATGCAATCACAGAGAGAACTGTCAGGGTGCAAAAGGGCACATTAAAAGCTTTATCTTGTTCTATTACTGTATGGGTTTTGGTTTACTACATTTCAAGTGGAAGGGTCACTGCAAACTATTGATACAAAGCAAATCTCAGAGAATTCTGAAGAGCATTCTTTACAAAAATACACTCATGAAGCACTTGAACAACTACAACCTCTTGAAATATATTTGTTGAGAAATATAAGTACCTGTTGTCTCCAAGAGCAGGATCCTTTGGTTTAGTATCACTGTCATACACAAAACGCTCTTGAGAGATCACTATGACATTGTCTGTAGTTTCATTTCCCAAGATAGTGATGACAGGATAACCCATCTGTAGTGTCCACTGATCCATTACTTCTTGGATGTTTACAGATTTTCCAACCCTTTTTAAAGCCTTTAAGAAAAAAAGAGAAGTTTCAACTTGTTGAAGCAGTATCAGCATCCAACATTTAAGACTTTATTTTATCCCAGAGACCATCATTAGTTTTACAGGTTTAAATGATCATCACACATATACACAATTGTAACACACAAACAACATAATTTAAATATATCTCAAAAAGAAATTTTGAACAGTCTTGCCAGAGATGATAGGAACAGTCAGAAATTCACATTTCCCACATCATTCAGACACTTTTGCTATAACAGAACAAACAATTTACTTTACAAGGTTTCAGCAAAAGCCACATAAGTACTGGGTGGCAGTCCCCAAAAGATATTCCTGATCGGCTAAGGTTAGAAAAGACTCGGTGTATGTTGATCTGTTGAATAAGCCTACAATAGGGGATATTCAAAGAGCATGATTACTAAAAGTACAAATCTTCTCTGTTCTGAAAATCAATTTACTAGTTCTTTGAAAATACTGTCCCTTGTGTCCAAAATGAGGCCATGTATACTGAAATATCCCCAGCTCCTTCAGAAACTGTACCTTTCATAACACACAGGGGATTAACTTGTTCATATTCAATAATTCATGTCAATAAAAATGCTGTTTTACCAGTGGATTTTCATCTGAAACAAAAGGGGAGGGTACAGCATCATGGGAGATGAGACAGGGAATCGGTTGTTCTTCAGCAGCAAAAATGTCCCTAGCTGCTCAACTGTCTTAGACCACAGACTGAGCAATCCCTGAGGGATACAAGTGGAACCCAGCAAGGAGTCTTCAGAACTGAAGTCGCAATTGCAATGCATCAGGAACACTGTGTCTGGTAATAACGTGCTTACAGAAGAGACAAATGGAATTACTAGCCTTAGCAATACATTTGAGTACATTGTACAACCACAGTGGTTATGGACCAGAAGGAAGTCTCATTTTTGTTCTATTTTATTCACTGTGGGTTTTGCTGTTCTTTCAAAATCATTTTCATCCTTCTGACCTCCAATCATCTAGAACTATCCCAGAGGCTAGTGATAGAGACCAGCAAGACATTTGTGGTGGCATTCAACAACAGATTAAGATATAGATTTAAGACCTGTCTGTATGTTACACATCTCAATCCTTATTAACAACCATTATAGAGAGAGGACCTAGTTCAGTTGTCCATAAGTAGGTGGTTAGTGTCATTTGATTTTGACCTGCCACTCAGAAGAGCACAGTTTTCTCCACAGATCTTGTGTCAAATCAGTGAGCTCCACCTGCATGTGGAGTGAGCAGTGAGCTCCACCTGCATTCACACCTTAATGAACCCAATCTGGCATAGCTGCCTACAGTTGAACAACTAGTTCAAGTCCCCAGCTAACAGTCAGTGATATGGGGTCATTACAAAATAATCTTGTAGTGGCTAGTCAACTAAATTGCTTTCTATGATCTGATGACTATACTGACTAGGGACTCTAGTTGTTCCTATTCACCAAATGTCAAATAAGATGTCTTAAAATATTCAACATAGTCTTGCAGAGAAGATGGAACTACAGAAGACACGCTTGTCTTATGCAGCAACAAGAAGCCAAATAGGAAAAATTAAGATAAACATGGCCAGATGTCTGTGAGTGGGCAGTTGTCTGTGAATAGTCTCTCACCTACAACAGTTGGAGCTTGGACACTGAGACTTCATGCATGTACCTGCGTATTTAGATAAATGCAGATGCCTTGACCTTCAGCTGGATCCTAGTTTTGGTGTCAATAGTTACAACAAGGTTGTCATGTTTACAGATGACTTGAGCAGTTACTTGTGCTCAAACTCCCTGACTGTGCTCTACATTACCTTGCACTTCACCTTTTTTTCTGTAGAGCCCAGACTAGCTGTGTAGGTGATAAATCCAGGCATACTTGGCTCACTTTATGACAATTAAATTCTGCCCTTGTAGGTGTCTGGACCAGGATTCAGAAAGTCAAGCCAAGCTTGGTTAAAGCAATCAAAGGGAACATGGATGTAGAACGATAAGTCTCTACAGCATCCCAAATGTTATCGTAAATAGTTATCTGTTTACATCAAACTTTAAAGCTGTAACAGTTTTGTCCTTCACACAAACCATAACTCTATACAAAATCACAAACACACCTGATGTAAATGCCAAAGCTCAGCACTTTCATATGATTTCCAGCTCAGCAGTGCAATGATACCAAATTTCACGAAGAATCTTTACGCACATGAGTGACAAAACAGAAGCAAGGAAATATATTCTAACATAACAAAGAATAGAAATGTTGCACAAAAATATATTCCGATGTTGCCGCTAGGCTAGCCCAAACAGTTTCTCTGCATCAATTTTCATATTTGCTCTGAGGTCTGAAGATTTCAATATGCACTGCTTATTCCTAATCTTACCAAGAAAAATACCACAGTATATTCCTGATTCCGCCTCCTCAGTGCAATAGATTAAAGCACTTTACCTTTGACAATGTGTTCCAGAGATCATTTCTGGCTGCATTGCCATACTTGTGAATGGTTAAATAGTCCTACAGAAATAAAATAAAAATACAAATCAGTACTTCTACACAGAAGCCAAACAGCCAAAGCTGTGAATCACTGCTATTAGAATTTAAATCACATCAATATTTGCATTTGTCAGAAAACTAGAAATATACAATATGTTCATCCTAAGGGAGTAAATAAAGGGGGTTTAAGCTAGTTTACAATGCAAAAATTGTTGATAAAAATTTCATTCAATGCTCTTCCTTACTTACAGGGTAAGTCACTCTATAAGCTATTTTGAATACACATTTAAAAGGCATTTTAAATTGCCTAATCTCAGAAGGTGTTCCTATGTAATTCTTGGCAAAGAAAGGAGAAGCTGCTGTAATACAGTTCCAGTTGCTACTTTAGCAATTTGCCATTCAGATGACAGTTAGGTTCATTACAAAACATTTAACTAAGCAATAGCCTACCTAACTTACAAACTCTTATCTAGGGAGATCCTGGCTCTTCAATGTCAAAATACATCATACTGCATATGTCAGGACATAATAGGTTATCACAAAGACCCCACATAACAGGGAGCTGTGGAAGAAGGGTGATGAGAACCCAGCTTCACACTTGTGCACAGTATCCACATGTGTTTTCATGACCTATATGGCTCACAGTCTGAGGAGGTTGTTAACTGATTGCTTCAGCAATTCAGTTCAGAATTATTCAGCCACACTTTCAATGAAGGTCTATTCTTCTCCCATAACAACCAGAAAGATAATTCCTGCTAAGATACCATCATACTAAGTTATCTTCCCAAATTAATACTTTAGGCTATGACAGGTGAGTTCTAAGCTTGTGGACACAAAACACTTTGAATTTTTAACATCTGGAGAGACAACACTGTTAGCTTCCCACCACCCTATGACCCTAGACAACAACTCATTTGATTACAGAAGCAAAATTCAGCAATGATTGAATAACATACATTTCAAGCACTTGATGGGAAGAAATAACTTGGAAAAAAACCCAGCAGACATTATAAATTGATGGCTTCTCTTGCATTTGGATTTCTATCATCTAAACTTCACACTACTACAGGAGACAAACCCCAATTTACAGCACAATGGTAAAACGGGGAAACATCTGCTGACTGTGTTACCTGTGCTTTGTGTGAAGTAAGATACTTCAGGAACAATTAGTATTCAGAAAGCAAATTTTCTGATCCACAAATTGTAGCACCTCTGACAGATTCAGCTTTTGTCAGCCAACTCCTAGTACAACAAGCAGCAACTCCCATTTAATCGCAGGCTAGGAAGGCTAAATGAGAATACCGACTCAGTAAATGCACTGCCAAGTCTTACCAACGTCATGAGACTAACTTGGGAAAAAGACTATAATATATGGGCTGCACCTATAGCACACTGTGCTTGTATTTAATCTAAAAATACAGAACCCTTTCAGGCACAGTGAAATATTCAATAGCTTTCAAAGCTCAAGGAGTTGAATTGCAAATTAAAAAGCTAAAATAGGAATAAGCAAAAGTAGGAGAGGTAAATAAATAACAACAAATATACATGTACAGTCTAAGCAGTACTAGAAAATGCTGCCTATGTTGGTCCTTCTGAGAGCTGCTTTCAGAATCATTACACAGCAAAATAAAATGGATGGAACACTTGAGGATTACTCCACCCAGGGAAAAACCCTGTTTACCTATCTACCATTAGATATTAATTTGGGGTTTTACATTTTGCATTGAGAAAGAGCATTCTCTCAGCAAAGAGATTACATGTCCTGCCCTTTGGATTTTTTTTTCTCTCATAATATAAAGACTGGGAAGTTTTGATGTGGATCATCACACAGTTAACGAATTATTATCCTTCAATCTAACATGTTTATCACACAAAGAAAGCTAAATGGAATCCTAACATTTACAATAAAAAAGAAAACAGAAGTATAAACACAAGTACAGTCCTGGCACTCACCACTTGATAATTCATTTTTTCGTCATGTCATGAAAGTTGCATTGAGACCTTATACACAGCACCAAACTATCAATGTTATTAAATACATACTACACACACACACACACACAAATCCTAAGTGTGAATCAAAATATCGTCCCAACAGGAAATCTACATTCAAAATCTGCGAGCACTTTCTATGTCACAAGAGAAAAATGTTATTGAACAATCAAACATCTTCATGTATCATAATTCTGTTTTCAACAATAACCAGTAGCAGGCAGCTAAAAAGGGTATAAGACAGGACAAGTGATACTTGCCCAGTATGCTCTCACATCATCTGGCATTTCATGGCACCAGGAATCCTGAGCTGATTAGTATCTTTGTACATAATAGTTATCTTCTGTGAAGATTACCAGTTGCTTTCTGAACCCATATGAATGTTTCATATTTGCAACACCTTATGAAAAAGGATTTTCCATTTCAGTGGTCTGCTGTGTGAAAATTCCTGTTTCAGAAGTGCAGATTTGTTAGTTTCATCTTCTTTTCCCTAGTTCTGGCACTAGAAGACACAGTGCATTACTGTTACGCTATTCTCTCTAATCCCTTCACGCATTTACAAACTTCAATCACTTTTGTCCTCGCACTAAGCTTGGGTTTATGCTGAGAACACCATTAGAACCAAACATGTACAGTTATGATGCAAAGGTATATATTGTTACTGCTATTCAGGCTGTTGACTTCCAAGTAAGCTAGGGTTACCACAACCCAGACTGAACTTTTTATACCAAATTATCAGTCTCTCTTGATGTACCTTTCACCAACAGGCACTCAACTTAAAAATTAAGATAAAAAGCTTAGACATATCAGCATTCAATACATCCCAGAAAGTATGAAAATAGGAGCCAAAGATCCATACATACCCTGCTTGCAAGCAGGAATATAATCCTTTTTTCTTCCTTGGGACCAATATCTAAGTACCTTGCACACAAGAAGAAGATACAGTCTCATTCACAGTAATTCTTCAGAACAGGAGAATTAGTCACCCCCTTGGTTTTGTGTCAAATAGAAGCAAACAATAAGAGAGATGCAAGCCACAGAAGAGAAAAAGAGGATGACACTGAAAACACAGCTGCCTGAATCTAAGCTGCACTCAGCACAGCTCCAAAGAAGACAATGTGACTTAAAGACACTTTCTCATAAACATATGCACAGAACCATCTGGTTGCAAGCCTGCTTCTCACCATAAACTTTCAAGCCTATCACCTACAAAAGCTTTTCCATCATCTGGTGCATGCTGAAGACATGCTTCAGCCACTTCCCTAAATTTCAGCTATAACACTGTATCTGTGCATGTATCTACATACATAAATGTATATAGATATATACACACAGTATGTATAACAGTATGTGTGAAAAGAAAGATGGCATGAAAACCTCTTCAACAGTCCAAGATTCAAGAGGGCTCTTCTATAATTCACCCTTTTTAACTTCACTATAATGCCATCTCTAAACTTAGGGAAAGCAGACCCTAGAGCACTGCCACTCTACGAAAATTAATTAAACACACAGAAATAATTATTAAGGTTTACACTTGCAGCAAGCATCCTCTTGTAATGTTTTTTCTTAACATCTTGGCATTAACACACACAGACACTATTTGTCAAAAAGTTTTACAGAATATTATTCTTTCACTTCTGTCAATATCAAAAATTAATCAGACAGTGTGGTTTGCTGACATATGTTTTACTACATCTTAACATCAAATAAAATATACTAAAAAATTCAGATTCTGTTGTGTCATGAAAACCAACTCCAATTACTGCACAACCATACTATAACATGTTGCAAAAAGAGATGTTTTGTCAAAGAGGAATCTTAATCCCCCCAAATAATCTTAACACACTCTGTGCGTTTGGATTTAGAACTTGAATATTGAAGCAGACAGCTTGAGCAGTAGTAGAAATGGCAGTACAGCAAAAAGCGCTAAAGAATTTTGAAAGAAGTTTTTAATAATGCTGTATTGATGAAGCTTGCAGGCCTTTTTCTGTATTAGGCTTTTTAAAGAAAAGGAGATTATTTAAAAGGAAAAATTCTTTTACCCCCTTGCAATCTTAGTTCTCTCAGTACTGCTAGGGATTGAGCTTCCTGGTTTTGAAAAGCTTAAGTACCCTACCAGTGAAACATGATAACACTCACAACTAATAAAAGGCAGCAACTGATAAATGCAAAGAGCTAAACAAGTGTAAAGGGGGAATAACTCTCCAAACATGTATTGTATTTTCAGAGGAGCCTTCAGATCTACAACCAGTAGCTAAAACATCAATTCCAGGACCAAACGCCTTTTTCAGTTTAAGTTGATTGGTTGGCTGAAGGAACAGCACCCAACCTGCATGAGTGGCGCTGAGATCTAAAATAGATTAACATTGAATAACTTTACTTTTTCTCCTAAAAGCAACTGAGCAATTCCACTATATGAGTAATGAAAAAGTAGAAAAATATTTTGGCATCAAATTCTAGTGGCTGTTTCTCTACATGCCCCCATTTCTCAAGGCTCAGGAAGTAGCAGTCTTGCCTCTAACTCTGTCTTTGTATTTCATTCCTACACATTTCATTCCTACACATCCATCCTTCAGCCTAGAATATGTTATTGTTGAACAGTTTTAAACACGGCTGCTGTATCAGGAAATCAGGTTCTAAGGCTCTGCCTACTAAATGCAGCATGTGCATTTCCTCCAAAATTTGTATGCTTAACCTTATGCTCACTACCACGTGCCACCTTTTTTCTCCCTTTCCTTCACACTAACATCAAATCTGTTACCATATAGTATCTTGACATTGCCTACAATTCAGATATAAAAGCTTCAGTAAGGGTCAGAGAGAGGAAGGTGCTGCATATATTGGCAGTTGTGAGTGAAAAAAAAAGAGGGAGCAAGAATCACTGGTAAGGCACTGCTAAGAAGCTAAAAAGAAATGAAGATACAAGCAAGAGAAGATGACTACTGAATAGAAACGCAAAAATATCCAATTAGGTTTGCAGTATTTTTTATCTGTATAACAGACTAGGACTTGAGAAAGAGCCTTAAGGAAGAGAAGTGATCACACTCCTGCCTGGGCACTCAGACAAGCAGCAGAATTCAAAATAAGGAGTAAGCAAATTCACCTTTTTGGTCGTGGTAAATATTGTATAAGGTAAATTAAATGGGGGTTAACTCTATTTGTGTCAGAATTAATTTGCACCAGTGAGTCAAGATGCAGAGGTACCACCAAATTGAAATAGGAGCTGTGATCAGACCACTTATCAAAGCAGTACTGCAAAGCCAGCTAAGAAAAACCTTGAGTTTTTCTGGGTCAAGTAATTCAGACAACTTCTTCACCTTTCACATCAGATTTACTAAGAGTAAACTGCTTCCAGGCACTCTTGTCAGAAGCTGCCCAACAACAGAATACACTACAGTCATGGAATACACTATAACTTTCAAGAGTGCTATCAGAGGATCAAAAGTATTAGTATCCTTCCTATACATTAGTCTAGTATTACATTAAAATGTATTCCTCAGCATGAACATTAAGTCATCCACTGGTGAACAAGCCAAGAACTAAACTAACTTAAAAAAGCATTTCAGCTTACACCAACAAAATCCAGTGTCAAAATTGCATTGAAACAGCACATAAGGAGTGTATGGCCATGCTATGCAGGTAGTCCCTGCCTAGTACCAAAACAATCACACCTGTTTTATGCACAGAGTATCAAATTCATTCCTGCATTGCCCCTGAGCTACAGTTTGATGACACTCTGATGGTACAACCAGACAACTATCTTCCACAACCTCTGTTGCTCCTTGCCAACATTCCCCTGTCTGTAACACTGCTGCACAACAGAGACCTCTCACAAGCTAGGCCTGTATAGGAAGTAATCTACCTTGCACCAAGGACTTTCTTGATCATGTTACCAAAAAGGACTGCAAACTATTTCACTGGTACAAACAAAGCGGTACTGGGTGCTCATGCATGGATGGGAACAGAAACTGGAGACAGCATTGAGGGAAAAAGTAGGGTTGTTTCCTTAGCCAGTGTCATGTTCAAGTATGCACTGAGCATTACAAATGAGACCAAACAGAAAGTAGCACCATGCTGAGTTCTGAAGACAGTTAAGAGAAGGTTTCTCAATTCATCACATTTAAGGGAAATGCAAAGTTTATTTTGAAGTGTATTTCTCTGAAAGTGATGCTTAGATGCTCTTGTCAAATGTTTAACAGTTCATGGCATCATTCCTCATCAAGCTAATTTTTACAATGAATTAGTTAACCTTCATTAAACCTCACGTACTGATGCTGTCATTCAGACCTGAGGTAGGCTACACTCAGTGATTTCAAGTCACAATGCAATCACTGTCATGAACTAAAGTAAATGAAGTAAGAGTCAATTTCAGTTTTGAAAGTACCCACACAGGATTACAACAAGGTTTAACTAATCCAATACTTTCCATACATTCAGCTATTTTGAATGAACTCTTGTGTGACTCTGTATAAACAGGGATTGTATAGTCTGGAGAAAAGGAGGTTGAGGGGAGACCTTATTGTTCTTTACAACCTATCTGAAAGGCGGTTGTGGAGAGGTGGAGCTCTGTCTCTTCTCCCAAGTCACTAGCACTAGAACAAGAGAAAATGGCCTCAAATTTGCCATGGGAGCTTTAGACCAGATATCAGGAAAAATTTCTTCATTGAAATAATAGTCAAGGATTGAAATAGGCTGCCCAGTAGAGTCACCAACCCTGGAGGTGTTCACAAAACTTGTAGATGTGGCATGGTGGCATTGAATTGATGGTTGAACTTGATGAGCTTGGAGGTCTCTTCTAACCTGTAAAATTCTGTGATTCTAAACACAACATAAACCTTGTTGATATGGCATTAAAAAGAAAACTCTACATTAGAATTTAATGCCACTTTGAACTACTGAAGATTATAGCCACCAAAGGTAAATGTTATTTTTCTCTTCTAATTTCTAATAATTTTACCACTGTAACAGTAGTGATACCTATTTAATCTCTTCAACAGAGAAATGTATAGGCTAACGTACATTAAGAGATTATTAATTCTATCCATCTCTTCATTTGCTGAAGAGGGCGGAATTATGAGTTGTCCACATAGATAGAGGTGGGTTGTTTAAATTTTAGCTTCTCCAAATCTTTTTCTTTGAATACTAACACAACAGAATTATTTTGGCTGATCCATATACAATCACACTTTCTCAACTGCTCTCTTGCCCAGCTTGTATTTTTGCCATTGGATGCACTAAGTAATTAGAGCAAGTAGCAGTCAATGTTCCAAGTAGCTTCACTGTGGTAGCATAGGAAAGGACTGTTTAACGTGTTCACTATCAGGAACTTCTCAGTCAGATTCTAGATTCAAATTCACAAATATGGTAAAAGAGGTTTAAAAAGCCCTGAGAGGTGCACAGAGTAATCTTCATAGGCATCATGGAAGGATTCTCTTCAGCTGTATTTTCCCTTGTCTTTGGGCCACTATCTTGCTTAATACGTAAAATCCTAGGGAAGGAAATCAGTGGAATCCCATCAGTGCACACCAGCTGAAATTCCAGCCCTTTGTTTTGGAAAGGTATATTTAGATTTTTTTTTTTTTTGCACACAACAGTGCCACAATGCTCACAATCAGCAGCAACTGGAAAATATCTACTGTCAACATGTAATATCTGCAATTAAATCATTATATCCAAATAACAAGCTATAGCTACTAATTAGAAAGAGGAATACTGGGACCATATATGGAAATAAATCTTAATTTTCTCCAGATTCAATGATGCTGATTTGGCCACATAATTATAGTGTTTTACTTTGTTCTTTTTCCTTTGTAATTCATAATACTGCCATACACTCTAACAATAATCAGCAGAACTGACATTCCTGGCATTATGTGGGTCAATGGAATTTTTAGCATGGTTTTCAGTTGACGAAGAATTGGGGCAGTATGGAAAATGCCTCATCCACAGCATTAGAAATGTAATAGAGGAGACAGATATGACATTCATCCTGTCCCAAACAGCACGTCATTCAGATGAGAGAAAGCAAAAACCATCATTAAGTCAGTGAGCCTGTTTTCTTCAGTTTATCTGCTACATGAGGAGAGATCAGTACTGTAAATCAGAAGTAAACCAATTCAAATCAAAATTGCCACTCCAACACAAGAAAATAATCAAACCTCAAACCACTGATTTTACAATTAATACATCTTCTGCATCGTAATGCACTGAACCCTGCCTGTCAGACTCAATTATGACAAATTTTCAGCTACTTTGAAACACATCCTGCTTTGCTGGGAAACCTTATAATAAGATCATTCATTAATGACTTGGATGAGGGATTAGGGTGCACTGTCAGCAAGCTTGCTGATGACACAAAGCTGGGTGGTGTCTCTGACACCCCAGCAGACTGTGCTGCCATTCAGCGAGACCTGGACAGGCTGGAGAGCTGGGCAGAGAAATGTAATGAGGTACAACAAGGGTCAGTGTGGAGTCCTGCATCTGGGCAAGAAAAACCCCAGGTACCAGTCTAGGTTGGAGACTGACCTGTTGGGGACCAGTGCAGGAGAAAGGGTCCTGGGGGTCCTAGTGGACATCAAGGTAACTATGAGCCAGCACTGTGCTCTTGTGGCCAAGAGGGCCAACAGCATCCTGCGGGAGATCAGAAGGGGTATGGTTAGCAGATCAAGGGAGATTCTTCTCCCCCTCTACTCTGCACAGGTGAGACCGCATCTGGAGCATTGTGTCTAGTTCCGGACCCTCAGTTCCTGAAGGACACAGAGCTGCTGGAGGGTGTCCAGCATAGAACAACAAAGACGATGAAGGAAGTAGAACACCTCCCTTATGAGGAAAGGCTGAGGGAGCTTGGTCTCTTGAGCTTGGAGAAGACGAGGCTGAGGGGTCACCCCATTAACATCTATAAATATGGTAGGGGTGGGTGTCAGGAGGATGGAGCCAGACTCTTCTCAAGGTCATCTAGTGATAGGACAAGGGGCAATGGGTGCAAGCTGGATCACAGGAAGTTCCATATAAATATCACAAGAAAACTTCTTCACAGTGAGGGCAATGGAGCATTGGAACAGGCTGCCTGTTCCTTTGCAACTTGGTCTAGGTGATCCTGCTGTAGCATGGGGATTGGACTAGATGATCTTTCAAGGTCCCTTCTGATCCTTAATGATTCTATGATCATTATTATTAAATGCAGAGTTTTATTTCTCTTACAAAAATTCCACTTTATACATTAGCTATTAACATGAAGAGGAAGGAGGTTCCACTTTAAAACACAGCAATAGCAATTTTGCATGTGAAGTCTAAGGGGAATGGTTAGGA
Source organism: Upupa epops (assembly GCA_013397515.1). NCBI lineage: Eukaryota > Metazoa > Chordata > Aves > Bucerotiformes > Upupidae > Upupa > Upupa epops. Next base: position 10,855 of record VZRI01012078.1, on the reverse strand, counting down.
GGACTGCAGAGTTACTGCCTAGCAGACTCTGATGATGTCTGCTGTGCACTGAGACACCTGATAGTATATCAAGTTTGGCTTTAAGGAAAAATGTATTTGATGTATTATTTGGTAGCAGCACTAAAGCACTGAGCTAAGACCAAATCTTACAAAAATAAAGTACTTTTTGAAATTGAACTGCATATATTTGACTGAATTTGTACATTCATTTTATATCTGTCTTGTTTGGTTGTACAATACATTTGTACCCCAAAACAGCTATTGCTCAATAAATATATTTTTCATGCAAACAAAAAATGATGGAACATTTTCCAGAGGAATTTGGATGGCACCTGCTAATTGTGCCATGCTGGCTGCTCATTCCTTTGCATTAACTTGAACGATGTCCAGAGATTGCTAACCAGGCAAAAAAACTGCTGTACTTTTCTGTAATACATTTTTTGTGTAGAAGCCACAGAATTGGAAAGAAATTAATGATACTCACTGTGAAAAGGTCACCATAAATCATTTGAGAACACTTATTGTAAGGATGATTTGCATGTCACTATTTCTAGATCATAATGACCTGCAACAGCAGCAGTAACAATGCTGTACAGTAACAACGAATAACAGATAGGAATGTAGTAGTAACAGTGAAGCTTTGACTTTGCTTGTTCGTTATTTGTTCTATTTGTTGTGTATTTCTTATATATATGTTTATGTTGCTGAAGTTATGAGAGTCACGGAACTTGAGATCAGGGATGACAGCAGAGAGCCTATGGGTTCAGATTACAGGGTTAGCTAACAAGATCGACATTGTGCTGGGAGTGTGCTACAGACTACCCAATCCGGACGACGAGGTTGATCAAATATTCTACAAACAACTGGAGGACATCTCAAGATCGCCTGCCCTAATCCTCTTGGGTGACTTCAATCTCCCAGATATTCGCTGGAGAAGGCAGTGAGGAGGCAGTCTAGAAGGTTTGTAGAGTGTTCTGAGGACTGTTTCTTG
>VZRI01012077.1:286146-364759 GCA_013397515.1 Upupa epops | reverse complement strand
CTCAGTCATTGTGACCTCCACTTTCAGACTCCTGACAGAGGGTTTCCTCAGTCCTTGGGACCTTCACTTCCCGACCCCTGCCTGACAGAGTTTTCCCTTAGGCCTTGAGACCTCCACTTCCAGTGGGCCTTTATCTCAGGCTGAGCTCATCCACGCACAGTGCCATCATCCCCTGCTACTGCTATCCTTGTGGTGGCGAGTAGGTTGTGTGGCCATGGGTGACCCTGCTGGCAAGAGCCCACAAGGAAAGCTGAGGCAGCAGCATCTTTGGCGGCTGCGAATGGACCTCAACAGGCTATGGCCAGTGTGAGGTGAAGCCTTGGGCACCGCTTCAGAGGCTGCCATGCTGCTGGGGACCCAGCTGTCTGCCCAGAGCCCAGCAACAGGACCCAAGCATCCCTATGGCCTCAGGGAGAGGTTTTTCCTTCGCAAGAGACAAGATGGCGGCCCAGCGGGTGTGTGAGCTGGGTGTCAGCGAGAGGCCTGTCAGGGGGAACTCTGGGCTGCCACTGGGCTCAGACTGCTTGCTGTGGCCTGTAGACATGAGTGAGCTGCACAAGGGACCCACAGCCCTCCCGCTTTCTGCCAGCTTCTCCTCCTAGCCTGCCAGTCGGGCTGCCCAAGGGACAGGACCTGTTTGTACCAGAGGCTGCCCTGCTGCTGTTAAGGGAGCAAGTGCACAACAGTGCAGAACACCATGCCCCATCCTTGCTCTTGATCTCCAGCCTCCCTTTGTAATGCCATGGAAGTGTTCCTGAACCTTGGAGCTACAAACACAGTTGTGACCATAAGCTTGCTTACATAAGCAAAGCATGGTTTGCCAGAGCAGTCCTCCAGAGTTCTGAGCACATGCATGGCTGCAGACGATCAGCCACCACAGGCAGTGCTGAATGACTGTGTTTGGCTTCTGGGTCCTTTGCAGCAGTGCCCACTGATTTTTGAAACATAACTTGCAGTTTCTGATGCCTCAGGTGGTGAAAGTTGATCTTCAAAACTGACATAGAAGCTTGTTTTATGGGTTGGGTTTTATTGTTATTCCTGCTTACAAGTTGTAGACTTTTATTCTACATTGAGTAGTCTTACATGATGTTACTTAGAAGCCCCTGGGTGCTTAGTGGCAAGTACTCTTCATAAGATCTCTAAGACAACTTTTTTCTCTTTTCTAAAGCTGTGTCACAATCAGTTAAGGAAGGGTTTACCTAAGCAATGCAGGCTGTGCTAAAGCCGCCATCACTCAATGTAATGGTTACCAACTGTCACTAGAGGCTGCTCTTAATACACTGTGGAGAAGTAGAAACAGCTAAAAAATCTACCTGCACCTCTTCCAGCTCCCATAAGAGATTTTATGATTTTTTTCCCCTCTTGTAAAAGAAAAGGAAAGAAATAAATCGTCACCATCATGCTTCTGTGTAGTTATCCTGCCTATTTCCTTTACTAACCCATTAATTTAACCATTCTGTCTATGAAATTGGGTAACACGTGGACAAACCACATTTCCCAGACCACCAATGTGAATATTTCACATAGAAAACACATCAGCAAATTTTAGTTGCATTATAAAAAGTAGTTGAGCAGTAGCTCAACTAATATATAAACCTAATTATAGTAGGAATTTTTAATAGAAGTATATTGGTATTTTACTTTAAAATAGGTTTTTGGAGTAATAAATTTGCCATAGTAAAAACTTATGATATTTCACAAATATGTTTCCAAAGCTTGCTGTTTCCTGTCCTTATCTGATTAATTTTTGATGGGTTGCAGCCTTCTTTTATGTGAAAAGCCCTTGCTTTTCACATAATAATAACAGTAATAATAGTAATAAACATCCCTTCAATGTTTTGCAAAGAACTCAGTTACTATTTCATGCAAAACTGTTAACAACGAAGCCAGGTGCATTTAGATAACAAGACACAGGCTGTTTGTGTCACTGTGAACGTGTCTGTCAACCTGAAGGTGTTCAAACATTGGGTAGACATAGTGTTTTGGGAGATGGTTTAGTGATTCCAGGGTTGTAAGGCAGATGATTAGACTTGATAGTCTTGAGGTCTTTTCCAACCTTAATGAGTCTATTCTATTCTAACCTAACTGCCTCTCTGTTCTCATATTTATTCGGCATGTTATTGTAGCATCATGCTTGTATGAACAACATCCCTCACTCCTAACCCTGACTTTTCTCACTGGGCTGCTCTAGTGCTGGCTAGGATGTGCTGTTTGCTGTTGGTCCTCATTTCCCTCTCCTGCAATCCTGCCTTAGCCGTAGCTGACCTTCCCCTTGGCTGCGTTGTTCCAATGTTGATTAATGTGTTGGCTCTGCTGGTTGTTCCCTTCTTGTCATGTCAGTCATGGCGACTGACTCTGTTCATTAAAACCAGTCACAGCTTGCATCAGCCCTTCTCCAGTTGTGCAATTGAGTGCTTCTGGTTTGTGGCTAGGTTGATACCTGAGGGCACAGTTTGCTCTGCTTGACCTTCTTATTTGTGCTGGGTCATTTTTGTGCCTGGAGCGTGTCTTTCTCCTGTTGCAGCCTGGCCAGGTTGCTTGGCAGCCCCTGTGTGAAGCCAACAGTGGTGTTGTTTTCAGGGCGTTTGCTGTGGGAGAACNGAGTGAGTCTCTGCAGCTTGAATAAAGCTTTGCTTTCTGCTTGAGAAAATGAAAAGCTGAAATCTTGTCTTGTCTGGCACAGAACTGTTCCTTTTCACAGGACTGAGCCTTTTGGTTTGGAGACTTTGAAGCGGTAAAGTAAAAGAAGGGCTTCATTTACAAGAACACTGAAAAAGAGAGGAATGCCCCTGGCGTGCAGTAGTTGGAGACCTTGTGTGAGAGGTGACCTGGTGAATCAGTGGTTCTGCTGGAGAGATTTTTAAGCTGCATGTTTCCTTTCACGCTGTTGCTTAAATTACTGCACTGTGGAATGGGAGTCCTCTAGATTTCTAATTGCTTAGGGCCTACTAATGCAAATCTGAACTTATTAGCAGCCTCTGTTGTGGCCATCCATTTCTGCTTAGGGCAGTATTGAAAAAAAAGTGTATGCACTCTCAGATGCTCATGTGAAGCTCCAAACTGGAAGGTTACCTATTTGCTTTTGATATTTAAGTACCAGTGGTAAATATGGAAGAGCAATCCCAGTATAGTCCTACAGAAGAGTTCATGTGCATCCCAGTACTGAGCTTTGACCTGTTCACTTTCTTTGCAAGTGCCCAGACCAAGAAAAGAGGGAGTGATGGCTTTATGTCCACAATGTTCCTTCTCCAGCTGAAGCTGCTTAACAAATCCAGGCAGGTGGTAATTTCAGTTTGCTGAAAAATGACTGTTTGCTAAAAGAAATTAATCAAATCAGGTTTTGGCTGCCCACCAGGCACCTGGAAAATCTGCCTCTTAGGTTGCCACAACAACTCTTTTGGATCATTAGAACTTGACATAGGGCTTAACACCTTTTACTAACATAACATTGTGCAACAGTTGCCCTGGCCAATAGCTACATTAGCTACCTTCCAGAGAGCATCCTGAAGTTGTTTGTTTTCCCTGATTTGCTGAGCTGCTACAGTTACTAGCTCTATGGCTCTGTGGTATGCTGTTCCTGACTGGAGAAGCTTCTTTGCTGAAGCTTTGTGCATGAATGTGTTTGACAGTGAGTAATATAGAATCATAGAATGGCCAAGATTGGAGAGGACCTTAAAGATCATCTAGTTTCAGCCCGCCTGCAGAGGCAGGGACATCTTCACTAGATCAGGTTACTCAGGGTCCCATCCAACCTGGTCTTGAACACTTCCAGGGATGGCACAGCCACAACTTCCTTGGGCAATCTGTTCCAGCATCTCAAAGCTCTCACAGGAAAGAATTGTTTCCTAATGTCCAACTTAAGTCTGTAATCCTTACCCCTTCTCCTCTCACTATGTACCTGGGCCGAAAGCCCTACACCAGCTTTCTTGTAGGCTCCCTTCAGATATGGGAACTCTGGAATGGCAGAACCTGTGTTTGGCCTTAAATTCAGTACAAGAAATCATCTCAGTGACCTGTCCCTTGTTCACTGCCAACAACTAAATTCAGAAATGCTGAAGGAGGATATGTGGAGGTCATCTGGCTGGTTCGGAAAGCTAGCATTGATAGTTTAAGCTACGGTGAAGGTTTTATAGTTGATATTACATAAATAGCTGCAACATCTATTTCAAATTAACTTTTGATTCTTACTGATAATAATGACCCTGTATTGCAACCCTTCCACTTGAAGAGTTAGGCTCCAGTCATCTCTCATACTTGGATCTCTTCTTTTCCTGATTGCCTGAATCTTGAGACCATCCATACACATAGTTTCAGCATCATTAAACCACCAGCAAGCAGATGTCAGCTTGACAGCAAACTCCGGACATCAGCCTGTGAAGGAGGAGGTTGATATGCGTAGGCTTTCTGTGGAAAAGAGATTACTGAAACAGCTAGTGAGTGCTACTTAAGAACAGTGTCTCCCCGGCACCAGATCAAGGTCATACTTCTTAGGATTTACTCTTCCCCTACAATTCCTTAGAATTGCTGGGAAACCAGGAACTGTCAGAAGTGCATCCTGGAGAAGTTCAGGTAGCTGTGTCTGGGCACTGCAGTACCTGTGAGCTGGAGAACATGTCCTTAATCTCATGTAGCTGTATCTTTCTGTACCAGTTTTCCGCACACAGGCATACATTCAGCCGTCATAGGGGTTGGTATGAAATTGGAATAACTCCAGGTCAGCTGGCTTCTGCCTAAACACTTAGGAAAGCAGACAGAACCCTCACTGACTAACTTCATACCTGGATGCATATAACACAAGACCAAGTTTTTGCATGGTATTGCTGCTCCTAGCAATAGGATACATAGGATGCTCTTCCAACCCAGTTTAGCTACTCTCTCCTGTGCCCATCATAAGCTACCTTTTTCCCTTTCACCTTGAATCCCAAAAGCTGCTGAAAGGTGCTGTCACCCAAATTGATGGTAGCTAAGAAATGGCACTGACTATTGTGGCAACAGTGAAGACTTTCTAGTCATGTCCTATTTCAGTGCATATGCATAGGGACATCATTCTCCCTCTGCACTCAGCACTGGTGAGGCCTCACCTTGAGTACTGGGGGCAGTTCTGGGCCCCTCACTTCAAGAAAGAGATTGAGGTACTGGAGTGGATCCAGAGGAGAGCAACAAAGCTGGGGAAGGGACTAGAGGGAAAGTCTGACGAAGAGAGGCTGAGGGAGCTGGCGTTATTTAGACAGAAGAAGAGGAGACTCAGGGGGGACATTATCACTCTCTGTAACTACTTGAAGGCAAGTTACAGACAGGTGGGGGTCTGGCTTTTCTCCCAGGCAACTAGTGATAGGACAAGAGGACAGGGCCTGAAGCTGCACCAGGGATGTTTTAGTTAGGTGTTAGGAAGCCTTTCCTCATGGAAAGGGTTTTTAGACNTTCCTCATGGAAAGGGTTGTTAGACATTGGAAGGGACTGCTCAGGAAGGTGGTGGATTCTCCATCCCTGGAAGTGTTTAAGGACAGGCTGCCCTTAGTGCCATGGTCTAGTTTATTGTGGTGATGTTATGTCATAGTCTGTGCAGGATGACCTCAGAGGTCTTTTCCAATCTCAATGATTCTGTGGTGGTACCCATTTTTCCTCTGTACAGTAACAGTATGTCTACTTTTTACCTGAATCATCAAGCTGAAGCATTTTCATGTTCCTATCCAGCTTACAGCCTCCTGGGGCTCATGGGCTGGGGCTCCGTAGGACACACAGCTGTGGCTGATATCAGATGGATTTTCAGAGCTAGTGTAAGGCAATACAGCGACAGTCACAAGTGGCCTCTCTTTAACTCCACCACAGCACACTTTGATTATTCAAAGCATTTCTCTACCTCACTGCATGAAATAGCTTTTGCTGTGGTACAATAGGAGCAACACAGACTCAAAAGCCGTGTGGATATAAGGGGCCAGCTGGTTCTGCACTCACTCACTTGGCTTTATCAGTGGAAATTCCTTGCTCACTGATCGAATGACCGAGGGAAAATTATCTCTTTTTAAAACAGTTCACATTTCTTTGGATTCAGTTTCAAATTGGCATTCTTAAGCTTATCACAGACCATTTGTAAATGCACTAGTTCCTGACCAAAAGATTTAGCATGTACCAGATTTGTTATCCATCTAGGACAAACAGTCTGAAAGAGACACATGCCATTTTGTACTCTCTTCATGAGCCATTTAAAGAGAGCAAAAGCACTGCATAGTCCAGAGAACATTGTTGAAAACTGTCAGAACTTACACCCTACTATAAAAGCAGCCTTCTTCTAGGGATTTCAGATGTACCCCCATGTTCACCTACTCACTTAAGGTGAGTATAGAAAGCCAGCCAACCTTTCTGTCACATCAGAAATATCCAAGTGCCAGTCTCTGATCCGGTGGGGCTCAGGCACAAAAGCTGCACATGACCCTGTTTTCCTGAGCAGAGTGAGAATCAAATGACAGGCAGCAATTACTTGATTCACTATTTAAATCCCCTTCTTTCCTCCATTCAGTCAGGGTCATGAGCCCAGTGGTTGTTCAGGCTTGCCTTGGTTTTTTGCTCTCTCTTTGCCTTGGCAGTATTTTGCTGTAGTCTCTCTCTGATTGCCCAGTGTCAAGTTTTTCTGCTACAGTGATACACCACACTACAGATACTTGCTTTGTCTTGATCACAGGGATAACAACATGCTGAGGGTATGACAGGGGGATGCTGCCAAACCAGTTAGAGACTTTTAAATCATGAGGGTGGTTTGGCTTCTGCTCTATTGATTTACAGTTTCAAAACTGTAAAATCGTGAAGGTGAGTTGGCATGTGTCCTGCTGAGCAGGCAACTTCCCAAAGACAGTCTACTCCCTGTGTACTGAGCTGCTAGCAGTGGGGTTTGGGCAGTCGCTTTACTTTCACTGTCCTCAGCAAGAGGAAAAGCTGGAAGGAATTGCCTGGCCCTTTGCCACAGCTTCACCTTCAAGAACAGCTGTAGTAGCAACTTGTAGCCACTGTTTGTTAAGATCCTGCCATGTTTTGTTTGCAGGAGGCAAATGACTGAGATTCTCCTTTGACAGGACAACTGACTTGGTCATCAAATTTGCCTGGGCTTGCCACAGTTATTTGGGTATCTAGGGAGAGGCCCACAGCTGCCCCAGCCCTGAATCTCCTGGGGAGGCAGGATAAATTGCTCCCATCTGAGACTATACAAAGTCATATTCAGCCTCCTGAATATTGCCAAATCAATACCCTAGGATTCCTGTATTTTACAGCCATCTCCCCAACTTCTTCAGTTTTCCCTTTGCATTGTAGGATGAAGGAAGGGAAGAGAGGTGCTTTTCCATGCTTCTATCCTCCCATCCCTGTGCAGCTTCCCTACAGCTGTGCTTAATCTCTCCCAGGGCTACCTACTGTGAGATGTTCTCTGGTCCTCCACCCAGGGTGTGCAGACAGGGACTGGCTCAAGCTGGTTCCTGTCTGCTGCACTTTTCTGCTCAGGGGACCAGGGAGAAGGAAAGGAGGAGCTGGCTGATCTGCTGCCCCATAGGATGTCAGGACACAGCACATGGAAACCTGGGAGTTCTAAGCACCTCAGCTGGCAGCTTGGGTGAGGCAGGCACAGCAGCCCTGCTGCTTTCTCCAGCACCACAACAGCAGAAGGATTAGGGACCACGAGTGATTTCTTTGCTGCCAGTACTTCTGCAGTAGATGCAATTGCAGCAGAAGGGCTCATCTGACCCCTCTGCCTTTGTTTTCCCCCTCTCAGAAGAGACACTGCATTTCCCCCTCCCCAAAATCACTGAAGGTGTATGAATGGCACAGTTGAGCTGTGGAACAGCTGCTTCTCTATAGGCCAGACAGTTTTATCACTTTATTAGAGAGAGACCAAGATCTCCAGGTTTATCTTACAGTTTTATTTTTTCTCTAAGAAAAGAGGCGGGAAGTCTTGTTTGCAGTAAAAGCTGCCACAAGTTCTTGTTTCAAGAAAATTTACAAACTTCAAGAAAATAACCAAGACAACCCTTACATCAGGCTACAGAATCTAATAACATTGAAAAAGATGATAATATTGATCCCATGGACTGGTAGTTAAACTTGAAAAATCAATGGAGAGAGAAGCTTAACTGGCCTTTCTGTAGTATCAGAGTGAGAAGCTAAATCACAACTGTAGAATTTTTACCACTATAAATATAGGGAATGATCTTCAGAGAATGTTAAAATTACTGCTTAATTCCCTTTCCTTCAGAAGAAAGCTCCTATGAGGTGCACTTGGAAAGGAATCCCTGAGTGTACTTGATATACTTCTGTGTGAACCGAGAAGTAGCTTTTCAGAGCAGTACGTGGAAGGACTGAGACCAGCTTGATCTGTGAGGACTCCAGTTCTGCCATCACTTCTGCCTGGGGTAACTTTAAACGTTTGGGTTGGGTTTTTTTGTCTATTCAAATTAATCTCTCAAAATATAAAGCTACTTCTGCATGCGAGTGCTGGCTGGATCTGGGATCAGCAGCTGCCGACACAGGCAGTGGTCTTGTGAGTACTTGTAGGAAAAATATTAGGCCTTGGTCTTCTGAGGTACCAAGGTGACAGATCCACATTGCTAAATGTCTCTGAGGATCCCAGTGCCCAGAGGGCCTAACTCTCCTTCTAGCCAGACTTTTATTTCCTCCTTGTTCATTCTTAGCCATTCAATGTTGGTTTTCACCTGCTCAATTGACTGACTCCTGGGCAATGCTCCTGCCCCAGCATTAGGATACGTCTCAAAGAAATTTTCCATCTGGAAAAGAGAGAAAAAATATTGGCATGAAGCAAATAACACTGACACAGGGTGAGCGGCATTACTGACTTAAAACCACAAGAAATGCTGTTACCATACCTCCCAAAGCTGGAGCTCAGTGTTGAAGTTTTGGGTAATAGTTACTATTCGGCCAAGGTTTCTGTCATTGATAGTGAATCTAGGAAAACAATTGGATGAATTAGTTTGATTTAAAAAAGAAGAGGCACAAGTAATCATCTGAAGCTTAAACTTCTAACTGTTCTAGAATAAACTTCTAACTGTTCTAGAATAAACCAGATGTGCTCAGATTTCAGCATTTTTTGAGCTATCTGAAAAACCGTATTCCTAGACAATAGCTGAGCTGTTCTCATGTGTATTTCTCTTCTGAGGGCTACATATATATGTTATTTTATTAACTACTTATTGTCTCACGCTAGACATGAGATGTATTGCTGCAGCAATACAAATGTTGTACGGTTCGTAGCTCTAAAACCTGTGGGTCTGCTTTGCTTCTGTGCCACCAGCAAGTGCTTAGAAAAGAGAAGAGAAAATTTACTCAAATAGTGCAGAGCAAAGCTGAAAGATTTGATATTCCTTCCACTGCTCATCTGTCTGATGTTGCTGCTTTTTGCTAGAAAGAATTAAAAAGAATTGTGTACACTGTTATCTTGTTATGAAACCAGTAGCAAGGAGGTGTGAGACCAATAGCAGGAGTGGAGGTATGAGCCCAATAGATAGAGTGGAGAGCTACCTGACTAGTTTCTACACAACCACTAGATTTCTATGGCCTTGTTAGAACTTCCTATACTTTTACACCACCTTTAACTGGTAGTGATCATTTAGGGTTTTCCAGATAGCAGCAAACTACTTCTTCACAACACACAGATGAACATGTTTGTGTTGAATACACTGCCAGTTTTCATGATGCAAATTATTATAGCTGAAATAGCCATTTCACTGTTGTAGTAAAAATGTGTATATCAGAAAGTGTGGCATATAATGAGATAATACAGAGGGATGTAGAACTAAAGGCTCCAATAAACATACCTGTCCACTAAGTACTGCCAGTTAAGCCGTATCCAGTCCCAGGCCATTGTTTTCCCATAGGTATTATATGAGATGTACCTCAGGACTGTGAACACGTCTTGGCTTTTGATGAGGTTGGTGTCGTAAATGTATTTCAGATACCTAAGGGAAATACCATAAGAACTGATGAGATAATAGAATCATAGAATGGTAGGGGTTGGAAGGACCTCTAGGGATCTAGTTCAATCACCTTGCCAAAGCAGGATCACCTAGGCCAGGCCACACAGGACTGCATCCAGGTGAGTTTTGTAAGTCTCCAGAGCAGGAGACTCCACAACCTCTTTGGGCATCCTATTCCAGTGCTCCACCATACTCACAGTAAATAATTTTTCCTCATATTGAGGTGCAATTTCTTATGTTCTACCTTATACCCATGAGTCCTTACCCTATTATTGGGCACCACTGAAAACAGGCTGGCCCCTTCCTCTTGACATCACCTCAGATATTTATAGACATGAATAAGATCCCCTCTCAGCCTTCTCCAGACTAAACAACTCAGTTCTCCCAGCTTTTCTTCACAGAAGAGATGTTCAAATCCCTTCATCATTACTGTAGCTCTCAATTGGACTCTCTCCATCAGATCCCTGTCTCTTGAATTGGGAAGCCCAAAACTGGATACAGCACTCCAGGTGTGGTCTCACCAGGGCAGAGCAGAGATGTAGAAAAGCCTCCCTACACCTGCTGGACACTTTGCTCAATGCACTCTAAGATGCCGTTGGCCTCTTGGCTACAAGGGTACATTGCTGTCCCATGCATAACCCACTACTGCAGTAGGACTCCAAGGTTCTTCTCCAGGGAGCTGCTACCCAGGAGGACGACCCCTAGTCTACTTGGAACTGGTTTTATTCCTTCCCAGATGCAGGACTGTACACTGTAGCTCTAGCTCCCCCTTTTTATAAAACACCGCCAGTGATAGGGACTCCATCACCACTCTGGGCAGCCTGTTCCAGTGCTCACACACTCTCTCAGTAAAGAATTTCATCCTAATATCCAATCTAAACCTCTCCTGTTGCAACTTGAGGCCATTTCCCTACACTCAAACAGATCGACACTGCTGCTTAATTTCATGTCATCTGCAAATTTACTGCATTTGATCTCCTCATCCAGGTCATTGATAAAGATCTTAAACAAGGCTGGTCCTAAAACTCAGCCCTGAGGGATACTGCTTGTGACTGGTCACCAACTGGATTCATCACAACTAGGCCTCCCTTTGGAAAGTTAGTGAGGTTTACGCCTGTAGATTACTTTAAAATAGCCAACCCCTGTTATTATTCCTGTATTTTAATCAAGAAGTGAAACCAAAATCAGAGTAGTCAGTAGTCCAACCTATCTGAGTAGCTAAATGCCAGAAAAATAGTGGTGCAGGTTATAAGGATCTTACAGGGACCATGAGTACACACACAGGTGACTTGCTCACACTGAAACCTGTGCTGGAGCTCCTATCCACACACCAGAGCCCATTATTAATTTGAGCACAGTATGAACAAGTGCTGCAGCTTTACTTTCAGGTATAGCACAAATGATTGTGGTTGCCAAAGCAGGTCATGATTTTTTTATTTGCTGCAAATAGAGGCTGATCTAGCTAATTAATTAATGTCTTAATCACATCAGTGATTAGTTATTGAGTGGCTTTAGATTACAGCTTCTGTGGTCACAAGAGCTGAGAAATATAGCCACTTCCTATCACTATTTTAAGTAACTCTTATATTTACTCTTTCTGAACCTCCTACACTTCCTTATTCTATGTTGTTTAAATGTGAAACTCTCTCAGGCAGAGGCTAATCCTTCTTATGATATCTAGGTAACGTTCCAACAAAGTGGTGGATGGCCCTGGTGGAAAAGCTGACCTGCATCTCTGCTATGTAATACAACCATGCAAACCACGTGCCAAGTTAGCAGATGAGCTTCATGTGATAACTTGATTATCATCATCTATGCTGACAGTTTTCAGGAGCTGATGTGTCTGTGCAGAATGGCATCCTGGGGAGATGCTCACCTAGTCTGGACAGCTGGACTAGCCTGGGGCTCTATCCAGACTCCCCTTACTTCCATGGTGACATGAATAGATCATTTCTGGCTCTAGCTCACATGCCGCTGCACAGCACTTCAGGGAGCACTGTTACCTCCTGTGAGTGCCTTTGTGGGACTGTTAGTTACAATTGCCCAAGGTTGCTTGCCTAATTCTGCCTGTTTAGAAGACAGACATCTAGTCTAAGCAAACTCCCTCTGCAGCCAATGGAGGGTGACTAGCAACACCCAACAGCAATTCTTTCTATTGATTTTAAATCCTTATACTGGTCTGGGCTATAAAGTGTTCTGGAGGTCCTTCCTCGCTTCACTGATTATAGAGGAAACAGATGACTAATTTTCTCCTGATGCCTAACTATTAGGCAGCTAAAATTACACAGGGTGAAGGCACTGCTGGAGGAGCTGAAGGCTGTTGATTGTGTGCAGAAACTACCATGTGTTCTGTATCTTTCCACTGAAGGAGCAAGTCTTTTTCCCTACTGTAGTACAATCTCAGAGGGGGGTGTTAGATAACTGCTCTTGAAAATGTGTTGCATTCCTCATGCCGTAATCTGACAAAAATGACAGCTCAGGAGAGAAGAGAGGGGGCTGAGCAAATGGTGACCAGCTGCTTCTGTAGGGAAAGAAAAATCTCCGAGTGTTTAAATCACCTGTCCAGAAGGGTGATGTTCCTCACTGATGCCAGGCCATACAGCAGCTTTTCTTTTTCTTGTGCTAAAGAAGTTTCTTGATATTTCTTGAACATGTAATTCCATGATGTCTCATTGCCTGAGTTCTGCATCCCGTAGCGATACACTATGAGTCGGAGATTCGCAGGAATACTGAAATAGAGAAACAGTACTTGAATTTTCTTTCCCCATTTCTTGCTTGAGATCTGTGAGCAAGTTACATGCTGTCTTCAAAAGCCACAAGCACTCACGTTTTTCCTTGTAGCCAGTCGTTGAAAAGCTGAGAAGCGTTGTTCAAAGAATCTCTGTCATTCATACTGCACGCAAAGTCTAAAACAGATGCACGAAGTAGCCTTTAAAAGAGAGAGGGAGAGATATTTTCCTACTGCTTACTGTCTTTAAATGCAACAATAATATGAGAAGCAGAAAAGTATTTGTTCAACCTTGTCAGATGGCTGCCGGTATCGTTCCAAAGCAGTTGCTCCACAATGGGTTTTACCAGGGATTGGAAGTATTCCTGAAGTAGAAGAAAGGGACTTGGTTACTTGTGTAGTTTTATTTAAATAACCATGTATTACTGTTCATCGTTTATTATGCCTTATCTTTCCTAGAACTAATGTCTCTTAAACAAAAAGTAACAGCAAACACATCCGTTCTCTCCAGATCAAGATCAGCATGCCAAGTTTGAACATATGAAATGTTGATGTGCAGACAGGACAAGACATCCTTCTTCTCTTCAGCTTTGCCTGTGCTCCTAAATGACAGTTGTGGTACAGCAAAGACACACTGGCACAACTGTTTTCCAGAGATAATGCTGAGTTCAGGACAAATTTATTTTAATGATCTTTAAATCATGCTCCACATGTCAGATCAGCGAACAAACCTGCTCACCATCACACTGAGATACAGCTGTCCTTCATGCTGAGCACTGCGATTTTGCTGCCCTATGTGTATCTTTCTTGGATACAGGACAGCCTTGACCAAAAAATACCTGTACTGTGACTTGTGGCAATGGATTATAAGAATAATTAGGGATAATTTCTCCCCTCCAAGATCCTGTCTTTCCTCTGTAGTCCTGAATTGAGAATCCAGGTAATTCAGAGATCAGTACTAAGCAGCTTTTAACACTTTTTGGAAAAGGACTATGACAAATGCAACTACTGATAGCTCAGCAACACTGAAAATGCTTGAACTTTAATATTATTGCTGTTACAGAGTCTGAACTGTTTGGTTCAGTGGTACCATGGAAAAATGAGGGCTTTTTTGCTTCATCACCTGAAACAGGGGATAGACAGTTTTATCATCTTCAAGCATGTTTGCGAGATAGGTTACAGATGATATCATTCTATTCCAAGGTAAATAGTCTGTTTCACGATTTAGGTATTTTGTGAGCTGCAGGGGAACAGAGTAATTCACGAGTCCAGGTCTGTAAAAGAAGAAAACATAACTTCTCTTATTTTAATGAATTTGAGGAACTTGTTTTTTTTAAAGCTGCTAGAGCACTCTTGAGTTTAGAAGGTCTCAGATAATATATTTGGAGATGTGAAAAATAATCTGGAATATAACTTGAGAGATGTTTTCCAAGGAGACCTGTTGATCACTGTTGATCAAAGCCTAACCGCAGGAGCTCTTACTGTTGTGAGGAGGCTGTTCAAACAGTATAGCAGCCCAGTGTGTCCAGAAGTGGGGAGTCCTCAACAGACTACATTGGCTCCTCTCGTACAAAAAGAAATTGCTAGCTCTGGGGACATCCAGAAAGGCCGAGGAAATGCAGGCTGTCACAGATGGTTGTATGAAATTTATCTATGCACAGCTGGGTACAAGAGCTAGAAGTTTCCAAGCATGTTTCTAAAGAAGATAGCTGAGGTGGTAACTTCCTAACACTGTGCTGTACGTTGTAGGTATGCCTCTGATTTTCTGCATACCTAACTTCTTTGGATGCCTTCTATTACTGTAACTTCCACGGCAAACCCACCTCTTTCTAAGACCTGTGAAATCAAAGCCCTTTTTTCCTGCCACTGAACTGAAGGGGAGTTTTTCTCTTGACTGCCTTGGAAGTGTCAGCTGTCAGTGCAGATTGAATTTGCCTCTTTGGGAGGACAACATGTAGCAATAAATAATTAAGACTTGTAATAAATTCAGAAAATTTCTTTCAATAACCTGAGTTAATTATAATTAGTAGGCAATGGAAAGTGAAAAATAACATGTTGAAATGTGTGCAAGTTTACCTTGCTAAAGAGAAGGCATCGTCCAAGATCCCTGCACGATCAGCAGCTGAAAAATTCTGTGTGAGAAGAGTGATCAAGAAGATATAGATCATTTGCAGAAGAAAAGCCAACCTCTATAGACCTCTGTAAGACCCCCCCACCAAACTAGTGAACGTTATGACACTCACTTCGTGGCTGTTGATCAGAAGAGTGCTTAACCTGACCCAGTTTTGACTGTCATAATTCACCCGGTAAAATCCAATGTGGTCTGGATTAACATTCGCAGGAGTATTAGGAGACAATGGTATTGTAATTCCTGCAAAATAAATGAGTGGTGACTGGTTTGTGCATCTTACATCACACAGAACTCACGGCAGGTTCCTTGACTCCAGAAGGAATTAGGTTTAATGAATAGCAAAATATCATCCAAACCTTAATTTGATTTATTGACTTTTAAATGGCTCTAAAGATGAGTTATTACAGACTTTAACTTCTCTTAGAAAAGCAAATTATAGTTGGCCCAAAGGGAAATGGTTATGATTAGGGTGAGATGGTAAAAATGAGTGACTTTTCAGAAAGTAAAAATCTTCAGGGAAGCAGCTCTTGCAAACGAGGCTTCTAAAAAGTGTTGCACCCTCATGATTGCTACTCATTTCAAAGAGCTCATATTTTATCCTCTGTTTGTTTAATTTTTCACTTTATTTCAACTAACTTTTGAAGGATTTTCTCCCCTATACTCTTCTTTGATTGAACTTTTGTAGTATTAGAGAAAGGAATTACAAAACAGGCTGAGAGTTTGCTTGAATACCCCTGTTTAAGGGATTTCCCTTTTAAAATGAATTCCCAAAAAACCAAGAAGCTTGGTCTGGTTCAGTTGGTGCTGCTAGTTATGAAGTTTTTATCTATTGACCATTAAAAGCAGTGGTCTTCAGTATGAGCTTTGAGAGGGACTGGACTTAAAAGCTCTTTTCTGTTTGGAGGACCCATAGAACTTTGTTCAAAGGACATTTTTTCCCTACAGTTGCTGTTTGCCCCACTAGCCAAGATTTTTGCTGATGTAGAAGTAAGAACACCATCATGCCTTTGCAGGCTTTCTCAACAGCTCCTTGCAGCCCACTGTAACATCATGTGGAGTTTCTTTGTGTCTGACTTGAATTGTGATAGAAGGTGTTTTTGTTTGCTTTTGTGTGGATACTAAATGCTACTGGCAGAAGAAAAGAAAAATTACATTTGAAATAGGTAACTTTCAAGTAAATACAAGACAAAAAGAGCTGCTTGTGATACTGCTGATGTTCCCACTCTAGGGGATCCTGCTCTGGCAGAGGGATTGAGGTAGACAACCTTCTGAGGTCCCTTCCAACCTCTAATATTCTGTGATTCTGTGATAGGGGGAATAATAACCTCATTGCAGAAATTACTACTAACTTCAGCACAATCAAGCTGTGTGCTGGTCCCTGGACCTGGAAACTGAAAAGCATGAAAGTTAATTCTGTATTTTATTTCTTGTTCATGTCATTGAAAAGGTTTACTCATTAAAGTGAAGAGGAAGTTTACCTTCAGAATCTGATATGTTGTAGAAAGTATAATTTGTGGAATTCCCACTTCTCCATTTCACTGGTATATTCCATTTATAACTGAAATGATGTCAAGGGAAAAAGAATCAAATGACAGTGGAAACCAAACGCTACAAACAAAACCCCAATGTATTGATTTATTTGACTGCTTACACCTTGTTTTATGAAGCCAACAGCATTCTCGTATACGTACATGTTTAGCAAATACCCTTTGTTACAGAACATGGTACTTTCCAAATAGCTGTTGTTTATGTAGTAAAGATGCTTCTGTCCTATGACACTAAATTCAGATACTGGTGTGGCAGGATTGGGGTATATTCCCTGAGAGGCAAACTAAAATGCATGAATTATCATGCTGTAGAGATGGGAAACAGCAGTAGCTTGTCTTAACAGACTTTGTATTTATCAGTATTTCACAAAATGCATCTGGTGGACTGGGCAACAGAGTGGGGTAACATTTTGTCCAGTGATGATGAATAATAAAGTTAATAGGGCACTGTGTTAACTGAGTGCCTAAACTGCTAGGGTTTTGTCCTGAATGCAGTCTTCACCTCTCAGTGAAGCACTATGTGCTGGAGAGGGTAGTAATAACCATGTGAATAAACTTCCATTGTGCTATAGTGTATAGCTTATTACCACAGAGTTAGGCCTCGCTGTTGTTTTCCAGCCCACTAGCACTTTGTTAATTAGGCTAATCAGAATCTGTTCCAGACCTGAGCAGCTGATCAGCCAGTGGCACTATTAATGATAATAATTATTTTCAAAACAGGTCTGCAAATACATTTTGTGAGGGGGATTATATTTAGTTTTATTTCAATGTTCCTAACATACAACGTGAAAACACGGTTTAGTGAGCATGGTGGGCTTGGGTTGATGGTTGGACTTGATGGTCTTGGAGGTCTCTTCCAACCTTAACAGTTCTATGATTCTAAGATCACAGAGAGAAACAAGTTTCCTGAGCATAACCTAGAATAGCTGTGTCCTGTTGCCTGCATATTGATGACGTGTCCCTGACATTCTGTGCTGCTATATTTTTGCCCAGCAGCACTATTTTAAGGGCACAGGTGTTTAAGCTTTAATTTTTTGGCATGCCAGCATGCAGGAGATGCCTCTTTTCAAGCATGAAACAAGCAGACAGCTCAACAGACTACCAGTTATCTCATGGTAACTCCTGGTTTAAGACAATTGGAGAAGACATGGAGACCCCATGATATAGTATAGATATAGTATAGATTCTATACAGGAAAAGGAATCAACTATCATGTTATGATATTCCTGGGCATGGTACCTGGTTTCTGGACAGAAACAATTTAGTGTCAGATTCCCTTAGAATTTCCTGTTCAACGGAAGACTTGCAATCATCTTAGTTGTTCACAGAAGAAGATCTTTTCAGAGACCTTGTCCAGTTTTATTCTGCTGTGTTTTTAGAAAGAAACCATGGGGCAGAGAGCTGACTCAGTTCTGAAAGTGAAATATTTATATCTAGCTTCCTGATGATTTCTTTCTGAAAACACATACTGAGAATACATTTAGCAAGAAAAGGTATTACACCACAACAGCTGAAAAGAACATCTATACAGGATTACTACCTGTTTTGGAGAGACACTTCTAGCAGGAACTCACCCAAACTCTGAAGGAGGTTGAGAAGCATTAGCACTGCCATCCAAGAGGAAACGTTTCTGTGTGAACACCGAATTACTGCTCATCTCCAAAACGGGGTAGCCCATCTGCCTAGTCCACGTGTCCATGACTTTCCTCACAGGTTTGTTACTTGCCTGTGAACGATGGAAGAAGGTTGCAGTAAAAAAAGCAGATTTAGTTCAAAGAGGAAGACAGTTAAATGTCTGATATTGAGAGCAAGAAGAGCAGCAAAGGGCAGATGAGAGAGCAGGTTCCGTGGGAAGAAGGCTGGACTAAGGAGAAGATGGGAACTTGAAAGGAGACACAAAAGAACAACTTGGGTTATATGAGTGTTCACAGTGCTGGGAGGAAAGGAAATATCTTTGGGGAAGAACATGTTAATATGCAGGTGGACTTTTGAGGGTAATGAGATTGAGGGAAAGAAACAGCCCATCCTTAAGGCAAGGAAAGACCAGAAAATGGTAGCACAGAGAATGACCCAATTGAGACTCAGAAGATGGAGTTGAAGGCAAGCAACAAAATGTCTTGGGAAAGGATACTCTTGAGAGCTTTCCAACTGCTGGACAGTATGGGGTGCATGTATCTGGTGTTTTCCTCCATGAAATGAGTCTGAGTTGTTGAGGGAACGTTTCAGCAGTGAGCTGATTGTTAGCAAGGCCTCCTTTCTTGTTTCTTATTCCACTCCCACTGTCTTATGCTAAAAAGTGAGGAAATCTTACATATTTGCAAGAAATAAGATGTGTTGGAAGATCCCAGATGCTGTCTAGCTTGTGATGTCTCGCTGACAAGAGATACAAACCATTATTAACAGAGATTTAGGTTGCTGCAAAACATACCTCTTCCAGAGCTTCCCAGAATTGTTGTGTCTTGGCATTCTGGAAATGGTATTTCTTTAAATATGCCTAGAGAGAGGTAGAAGACTGTGAAAATACTACCAGGCCTTCCTTCTTTGCCTGTGAAAGCAATATTCAATTAATACAGAGCGTTCAGATCAGTTGTACGGAGTATCCATCCATGGGTGGTTAGTACAGCGAGCAGGAGCTTCAATGGATCAATATTCAGCTGAAGAAGTTCCTTCACTTTTCAATGCAGCCTGCAGTACTGAAAGTCAGGCTTTTCCAGTGTGACTTGTCAGTACATGGTGAACTTAGAATCATAATATCAGTTGGAAAAGACCTTCAAGATCATCAAGTCAAATTATCTTCCCTACAACCCTGAACCATCTCCTGAAACACCAAAGAATCACAGAATTATTGAGGCTGGAAAAAGATCTCTAAGATCATCAAGCCCAGCCTGTGGCCTAACATTACCACAATAAACTAGACCAGGGCACTAAGGGCCACAGCCAGCCTGTCCTTAAACCCCTCCAGAGATGGCGACTCCACCACTGCCCTGATCAATCCATTCCAGTGTCTGATCACCATTTCCACGAGGAAGGGCTTCCTAGCGTCCAACCTAACCCTCCCTTGGTGTAGCTTCAGGCCCTGCCCTCTTATCCTTGCACTAGCTGCCTGAAAGTAGAGCCTGACCCTCATGTGTCTACAACCTCTTTTCAGGTAGCTGTAGAGAGTGATAAGGTCCCCCCTGAGTCTCCTTTTCTGTAGGATACATGAAGAGCTCTTTGTACTTTGTTTGAACGGGTGCCAGCATACCTTGTTGCACGTTGCTGTCTAATGTAAGGGGTTGTTCAGAAGAAAGAAGCTATTTCAGGACATGTCACTAGCTGTGAGCTTAGACCACAGGTCAGAAAGTCTAATCACCTCTAAGTTGTGATAAAAATCACTAGTACAAGGAATAATGTTATCCAGCTAAATGTTTGCACCGTCTAAACATTATTCCTGTCCTGCATCTCTCCAGCTATTTAGTGATTGCTTTCCTGCCCTATTATCTGGATCCTGGTGATGTTTAGTCAGTAGATGGTGCTGTTTGTTTCACTGTCAGCCACAGCTGCCCACTTTAACATTTTTAAAGGCTCTGAGTAGAGGGGAAGTATTAGTAGAGAAGGAGGCTTTATTTTCTCATCTAGAGGATCTGTCCTGCTTGAATATATAAAAGGAAAATTAAGGAAAAATACAACTGTCCTGTAGCAGCCCTTAAACATACTCTCTAGCAGGGAGGGAGCGTTAGAGACAGTAGATGTCAGTTCAAAGGAAAGGGTAGGTAACCTTCCTTGCTGTGGGAACGCTCCCTTGTCCCATTTTTCTTTCCATAATTTTGTAGCATCACGTTTTTTACTCCCTGAGTAAACACCGTGCAACGTACTGCATTTTCTTCTCCATGTTGGCTCAGCTTTCTAGGGCTTGGCATCCCTTCACTAGGACGTGGGTGACCTTATGTCTGTAAGAGCTTCCCTGCACAGCAGGGTTGGGTGAGCTGGAGAATCACAGCCACGTGAAATTGCAAACACACTGTACAGCTGAATAAGGGGATCATAGCTGACAATGGGGCAACAGTGGAGTGAAGGAACTTTCTCCACTAAAAACTGCCATGGATTTAGGTCCTCACTGGCAGGCTATCAAATACTAATGCTGTTCATATTTCTGCTTCTGTGGGAGCATGGAACTTCTTCCCCTTGATATTGTCCACTCAGTACTGATATACATCTGCTACTGATACCCAATCTCTGATATTCACCTATAGAATAATGCTTTGCTGCTGTCACACAAAGATAAGCAGCATTTCGGCAGTGCTTTGGTGCCATTCTTACCCGACAGCCTTCCCGGAAGACGTCTGGTGTAATCCAGTCCTGAACCATTCTGAGGATCGATGCACCCTGCAGAGAGAAAAGGGAGAGGTGAATCCACGCTGTTCTAGCCCTGGATTTCCATTTATTTAAAAAGTACCAAGTGAATTAATGCTTTATAGGGCAAAATTAGAAACCATCCATCTGGCTAAGGAAGTGTCTTCTAAGGCCTTTGTGGCCTGGCATGCTTGCCTACTGGAACTTAGCTCTGGCTGTGAGAGTTGATAGTCAGCTGTGATCAGACACCTGTTTCTAACTTCAGATATGCCAGCAGAAAGGGTCCTGAGCCCTGCTGCTGGGGCTTACTCTTTTACCATTCTACTAGTTTGTGCCAGCAGGGCTTCCTGCTTCACTTTGAACAGGACAAAGGTTTGGGCAGCTGAAGAACTAGCCTTGTCCAGCACAGCCGGCTAGAGGAAGTGCTCCCAATGAATGCCCAGGAGACAGAGGGCTCAAAACATGCTGCAAGTTTGGGGCTTTACACATTGGTAAACTCAATCTCAGGATTCAGAGTGAGCATTGCTGGGGACTGGTGTTAGAGCCAGCCTCTGAAGCAAGGTAGAAATGAGAACAGAAAAGTTACTTACTTGTGCATCACAGAAAACCCCCACAATTAAGAGCTTGAAAAAAGAAAGAAACAAAGGGAAGACAGGAAGCAGAAGAACAAGAGCCATGTGGAACAAAGAACAGAGTGGTCATGAACTGATGGAAAGCGAAAGCACAAAATACGATTTTAAGATTAGCATGTTTTCATTTTCTGAACTAAACCAAAGGGCAGCTGAGAGCCTAATGCTGTGAATAGTTTAACAATCCAGTAGTTCCATGAAAACAAGAATGCTGTCTGAATGTCAGTAAATCCTGTCTCTCCCTGTTGACTGCACAAGCCACAGCAGAGGGACTCTTTGGACAGCCATGCCTCAAACTGCTTTCCAGTCTTCTCTGCGTCTCTTCTCTGGTGTAGTATTCAAATGTGTTTGGCATGAAATATGGTCAAAACCAATCCAGTAAATGTAGGACTGCTGTTCATTAATGGCAATCATAAGGCTGTGCAAATGCACTAGGGTACCTTGGCATCTTAGCTTTTTCTATCAGCCACTTCTTCACAGAACCACAGACTTATTGAGCCTGGAAAAGCCTTCCAAGATCAAGTTCAGCCCATGACCTAACATCAGCTAGACCATGGCACCAAGTGCCACATAGTGCCACATCCAGTCTTTTCCTAAACTCCTTCAGGGATGGGGACCCCACCAACTACTTGGGCAGCCCATTCCAATGTCTAACTACCCTTTCCATAAGGAAGTGCTTTCTAACATCCAAACTAAAGCTCCTTGGCCATGCCCTCTCATCCTAATATATCTTACATAATGTCACCTCTTGTAGACCTTCCTCTTCCATTTATTTAAAAGTCCAAGTAGAAATATGAACTTGTGCATGCATTTGAGATCAGCAGAGAGTTCTTTTGCTGTAAAGTTACAACATGTAGTTAGTCCACTGAATATTCTACCGTGGTTTCTCAGTCTTTTTCTTCTCCTCTTGTCATTCCTCCATAGTCCATGGTGGAGCACATTTCAGAAAAACTCATCAAAACAACATCACTGGTTGTAGAAAGTCTGGAGTTTTAATAACTTTCTTTCAATGAATTGAAGAGGTTCAGGAAAGTGACATTGATATGAATAGTTGATGGGGATGTAAAAGGCAGTCTTTTATCAACACCCAGAGTTTTCATAGAATCACAGAATAATCCTAGTTGGAAAGGACTTCTTAGATCACTGAGTCCAACCATCCCCACACCAAACAAACCTAAATAACTGAGGGATGGACAAACACAAACTAACCCCTTCCATGCTGTCACTCAAGCAGGGCATGAAGAGCCATGGCTACATGGTTCTTCAACACCTCCAGGGATGGGGAGGCCCTTTCAGTGCCCAATCACTCTTTCTGTAAAGAATATCTTCCTAAGATCCAACCTAAACCTCCCCTGCCTCAACTTCAGACCATTGCCCCTGCTTCTGTCAGCAGGCACCAAGGAGAAGAGGCCAACACCCACCCCTCCACAACCCCCCTTCAGGTAGCTGTAGAAGGCAAAGAGGTCCCCCCTCAGCCTCCTCTTCTCCAAACTAAGCCTGCCCAGCCCCTTCTGCCTCTCCTCAGATGACTGGTTCTCTAAACCCCTCACAAGTTTGGTAGCTCTGCTCTGGACCCATTTTAATATCTCCATGTCTTTCCCAACATGAGTGGCCCAGAACTGAACACAGTACTCAAGAGACCTCAGAAGCACTGAGTCCAAGGGCATGAAAACTTCCGTTCTCCTGCTGACCATACTATTTCTGATCCAGGCCGGGATTTCATTGGCCTTCTTGGCCATCTGAGCACATTGAAGAGCTGCAGTAATTGCCAAGTATACAATGAGTTGGATGTGGCAGAAATGTGAACATTTAATCAAAACTTCTTCAGCTGGGAAGTTCCAAAAGTGTGTGGCTCCAAGAGCAAATCTGTAGCTGAACTTACCAAAATACCTGTATTCATCTAGTCCAACCCCTGCAGTGAGCATGGCCATCATCTCCCTTGACCTGCTGGTGACACTTCTTTTGATACAGCCCAGGATACAGTTGACCAATTCCTTTAAGTCTTTCCCCCTGGGACTGTTCTCAATCCAGCAAGGCAATAAGTGATTTTACTCCAAGGACAATAAAAAGACTGACAGCTTTCCTAGGTTCATAATTTCCTCCCAGTCACACAGCAGTGAAGAGTTTCCTTTACAGGACACACTGCAAAGATTCCACAGACCCTTAGGCAATTCATTAGAGTTTTAGAATCACAGAATTATTATGACTGGAAAGGACCTCCAGGATCATCAAGTGCAGCCCTCATCCCATCTCTCTAACCCCTAGACCATGGCCTCAAGTGCTCTATCCATTTGTTTTTTAAACCCCTCCAGGGATGGTGACTCCACCACCTCCCAGGCAACCAGTTCCAAGGCCCAACCACTTGCACAGACCCAGACAGAGTCAAGCACAGGCAATCAGACACACAAGCATGCACACATGAGGTCTGGGAGCCCCACAGTGAGCACATCTTGCTGCCCTGAGGGGAACACACAGCTTTTCCTATTAGTTTAAAGGGCAGCAGCTCTACAGCAACTTCACTAGGGCCTTCCTCCTACAGACTGGGCTGTGCAAGCACCACTGTGCTAAAGGATCCTCTGTATCTGTTTGCTGAAGAACAAAACATGTACTTGGAAATACAACCTGACTCATACAATTGACATAGGACCATAGTTGTTAGTTTTGCTAGCTACAGCTTGGTCTTCACAAGTCAGACTTCCCTATCCTGCATGCCTGTGAAAATCAGATGACGCCGAGTGCACTACCCACCTTGTGCTGTTGTGCTTTGCAGTGTTTTGGACCTATGTGGAAAGAAAATACCACTTGGCCTGTGATTGCTCTGGTAATACTAACAGAGAGCATTCCAGATGATGCTTTATTTGTTTAATGAATAATATTAAAACAAGGAGATCAGTTTTGTAAGAAAAATGCAAAGGAGAAGCCAAAAAAAAAACCCAACAAGAAACAAGTTAGTTTTGTGACGCATTTATCTATAAATACCAACAGTAATTTGAGCTAAATCTACACTAAGGCTTTCTCATTCCAGCCAAATTATGTCCCAAGCCAAATTATATCCCGAGCAGACTGTTCCCAAACAATGCTCAAATCCTCAAGTGTTTTTGCTCAAAAAAAGATGAGTTCATGTAGCAATTATCTAGGGAAAGAGAGGGGTAAAAGTGAGGATTGTTTATCTCCGTGCAGAAGTGTGTCTCTTCCTTAGCTCACCACTACACTACATTTTGGACCAGAGTATTTGATTTAGCTCTGTATGTTTCTTGCCTGGTGTTAGTTTGCTGTAAGAACAAGGTTATACAATGAAGGTTTTCACATGGTTTATGATTTGACTGTAAGGCATTTGTGATGCAATAAATACTTGTTGTATTGCTTGATAGAGTTTAACAATTGAAAACAGAAAACTAGTGGAAACAGGTGGATCAAGTCTTTGTATACAATCATAGAATCATAGAATCCTTATGGCTGACAGCACCTCAAGGATCACCAAGTCCATCCCGCAACCCAGCATCACCCTAACTCCTAGACCATGGCTTCAAGTACTCCATCTACTCACCTTTTAAACCCCTCCAGAGATGGTGACTCCACTACCTCTCTGGGCAGCCTGTTCCAGTGCCCAACCACTCTCTCAGGAAAGAACTTCTTCCTAAGATCCAATCTAAACTGCCCCTGACACAATTTGAGGCCACTTCCTCTCATCCTCGTGAGACAGTGGACCCCTGGACATCTGCCCCTGCATCACGTGCCTTTGCAGTTGATTATGAGGCTTGACATAGCTGGGCTGCATCAGGACAGGAGGGGAGCAAGAGAGGGCTGGGACTGCTATGTGCTTTAAGGTGATCTTAAAACTGACTTTAGTGACAGTAGTCGCTGACACTGTTATTTCCCTGCACCTCTGGATGCTGTGACTGGGTTTGCATGGCACACAGTGTCTAACCAAGGCTCTCAGAGTTGCTTTTGGCTGAATTACTGAATTATCACTAACAACAGTATTGAGCGTTCCAAAGAAAGATTCCTACAGACATATCCCAAGTGGGTTAGGAATTCTAAATATGAGCTCCCCTGACTTCTATCTCTATTCCCAGACCTCTACTTTCTTTGCAACCAAAGTGAAAATGAAAAGACATCCTACCTTACTATAGGATACACCATCAAACACAGAAGTGATTTCAGCTGGAGACGACACATTGACCACAATTGGGTGGGAAGACAACAAAGAGTCATCCTTCATCACAGGAAGCACATCCTCAATTAAAACCTGTTCAAGCTGAGAAAGACAAGGTGTTAGAATAGAAACAAAGTCAGGACTGTGTGCGTAACTTCACAAAATAAGTAGCATGAATGGAAACTTCTCTAAGGGAAGGGGTTAGAAATGGAATGAAATTTCACCTCATCTACAGAAGGGCTCTTGCTCTGCACCTGAAAGGAGAGGGATGCATTTTTTTCCTTCGCTAAGATAAACGGCCTTTTGCAAATCCTGTTTTCCTGTGTGCNGTAGGCAAAAAAAAAAAAGTAGCCTGTACTACCAATTTCAGCAGTGTAAGAATAGCTGCAAATCATTATGGGCTGCTCTTGCAAAATTGGAGCCTGGGAGGAAGGCAGGAAGAAGACAGCGTTCCCCATCCCAAGGTTTATAATTTAATAAGACAAAATCCCCTTGCTTACTAAGCAATATCAGCCAATAAAAAGACTCAATTCCTATTTAGTTTTCCTCTTCTAACAGTCACTAGGATGATAACACTGAGATGGTTCTAGAACTTAAATGAACGTGGTGTCTAGGTACAAAAAGATCCTTTAAAATGTAGGCTCAGTAATCACAATTGTCCTTTTGTAGCTAGCACAACCTATCCTCTATTTCGAAGTGTAAAAGCGACTCAGGAATGAGTTTGTTCTTGGCCTCATATAACAGGGGAGGAAGGAGAGGGGAGGAAGGAGAGGACAAGAAACCTCCCTTTATTCATGCACTGTTATCATTCCCCTGAGCATAAGGTATATTGAAGGCTACCGCTTTGTTCTCAACCTCCTTAAAGTGACTGGGGTTGGTTTTGCTATGTAGTTGGCTCTGTGGATCATCCACTAGCGCTAACTATTTTTGACCTGTGGGGAGTAGAGATTGAGTTGGAGCACTTGAAACGACACTTAAACTGCTGGCAGCAGCTGAATGGGGGATCTGATATTTTCCTTAACAAATAGCCCAAACTGTGGAGCCAGGCCCAGGTTCCATGCTCTCACTAGGTCAGAGAGTGACTAAGCTCAGACAAGACTTGTGAAGCCAAACTTTGTGAATAAAAGGTTAGACCTTTAAACATCCTTGCAGAGTTGCTAAGGCTCTCTCCAGAATCCACCTATCTATTAGTTGCCATTATAATTACCATGAACTTGACTCACTTGTTAGAGCATAAATCTTTTTCCCTGCAGACTAACGTTTACTTTGACTCATTTCAGATCATAATGTTGATAGGTGGGAAAGCTAAAACCAGCATAGTCTTTATGTTGTACTGCTGTATGCTTGTTTGCTTTAAGAAACTTCAAGTCTCCTTTGTACTTTTCTCATTTTCACTCCCTTACACAAAGCTCTCTCTAGCTCTGCCAGCACTCCACGAGACAGAAGTAATTACCATTTGCCAATCTGGTTCTGCAGCATGGACTCCCAGGAACTCAAAATAACTGGCGAATCCTTCATTTAGCCACAAGTCATCCCACCAGTCCATGGTCACAATATTTCCAAACCACTACGACAATAAACATTGAAAGATGTGCTGTTAGCTGAACAATCAATGTACATTTCAGTATCTCACTGTTCCACACAGAACACTTATTTGTTTACTTTCCTTCTTGTTGCCAGATGAAAATGATCCTAATTCAGGGGTTTAAGCCAGAATTCAGGCCTCGCCTTGTGTTAAAACATCACTTTTATTAAAAAATGACACATTACTTGGGAGATTACTAATGATTCATGTGCCACTGAACATATTTTTAGTTCTTTCCTCTTGATACGATGATTTACATTTGTAAGGATGTGTTTGCAGACAACTTCCACAGTGTGTAGTTGTCCCTACTTGCTTGCCCAAGAACAGACATCTGCACATGCAAATTGCTTCCTTGAAGACATTTCAGACAGATTTCCACAAGCTGGCTAAGCATCTCAGTTCCTGAGAAAAATGTCAAGGCAGTAGTTATGGGACTTTAAAGGTCTGTTAGGGAATAGTTTCAACAGAATGTTTTGCAAGCAAATCCTAAGCACGTATAGAGGACCATGAGATGGAGTTACTGGCATTATTTTCAAGATTAAATTGTTGTGACTACACATTTGAAGCAGTGTAGCAATGAATCACGTCCTAGTTTTAGTACCTGATGAACAAGCTCATGGGCCACCACGGCAGCTACTCTCTGTTTGTTAGAAGTGGCCGACTCTTCAGGATCATAGAGCAGGTTTGTTTCTCTGTATGTGATGAGACCCCAGTTCTCCATCGCTCCTGTGCCAAAATCTGGAATAGCTATCTTATCTAAGTTGAAAGAAAAGAGAACGTGATTACCACCGTGTCCTATAAGCCACACAGCTCATCCTCATCCTCTGTATCCACAGCCTGTTTTGCTTACGTTTGTTGCTTCTGGCTTACTGCTGAGAACTGCACTCCTGCAGCAGCCCATAGCCATTGCCCTGGCTCTGCTGACATGAGCAGAGCTGGGATCGGTTGCACTGGCTCAGGCTGTGCCCTGTGATTTAATGCTATCCCCTCTCCTGCGAGCATGCGTATCATGCAGTACTTCATTTTGGCTACAGAAAACAATGGGGACTGTCTGGGGTTGTGCTGTAGGCAGGAAACCTCCTGAAACTGTCTGCAGCGTAATGAGGCTTGTCACCGTTTGTCACTGTTGTATTAAAAACATTTATCGATGTGGTAACTGAAGTAAATCCCCCATGCAGTGAACAACATCTGCTTTTACTCTTGGCAATTTGTGAGGGTCATTCATTTATGGTCGGTAATCAATACAGGTTTAAATGAGAATCGCGGGCTCAATTGGGCTTGCATTTTCTTCTTGCAAATTATGACCACAGCCTTTCTGTGTGGGTTAGTGAAAAAGTACACGTGGGTTTAAAAGTGAATAGAGCTACCGACCCTCACTCCACCCTAACAGGAGATAGGAATTACTTTAATTTAAACAACTTGATTACAAGCTGATACTCTGACAAGGATTTCACTGACAATAAAATGAAGGTTGCTGGGAGAATGCTAATGGCAGAAGCCATACATAAATGTGAAATATAATATTTAAGTAAGCCAGACAGGCCCCTATCCATACACTGACCTGGCAAAGTCATCAGGCTCCTTCTTTGTGTGTGGTTCAGGATGGAAACAACAGTCTAAATCTGTATCACAGATGAGATATAGTTGCACTTACTGCTGAGGGGCAGCATGTGAAAGAAGAACCTATTACACTAGTTTCCCTAATTCAGCTGTTGTTGACATGCAAGGAGGTATTTACAGTTAACTCAGACAGGGTTTTGAAAGAAGGGTGCAAAACTATGCTGTTAAAGTAATACAGGTTGGCCTGATGCGTTCGTGTATGAATAGAAGCTTTGCATATCATTGTTATTTGTCATCACGGTTTGGCTTGGATTTTTTCCCCATTACATTGCCTTAACTTGTTTACTGATGCTATTTTCCCATCCTTTTAAGTTCATGAACCAAATTCTTTACAGGTCTTAGGAGGGGGCATTTCTAAAACTCTGATTACATGCCCAACTTTATTAGTTCAAACTGCACAAATCAGATTGAGTCCAGACATCGTAAGTTATAGGATGCCCAATTGCTCTACTTTTTCACTGCTTGTTTTATAACCATGGATAATATTTGATAGGGTTCCACTGTTTAGCTTTGTGCCTTTATTTAGCCCAGCAGCAGACACTACATGCAGGAGCACATGTAGATACACCCTCACAGTTAATAAATAGTGCGACAAACTCCCTGGCAGTTTATATCTTCACTTATCTTCACTGCTGACTTTTGTTCATAGGTTTCCGTGGAAGTGGTTCATATTTTTCTCAAACTCCTAGCTCTGTTTTAGCTCATGATGTTCCTTTGCTGGTGACACCAATGCTCTCCCTGATTTTCCACAAGACAATTCAAAATATCCATGCCAGGAGAGTAACCAAACTGGTACTGAGACCAAACCTTCTACCATTTACAAACATCTTGAATTGCATGGACCCAGTTTTAAAACGTTCTGACACAATATCTGCACTTAACAAGCAAGTGCTTTCATTTTGCTCTCTACCAAAGCACAGAGACCTGTGGGAGAAACAGAACTGTGGTATTGAATAAACATAATGAACAGTGAAAGTATTGATAATCACCTAGTTTTGGAAGAGAATAGCTCACATTAAAATAGCCTTCAAAGAAGTCGAATATGGTTTTCATGACGTTTGCTGCATATTCTGCCGTGCGTATTTGCAGTGGCTGGGCATAAACTCTCAGCTGTGAAGTACAGAAGAGACAGTTAGAGCAGTCTTCAGTTAAAAGAAGCTGGAAAATATTGAAGAGGCTTTTAATATCCATGGTTGTAACACTGCAAGTTTTTTCTAAGAGACTGGTCTGAGTGCTGAGTTCTGCTCCTGAACATGGTTATTCACAGAATCACAGAATTATTGAGGCTGGAAAAGATCATCAAGTCCAGTCTATAATAGATCATCAAGTCCAACGAGTGTTTAAAAAAATAGGAGAAATCAAGTCAGCATAATCAGTGCACACTTTACACAACATGCCTACATCATGTAACTGGCAACACGCATGTCTCACAGTAGCTAAGCTTGGAGCAGGAACTGGGTGCATAACATGTTGTCCTTCCCAAGGCCTGGTGTTCTCAAGAAAAAAGGACAAGCACAAAGTGAACCCACTTGTTCTACATCATTCATTGATCTAGACTATCCCATCAGACCAATTTCTTCCTGTCTTTCCTCTGACTATTATCATAATTTTCTCTTGTTCTTATCTGTTTGAAGATCTCAGTCTCTTTCAAGTTTGTGTGTTTAACAGTTCATGGAATCATAGAACCATTAAGGATCAGAAGGGACCTGGAAAGATCATCCAGTCCAATCCCCCTGCCATAGCAGGATCACCTAGACCAAGTCACACAGGAACACATCCAGGCAGATCTTGAATGTCTCCAGAGAAGGAGACTCTACAACTCCCCTGGGTAGCCTGTTCCAATGCTCTGTTACCCTCACCGTGAAGAAATTCCTTCTGATATTTATATGGAACCTCCTATGTTCCGTACCTCTTCCTAGACATGCCAGCCCATGCCTGTTAGCCCAGGACTTGAGGCCATATAGCCACGCAGTCATGGCTGTGGTGCCTGCTAGGCTGCTGTGCCCAGACCAAAATCCTTTCTCTCTCTTTCCTCTGGGCAGATCCAGGAAAATTAGCACATTTGGTAGCCCTGGATGTGATGAGAGCCCATTGCTGTGCTCCTTTTGCATATCTGAGCACATCTTGTTCCCTTGAATACAAAAAATGGTGTGTTGAGTGTTGCCCTTTCTATCCCTAGGGCTTGGTGCCTGTCACTGCTTTGGCAAGAAATAGGAAACCTCAGGTTTTGGGGGTCTAGAGTCTTTACATCCCCCATTAAAAATTATGAAGAGGCCAACAGCTTGAAAAAGGTTTCTGCCGTGTTATTTCCACATTGTGAAGCTGAAGTTCAGAATTTATGGAGTTTTTTTGGGGGTCTTTTCCTTATTCTTTTTGTCCCAAAGCACATCTCTGCCCTAAAGCAAAGCCACAGTGCCGGAGTGTCCAGTGGCAGGATCTGTAAGGCTCTTCTGTTCACTGTCCTCAAAATCTCTAGAGTGGAACGTAAAAGATCTTTGTAAGGAGTGAAGTATCTGAGCTTAGGAAAACCAGTCCATCTCATTTTTCAGGCTCGGTGTCTCTTATGAATGGGCCACATTCTTGTGGATGTTGGTGTGGCTTGTTTACTCCTCAGTGCTGTCGAACAGTCAAGAGCTTAGGGTCCAAAATGAGCAAAGAAGGCAGCCTCTCCAGGAGCCCTCTTGGAGCCTGACAATACATTGATTTCAATACCATGAAATTATACTTCCTCCAGCAAGAGGGGAGGATGGGAAAATAGTCAAAAATAAAACTGGAATGAAAAAAACAACCCCCCAAAAAAAAGCTTATGAAATTCAATTGGAATCTATTCCAGCCAGGGGATTTCCCTTAGGGTCAGTTTGCAATTACAATCTGCAATTTCCACTTCAGTAAGCTCTTTACCCAATATAACAGTCTTTGGTCCCCTAGCTGATCCATATTAATGGTTTCCAAAACCTTCAGCGTGCACTAGAACTGACTTTGGGTTTCATTTGTATAATCTCCGTGATTTTCCAAACCGGACATTTGGGACTGGACAGGTAATCAGCTCGTGAGCAATGTTTCCAGCTGGAGGCACATTTCCCATCATTGATTCCATTAATGTCTTTGTGAGGGCAATGGCTTTCAGAGGTTTTAAATAATTTACTGTGTCATGTGAGCTGTATTTATTGCTAGCAATTTATACAGCAAACTCTGGAATATTCTTTGCTCTGGTCGGTGAATTTAAATAACTCGTTACTTGGCTGAGCTTCAGAGTTTTTGGAAAGGAACTGCTACACTGAAGATAACCTGGTTTTTATGGAGAAAAGGTAACTCTTAGTGATGGATTTTATGTTGGTCCCTTAATTAAAAGCAAACTTACACATACATTTTATACAGGTAAAACTATGTCCACGCTAAGAGTAAGGAAACAGCGACTTGAATGCCAACACTCAAGTTTTCTAGTGCAGGCAAGTCCTCAGACACAGTTTAACGAAGAGTATTCATAAAATATGTAGTAACCAAGGGCTGAATTTGAAGATATTTCTTCAGGCAACCACTGTACTGACACAAATACCCTTGTTACTACTTCTACACACACACACACACGTACACTTCAATCACACGTTTCAGTGAACACTCCCTCCTATTTAGAAAAGCTACAGCCAGTCAGAACTACTGTGGGCTTTACTTGTTTGCTTTGAGGGAAAATACTGACCTCAGAACCTGAGTGCGGAGTGTGGCATGGGCAAGCAGAGAGCGTTAACTTTTGCATCTAGAAAATGAAGTGCTTTATATGTCCTCAGTACTTTCTTTTCCTACATCACTGTGTTCTACCAAAGCCACCCAAAACAACTAAACTCTAGAGGATATCTGTTGAGGCCAAATCACCAAAGTCCTCTCTCTGATAACAAAGGAAGCAGCTGCACTGAAAAGCACCCCATTAGCAAAACTGAGTGACTGGGTGGCCTGAAATATTCTTCTGTTTTGCAAATTACTCAGACAAACAGCAGGGATCTAAGAATATTGCATCGCTGTGTTAAACCGGGAGCCATTTGCTTGGCTAAGAGTAATTTAGCTGTAGATATTTGTCAAGAAATAATATAAATGTACAGCATGATGCCAGTGAGGGCAAGGGAGAAGGAAGCCTCAGCACTGCAGTAGTCCAGCACGTTTTTGCGAAGAACTGGATCAGCACTCTAGAGATCCATACAAGGCAGATTTTCACGTCAGTGGATGTCCTTAAGTAGGGAAAGATTTGATGAACTTTTTAGGATAGAGAAACTCTGGAAGAGCTTACTTGCTATGGGAAGAGTGGTCTGGCTGGGGCTTTGCTTAGCTGGGGCCAGATTCTCTGTCCATTGGTGTCACTGCCTCCAGGGGAGGAGCAAAGCACTGCGAGCTCATCTTAGCTGCAACAGCAGTTACACCACTAACACACCCTGAGGAGGAAAGGAAGGGGAAGCAGCAAAAGCATACGGCCCTGCAGTCATCACAGAACCATAGAATAATTTAAATTGGAAAAGACCTTTAAGATTATCAAGTCCAACCATTAACCCAACTGTACCAAGTCCACTGCTAAATCTTGTCCTTGAATCACAGAATTATTGAGATGGGAGAAGACCTCTGAGATCATCCAGCCCAGCCTATGACCTAACATCACCAAATCAGCTAGACCATGGTACTAAGTTCTTCGTCTGATCTTTTCTTAAAACTTAAACCTCCAGGGATGGGGACTCCACCACCTCCCTGGGCAGTCTATTCCAGTGTCTGATCACTCTTCTTAATATCCAGCCTAACTCTCCCCTGGTGCAGCTTCAGGCCCTTTCCTCTTATTCTATCACTAGTTGCTTGGGAGAAGATCCTGACACCCCCCTCCCCTCCCCGTCCACAACTTCCTTTCAGGTAGTTATGGAGAGGGATAAGGTCCCCCCTGAGTCTCCTCCAAGCTAAACAGCCCCAAGCTCCATATCCATATGACTTTTAAACACACCCAGGGATGGTGACTCAACCACCTACCTAGATTGTTCCAATGACTGATGACCCTTTCCATTATGAAAAAAACTTGTAAATCTAGAAGTAATTAAAAGTTTGTGAGCATCCCAGACTAGGTTTGGGCTAAGTGAGTTTAAGCTGAGAGGCAAATTGTATATAGGCTTTCAGGTTGTGATTCAACATAATGTCTTGCAACCTCCTTATGCCTGATCAGCTTCCCCTTCAGGTGATTTGAATCTAAGCAAGAACTGGATCAGATGACCTCTGCCATATAAGTAAAGGATAAATACTCCAATTTTATGGATTCAGATTCAAACACACTCACTTCATTAAGGCAGCTACCTAACATCCAGTGGTTTAGGTGCTGTTTATTTTGTACTTGTAAAGAACTTACATTGGGCAGTTGCATTTGGACACTGTTGTAGAATGAAGAATATTAAAGCCAGTACCTGACACATAGCACTGCAGTCCTATGTCTCCATGATCATAAATAAGATGACATCAAACACGTTGATTCAAACCTTTGAACCCATAGAAGAGAGTAAAGTATTTGTATCCACAGCCTGAGAACTCTTGTACGTTCTCTTAGACCTGGGCTTTGAGTCAGCCATGAGGTTGGAGAAATAGTGCTCCTTCCTCACACATGTGTGGGATGTGAGACACTGACCGGGATCTCACCAGAGCGGGAGACATGGAGGAGCTGCAAACATTGTTTGTAGTCGAGGCCAGAGGGCCCACTGTGAAGACCTAGCCTGATAAAACACACTGCAGAAAATCAGCTATGGGAAAGGGAAAAACACATTCTTGTTTGTGTTACAAAAAGAGATGTTGAATGTCTTGTTCAATGCAAATCACAATACATCTGTCATCTGAACCAACAGGACTTACAGGTTTTCCGCTAAGAGATGTTCTCTCTACGCAGTGAAACTGGTGCACAGCAAAGCATACCAAGTAAGTGCTCATGGGAACTGACTTCTCAAAAGTTGTCCGATTCCAGCCATCACCCAGATCCACAGTTTGCTGCAGAAATGGAAAAACAATGCATTTTAAAGTTAGAATTACAATCACGTGCAGAAAAGGGTACGATATTTCTACAAAGACTGCAAGTAACTGTGTAGGAAAGGTAAATCGCCTCTCCTCGTTCACCTCTGTTGGCATTCTGTTGCTGATGGCATGAGATCAGACAACATGGTTTTGTCTGCAATACAAGAGATGGAACGTTGTTTTTCTATGCTAGATGAGTTTACCTGGTTCTGATTTGCATCACGGATTTGACATTATTCACATGCACAGGAATTTTGCCAGCAGGAGTTTTCCATGGCATGCTAGTATGCTCTGTTCTTGAAATAGCTGCATTAAATAACATCCTTTTGGATAGATCAGAGAAGACACTGGAATTTCTCCTCTCTCAAATACCAGCATTATTTAGGATGCAGGGATTGCAGATATGCTACTTAGGATAAAGACCAGCCTAATGAATCTATCCTGCACTCACTCCAATAAAATTAGTGCTGCTAATTGGTGGGTTATTTAAATGTACAGAAGGCTTAGTGCTGATCATAGCTTTTTGTTTTGTAAATTGATTACAAGCCATTCCTGATTGTCCCCTACGTCCAATGCTCTCGACTGAACTATGTGACCAAACATGCAAGCTGTTGTTTGCAATTCATATGCTAAGTAATTTTTTATATTCATGGAATGGTTCAGGTTGGACGGGACCTTTAAGTTCATCTAGTTCCAACCCCACTGCCATGAGCAGGGACACCCCCACCACAATGCTACTCATAATGGTACTCTTTATCCTCTATTACCTGTGTGTATCATACTGGTAACAGTACTGTCATCTGCTTTGCTAGGGGATAGTTAAGGTTTTGGGGAACGCTGTACATAAAACAAGACACAGTAAAGCAGAGCTTTTCTTCCTGGGTGGAGAGGAGGCAAATGTCAACAGTCTGAAAGCTGCAAACTCTTTTTTAATATTTTCTTTTTCTTTTTTTTTAAGCTTGGCACTTTACCTCCCACTTCAGAACACATTCATTAGAAATTATACACTGAAGTACACAGGCAGTTAAGCTATTAATTAGAAACTCTCAGCTGAAATCTATTCAATCTTCTTCTAGAGGACCCAGAAGGAGATAATTGATGCCATTGAATTTCATAGAATACTTGGAATTTGATCCACCAGGTCCAGAAATAGATTAGTTAGGAAATGACAGTCATGTGGGACCAAGAAGCATCTATGTCTGCGAGCTGACAAATGGGATATGACATTCTCTAATATTAAAAATAATAAACCTAGACTTTCTTGCTACTAGGATCCTTAGCCATTACACTAGGATCAGCAGACCCTTGCTGTGAACCATTATGTGGATTTAGAGATTATTTCAAACTTCCCATCTGGGAAACAGCTGTTTTCCCGAATATTTCTTCTCAGAATCCACCTGTTTGAAGCAGAGAACCAATCACTACCTATTTATAGTTAACAGGGGATGCTCATCTGAATAGAGACAGATAACTAACAACAAGGAGAGGCTTATCCTTTCTGCTTTGGATTTGGTTCTGCATTGCCATGTTAGTGAACCAATGGGGGGGGGTCCATCAACAAATTACAGACTATTTATTAACCATTAGCTTCCCACTGGGTGACAGAGTTTGTGCACAAAGACCTTAAGATCCCTGCTACTGTTCCAGTGGCTTTACAGAAACATTCCACTTCGACAGCAGAGTTGAGAAATACATACCTGTACTGGCATGTTTGAAAGTGCTTGGTATGTGTTTTGATGGATGATACTTATGCTGTAAGTTGCCTTTTTGTTGGGCTCGTCAAAGCAAGGAAACGATTTCCGTGCATCTGTTGGCTCATGATCAGTAGCTGCAATGCTCCTGAAACAACACCGCATTGGCAAGACTTCATTGTAAACCTTGTCTGCAATTTCTAAGCATACTTTTTATAGCAGTTTTGCAAACTGAAGTCAACCACAACTATTTGTGTGTGCTTCCCCATTCATAATAGGAAGGCATGAGAAATTCACAAGCTGATGTTGCATAAGCAGGTGTAACTCCCACTGTACTGGGCACTGGTGAGGCCGCACCTTAAGTACTAGAGGCAGTTCTGGGCCCCTCGCTTCAAAAAAGAGATTGAGGTGCTGGAGTAAATCCAGAGGAGAGCAATGAGGCTGGGGAAGGGACTAGAGGGAAAGTCTTATGAAGAGAGGCTGAGGGAGCTGGGGTTGTTTATCCTGGAAAAGAGGAGACTCTGGGGGGGGAACCTTAACATTCTCTACAGCTACCTAAAAAGAGGTTGTAAGCAGGTGGGGGTCGGGCTCTACTTTCAGGCAACTAGTGCAAGGATGATTGGAGACAGGGCTTGAAGCTGCACCAGGGGAGGGTTAGGTTGGATGTTAGGAAGCCCTTCCCCTTGGAAAGGATGATCAGACACTGGAATGGACTGCCCAGGGCTGGGGTGGAGTCCCTATCCTTGGAGGTGTTTAAGGACAGCCTGGATGTGGCCCTTAGTGCCACTGTCTAGTTAATTGTGGTGATTTCTGGTCATGGGCTGGGCTGGATGAGCTCAGAGGTCTTTTCCAGCCTCAATAATTCTGTGATTCTGTAACCCATATCCCTCTGTCTGTCATCAACATACCCTATGTTCAAAGCAAAAGTTAAAGCAGAAACTATTTCATGATAAGCTAAATGATATAATGAAATACTTCTAGAAGTCAGGCAATAAGATAGAAATGACTCCTCATAGATGCTAAGTATTTTGCTCACCTTCCTACTGAGCTTTCCTGTTGGTTTATGTGCCTAAAATAAACTACAGATGACGCTATCTGAAAGCAAATTCAGGTCTTGGTCTAGGGATGTTTATTCATGCCACTCTGTGTGCTTTTTTACCCACTGCATTATATCTCGTTTTGGAGTGTTGAACAGTTCCTAAGAAGACTCCTTGAAATTGCGTAAGTGCCCATAAATTCTTATCCAGCTTCATCCTGCTTGTGTGTTTCTTTTTCTGCAGTTTCTTCATACTGTTTTCTGCTGTGTTGTTATGCTTCCCTGACCCCATTAATGGAACTGCTGGGGAAAGCGTGGGAAGATCAGGTGCACACCCTAGTACATAACTACATCTGGAATCTTATGTCCAGTTCTGGGGTCCTCAATTCCAGAAGGACACAGAACTGCTCAAGAGAGTCCAGCGTAGAGCCACAAACATGATGGAGTGGAACATCTCCCTAATGAGGAAAGGCTGAGGGAGCTGGAACCCCTTTAGCTTGGAAAAAAGGAGACTGAGGGGTCACCCCATGAATGTTGATCAATATGGAAGGGGTGGGTGTCAGGAGGAAGGAGCCAGGCTCTGTTCAGTGGCACCCAATGATAGGACAAGGGGCACCAGGTGTCAGCTGGAACATAGGAGGTTCCACATAAGGATGAGAAGAAACCTCTTCCTGGTAAGGGTGACAGAGCACTGGAAGGGGCTGTCCAGGAGGGTTGTGGAGTCTCCTTCTCTGGAGATGTTTAAAATCTGCCTGGACTGTTCCTGTGCGACTGAACCAGGGGATCCTGCTGTGGCAGGGGGATTGGAGTGGATGATTTTTGAGGTCCCTTCCAATCTCTAACATTCTGTGATTCTGTGATTCTGTGCTAACTGATGCTACGTAAACCATGCTTGACTTGTTATGCAGAAGCACCTGGAGGAGATAGACAATAGGGATCACATTAAACAAACAAGGTGAAGCGCCTGCTTACTTCTCACAGAGACTTCAGGCTCCCCCAATAATGAACCCTACAGTGAGAGAGCGTATTCTGCAGTGATTGATAGTAAAAGTTGTCACAGATGGCTCTTCAATTAATCTGGAATGTTGGGCATTTTCTGACAGCACTTCTACAGCTGCTTCAACTACATGAAGATAGTTTTTCTTTCCAAAAAGTAATTAAAAGTGTACATCATAAATTACAGATCTGCAGTGATCCTACAAGCTCACTTGACAAGCAGTTTTTCAGTGTTTTTATTGCCCTTGGCATTTCTTTGTGATGGTTAAATACTAAACCGGTCATTAGCAACTGGCAGCAGCAAGGGTCATTTACGAGCCAGATGGAGGTAGTGTGTCTGGGTTCATACCATTCACAGAACCACAGAAGCACAGAATATTAGGGATTGGAAGGGACCTCAAAAGATCATCCAGTCCAGTCGCCCTGCCACTGCAGAATCCCCAAGATTCGATCTCACAGGAGCAGTTCAGGTGGGTTTGAAACTTCTCCAGAAAAGGAGACTCCACAACCTCCCTGGATAGCCCCTTCCAGTGCTCTGTCACCCTCACCGGGAAGAAGTTTCTTCTCATCTTGATATGGAACCTCCTCTGTTCCAGCGGACTTCCATTGCCCCTTGTCCTATCAGTGGGTGCCACTGAGCAGAGCCTGGCTCCTTCCTTCTTACACCCACCCTTTCCATGTTGATCAA
The DNA here is from genome assembly GCA_013397515.1 of Upupa epops. Lineage (NCBI taxonomy): Eukaryota > Metazoa > Chordata > Aves > Bucerotiformes > Upupidae > Upupa > Upupa epops. The sequence goes on along the minus strand of VZRI01012077.1, from coordinate 325,631 downwards.
CATTCGTGGGGTCACCCTGAGGGCCCTTTATTTCCAAGGTAAAGAGACCCAAGCCCTCCAATCTTTCCTCATCTGGGAAATGCTCTGCTCCCTTCATCATGATTGTGCACCTCTGTGTTGTATTCTTCTTAAGAAGTTCTGTGTTTTTCTGGAACTGAGGAGCCCAGAACTGGAGACAAGATTCCAGATGTGGTCTTACCAGGGCAGAGTAAAGGGGAAGGAGAACCTCTCTTGATCTAAACGTTCATTGGAGTAGTAACTCAACAGTTCACACTCTGCTTCTTGTAGGATTTGAAAGCTATCTCACAATTCAGTTGACTTCAAGCCCCTAGGGCAATGCTTCACAGCTATTGTTTAAAAATTTGGCTAGAAATTTTGACATATTTCTGTCTTGTTCCTACATCCCGGTAACACCATGATCTTTCTGATGATTTGTAAGGTGATCATCGATTTATCAGCATATATCATGTCTGCAGTGCAAAACCTTAGCACTACCATTCCTGTGGTGTAGATGATGAGAGCTCCAGGCTCTGACTTGCGTAGAAGAGGTAGTAACAACATGAAATGTTGTCATTTCTGTTCAAACTGTATAATGTAGTTTTGAGATAAGATATTTTCTTCCCTGCTTGGTGGCTTCTGCCTTCCTAATTGTTGGTGTCCACACATCAGAATGTGAACTACAGGTGACATTTGTAAATACCAGAGTAATAAAGAGTGAAGATGTGTTTGAGACTGCCTCCAGCTGTTCCCGAAATAAAACAGAGCTGCTTTTAGAACCATGATGAATTCCTTCCCCTCTCCCCAGCTTTTTTTTTTCCCCCAAAGCACAGGGGAGTAGTGCAGCAACGCTCCTCTCTAACTAATGAAAGCATTTTTCTCCTAGTGTTTCCCTAAATTTAGAATCACAGCTGCTTCTGAGAAAATCTTCTTCCTGAGGAAGAAATCCAGGAGTGCTACTTCTGTACAGTAAAGACTCCTCTACCTTTCCCTGCAATGACTACCAGGAGGAGGGAGACTCCCTTTTCACAAGTCCTGTAGAATGGACAAGGGGAAATGGTTACAAGTTGCTCCAGGAGACATTCCAACTGGATTTGAGAGGGAAGTTTTTCACACTGAGAGGTGTTAAACAGTGGAATGGCCTTCCAAGGGAAGCAGGGGATTGCTCCACCTGAGACAATGTTAAGGGTTCTAGGCCAGCTCATTTAAACTGTATCCTGCTCTAAGAGGTTGGACTAGATGATCCCTGAGGTCCCTTCCAACCTGCAAACCTGTGAACTTCAAATCAATAAAATTCCAAGTGCAGTTCTCCATGTTAGAGATGTAGCCAGCTGATTATTTTTAATAAGCCCCTTGTACTACTCTTGTGAAGTAAGAACTCCAGTAAAAGTGAAGCCAAATCTTGTCCCTAATAATAATGCAAACTCCAACCCAGCTGCTTGGACAGGACAAACCTTGGAAAGGTTTGTGTTTTCTGTAATAGGTGGTTTTAGCAAACTTCTCTAGAGGAACTAATGAGCTAAAAAATGCCTTACACCAGGCAACCACTCTTCTTGTGATCCTTTCCCTAATACCTGAGGTTGTGCAGCTGAGATGCCCACTGCATCACACAAAGCAAGGAAGGACTGCTATTCCCCTTTCATCAATGAGGAAATCAAGTGCACAGTCAGAGGAACATCTTCACCAAAGGGCTTGACTTCTTACAGCCGTGTTCAGGCATCCACAGAGGATCTAGGCATGACTGTCTAAAATCTGCACTCTCCAAGTTCCTGCCTTGCCCCTTACCTGCACACCCCATCTGTTTAAGTTGTTGTGTTCCCAAGGTACCTCAGGATCTGCTCGTGGGCATCCCAAAGCACATTTGTACCGATGGGGATTGGGTGATCTGTCTGAACAGGATTCCTAGATGAGGTGTTCTTTTCCCTAAGCCTCCCAAGGAACCCAGACTTGCAGGCATGTTCAGCACACGTCTACCTGTTTTCCACAAAATGTGGTGGGAGTTTTGGATCTAAGCAACAGACGAGTCTGGCTATGAGCCCAGGTTCTAAACAAAAGGCATTAGAGCAATCCTTTGGCAAATCTTTGCCCTCACGAATAGACAACTGGTTTGAAACTCAGCCCTGGGAGCTCACTTTCCACTCTTACCAATTCCCTCAGAAGTTCCTGCTGCTTCTAACACTACTCTGAAGGAATGGGGAGTAGGTTAATTACAGGTTGGCTCTCAATTTCATCTCAGCACCTTTCCCTCTAACATCTCTATTAATAGACTTGCTTGGCTTTTGCTGCTGCCTTATCCAGTTTGTATTCCAACAACAAATTCTGCTTGCAACACCAGAAAAAAAAGAGCCATATAGGTTGAAGTTTTCCAAGGGTGATGTCTGCCTTAGGTAGAGATGAAATTAAAAAGCTGATTCCAGTCAACATTGGTTTTGTATAGAAATCCAGGGGAAAATGCAGTTCTAATAAGCAGTAAAACCCTTCTCTCACCATCCCTCCTCACCCCATCCTTTCACTGACTCTCATGCCATGTAGCACCAACGCAGCTGGTGGTTGCAGCACCACTTGACTGGTGGTTGCTGTACTTTCAATTTTATCACTATCACTTACACCACCTCTTCCACCCCTGCAAACAACCTTCCCAAACTGCAGCACATGAAGAACATTTCAGAAATCACCAGTCACTTGCTCTTATGAAGCCCTTCTCAAGCCTTCAAACAAATACATGTGCTCAAGGTACTTTCTCTGTTGTTTTCGGACCAATGGCCAGGATTGTCTTTGCAACTGTAACTTCCAGCATCCAAATCAAAAAGTAGAAACCCTTTTGAAATGAGCTCACAGTTTAACTTAGGAAGTTGTCCATTATCCTGACAGCAGATGCTTGGTCCTTGCCTTCCTACAGTGTCTGAGCATGAGGCATGAGCACTTGCTTCTCCTGCTCTGTGACTGAGGAGACCCGTGTTCTAGTCCTGCTGTTCTGGTGCTGTGGCAGACTGGGGCAACTCACTTAAAATGTAAGTATTACCAAAACCCCAGAAAGTAGCAAACCTCATCATGGAAAGATGCTATCAATTTACACTTTATACTGCTATGGGGAAGACAGGTGCTCCAAGAATAACACCTAAGCACCTTCCAAGTCAGAACAATAGTGAGGAAGACAAGAGGGGATGAGCTATCTGAGATTCAAGCTGTTCCCTGCATGGCTTCTTCCCTGCTCAGATAACTGTTTAACTATGAAAAATCAATGCTTGCTTTTGCCACTTGGATTTGCTGTTGCTGCTGGCTGGCACGGCTGCTATTCCTGGCATGACCTATCAGTGACTGAATGGAGCTGATTCCACTCTCAAGACACCCCTCTCCTGGAGGGGAAAACAAGCACTGTGAAAGCACACTGATGGTTGCCTCCAGGTTCCTACTACAGGACCTTGGAAAAATCTAGCTAAGTTTGTGTTCTAGCTGTAAAGCCTGGACTGAACCACTTTAGAAACGTAAATATTGGAAAGTGGATGAGTATCCTCTCCATACACAAACTGCAATGAATTGCTTCTAAGCGACAGGCAATGGCTTTTCCAAGATTCCACTGTAAAGTAGTGTGAACCTGGGAAGTGGAATGGGTTAACTGAACTGGCTGAGGCTTTTGGAATGCTTCAGTAATTATAGGTAAATTAAAAAGGAAGAGTTTGAGCTGGAAAAAACCCAAGCTAAAGATAACCTTCATCATTTGTGCTTTCCTACCCTGCTGCAGAGGGACAGGGCAGTTCTGGTTTGGATATTCTTCAGGCTTACAGCATCACGGAGGCACAATGCCAGGAAAAGTATCACAAGAGCCTTCTACCCTGAACCTGTTAGCCAGGAGACTGTGATGGGAGCTGTATGCTGTTGTGCTACAGAGATAAGGTTCCTGAGAGAGACATTCATAAAGCTAAAAGGGAAGCAGGGATGAGTAGAGTTTGCACAACTTTTTCAGAACAATAACAAAAAACTCCTCATCTCTCCAGGCCATGTTCATTTGTCAACAGTTGAAGGGTTTTGAATACAGCATCTTCCTTAGGGGAATGAGAAAATAACAGCCCAGAAATGTCAGCAAGTTGGTGAGAGACAAGACTGAGAAGCCGAAACAGGAATAGAGCAGGCCTGAGCAAGCAGAAATCGAGAAGAAAGTTTAATAAGTAAAAGAAAAAGTGCTTTACTTGATCTGGCCGTTTTCATTGTAGGTGGTCCTATAAAACCCAACCAGGGAACCATTCAGCCAGCCTTGAAACTTCAGGGTGAGTATGTAGGGATCTTTTTCATCAGTGACAGAGAGCTCTGCTTCTGCCTTCATCACTATATACTCTTGAGTCTTGTACTCAAAGCAGTCATTCAGACCAATCTGCTGTCCCGAGGATTTCCGGAGCGTGGGCATTTCTGTAATTTTGGTCTCTCGCAGGTGAAGCCACAGGTGGTTGGTAGATCTGTCCAAAGCAATAGAAATGCTGACCGTCCCAGTATAAACATCTTTCTCCATTTCAGGCTTCACCTCCAGGTCGTAGTGGAGAGGTTTTACATAAGTGGGCAGCCTAAAGTCTTTCCATTCTCCAGTCTCATCATTTTTAGGAGGACAGGGACCCAAATCCACTGTCGGAGGAGGGTCTGTTGGCTGATCCGTTCCCTCAGAAGGTCTGCTCAGTCCCACACCAAGCCCCACGGCAAGACCTACGACGACCACGACACCACAGATAATAGCCACATGCTTTGTCTTCATGCAGTACCTCTTGGACTTCTCATCGTCAAAATCCATGCCCTCCATCTCTGCTTCTGAATCTGTCCTCACAGCAGAGCATTAACTGTAAAAAGTCATATTAGTCACTTCAGCACTTGCATTCAGTAAACTCAGCAAACTTGGGCTCTATTTTAATTGTGCAGCTATAGCTGTTCTCTGCCCGTCTCCCCCACCTCACTTTCCACCAGACACTCACTTAATTAAAGACAACAAGCATTTGGAAGCATGTGAATGATCAAAAGGAGTGCGGCTGGGCTGGGAGACGGAGGGAACCGACACAGAAGAACATTGTTCCTGCTGTGCTCCCCTTATAAGCAGTGCAACCCCACCCCCAGCCCCTCCTGCTCTGGCCCGAGTTAAATATAAAACAGTGCTATGTTAATCAGCAGTTAGGAGGCGATTGTATGCCAAAGCTCTGTCAGCAGCTTTCAGGCATAATTTGCAGATAGAGGTGTAACTGCTCCAAATGCTCAACCTTTGCCACTACCTCTGCCTTTTTTACCCCTGCTCTGTTTTGTTAGTATTTTGGAGGTTTGGGGGTTTGTTTTTACTTTTTCTTCATAGCAGCAAAACTTTCTTTCAGCTTCCAAACTGGAGTTTGGAAATGACATTTCCCAAGCCTTTAAAAATCCAGGAAAATCCTATACATCTTTCAAGACCTTTTCAGCTGCTTCCTCTCTTTTCTAGGCTCATTTACCTTTGTCGAGTAATTCAAGGCAGTCGTGGGCAGAAGAATGCACAATGGAACAATAAATTCTGATCACTCACTTGAAGCTTTAAAGCACGGTTAAATGATTCCCCCCTCTCATAGGGCCAGTTTTCCAGGAGATTGGACACAAGCACACATGCAGGCTGGTAGCCTGGGAGAGCATCGCCTTGCTGGTCAGCACAATTACAGCGCTGCGAGGGATGCTTCTAAATACGAGGTTCTAAGATCTAATGTAGTAGTTACTGCAGGTCATCATGATGTGGCAGTTCACCAAGACTTATTCATTGAATAGAGCTTGATTTTGCTCGGGGGAGTTGATTGTAAGGCCTTGCAAACCCTGCAAGTAAGATTGTAGAATCAGAATCATCCAGGTTGGAAATGACTGAGTTCAACCATTAACCCTACTCTACCAGGTTGCTAACGCAGTATGAAATGGATTACAGCAGTAGTCTTGGCTGTATTTGATGCTAAAGGAAAACATTTTAGAATCAAAACCTTAGTCTCTGGAACACTTAATCCTTTTTCTCCATTTCTGGTGCCCACTTGAGTAGATTTTCAGTAGTTTGGCTTTTTGACTCCTGTTTTAGTCTGTTAGAAGAGAGATTCACATCAGCCATCACATCAGTCACAAGCCTCTGACAACTTAGTCTATTCTGCTTGTTTTTTTGTTTGAGATGAATGAATTTTCACCTGAACAGGTTAACCTAACCCCTAGAATCCATCTACACGTGCTCCAAGTAAATCAGGGAAGGTGCTCTTCCATGGCAGATTCTATGCAGTCTGTTAGGAAATGGATCTGCTTTGTAAGCCTCCCTTTCAGTTTCACCTTCTACTACAGGGAACTGTAACCACCCAGTCCACATCAGCATTCTTAAAGCACTCTACTATTTATATATTTATATTTATCTGATGTGTATATATATTTATCTTTGCCTTGTTTATATATTTATATTTGCCTTGTTTTAAAGGCAAGGTTTCCCAACAGGAACAGAGAAAATATCTTTTCAGCTGAGCATCAAGTTAATTCTGACTCAGATATTTTCAAAATTGAAAAATCAACATGAAAAAAATATAAATGAAGTTGAAAGCTAAAAATCTGTTTCTCATTATGTCTGCTTTTATTGTTTCCCATTTCTCTGCTGTGATCAAAAGTAGATCTGACATGGGAAACCAGTGGTTTTTAATGGATTGGGTAAGAATTTGACTTCTAGCAACAGAGCCAGCATTGAAGATTATGGTCTTAACATTTAAAAGCATTTCAGCTTTGCTTTTGTTCTGATTGGGCAGGACAAGGGAAAAAAGTGAGAACAGATTTTAAATAAGAAATCCTAAGCCAGAACAGGCCATCAGTGATGAGACAGTAATCATGTCTTGATTTCAAGCATGCTTTTTACATCACTCCTATTTTCCTTCTCCTTAGCCACGAGGTTTGCTGGTACGTTTTTAATTTGAAGAGTTTAGAGTCCTCAGAGCATGTTATTTACTGTCATTATGAAGAGATTTCTTCACGGATAACAATTACTGCAAAACATATGTGAATGTCCCGATTCACATAGAGTTCCCAACAGCAAAAATATAGGTGTTTCTTATCCTAAACCTCAAACCCAGCACTAGCAGTGAAAGTCATTTCAATCTAATCAGGAGTGACAAATTATCTCAAAACCTAGAGCAGATTATTGCTGTCTTCTGCCAGTCAAGAGCAGTAGTGCAGCTGTATGTGAGCCCTAGCATCGCTCTTCTCGTAATAAAATCTGAGGTTCAAGCCTGGTTGCAGCCAAAAATAGGTCTAATATATTTCTGATTATGGTAGTTATGAGCAGACTTATCCTTCCCACATCAGAAATATGTTTTGTTCCTAGCTGATACCACTGGGACCAGCTAGCAGTGCTAAGAAGCTGCCTAGCTGCCAGTGACTGATTATACATGTCCAAGGATAAGACAGGGCTCAAACTGTTAATCCCTCTACACAGGGGAAATAAAGGAGAGTAGAGCTCCCAAAGGCAATGCCAGTGGTCATCTTGCCTTACTGTGTTCCCATAGAGAGGGTCACGGAACAGAATATGACGCTCCAGAAAGGGGAGCATCAGGTTTGTTCTCAAGAAGTTGGTCTAACCCAAGCCCTCCCCATGGACACAGAGTGATGAATCCCTCTAAGGAGGGTGGAAAAAAAGCTCACCTCAAGCTGCTCCAGCATAAACCAAAAGCATGACTGCAGGCAAGTGCTGGCTAAGTTTGGAGGAGTTTAAATTGCTTTAGTTTAATCTCTAGAAGACTTAGAAGAGATTAAAATAATCTTAGCAGTCATCCAGACAAACTAACTCCTGCTAGCATTTGTTTGGTGTTGATTTTTAGTTAAGACCATTTCACCTTAAGTCATTCTTGCATTGGAATTACCACGCTAGCTTAATCCTATCCCTTTGGCCACCTAAAATAGAGAAGGATGTGAAGTCACCCTGCGCTGTCATGAGATGGTTGGGGACATATACATGTTTGTAGGAGCAACACCCAGATATCTTTTCAGACAACTGCCAGGAGTATAAATAAATCCTCATTTTTATTCCAAATAATCAATTTTTTATTTAAAATGTAATTTCTAATTTTAAATTTTTGAAATGGAATAAAATTTCTGCTAGTGACTGCCAGGATCAGCTCTAGGACAGGCCTGCTGTGAGCATTGAGGGAGAAGACAGCACGGCCCCAGGAAATCCTTAACTGAAGCCAAGATTGAGAGAAAAGCTGCTGTGCAAAACACCAGACATGGAAATGAAAAATTCTTTAAAAAAAAGGAAAGAAGGAAAAAAAGCCTCTCCACTGCTGAAGGGGTCTTTAGAATCCTGTGTCCAGGGACACTACTGAAGAGCATCACCAGCAGGTCGAGAGAGGTGATTCCGCGCCTCTACTCTGCTCATGTGAGACCTCTACCTGCAGCACTGCATCCACTCTGGAGTCCTAAATGCAAAAAGGACATGGAAGTGTTGAAGTGAGTCCAGGAGGGCACAGGGGTGATCAGATCCTATGAAGACAAGCTAAGAGAATTGGGGCTGTTCAGCCTGCAGAAAAGGCTGCACAAAAGGTTCCAGGAGGACCTTATAACAGCCATCCAGTACCTGAAAAGGGCTACAGAAAAGCTGGTGAGGGACATTAGATGAGAGACTCTAGTGATTGGAGAAGGGGGAATGGTGTCAAACTAAAAAAGGGTAGATTTAGATTAGATCTTAGGAAGAGATTTCTCACTATAAGGATGGTGAGGCACTGGAACAGGTTGCCCAGAGAAGTTGTGGATGCCCCGTCCCTGAAAGTGTTCAAGACTGGGGTAAATGTGACCCTGGGTAACCTGGTCCAGTGAAAGATGTCTCTGTCTATGGAAGGGGTATTGGAATTCCATGATCTCCGAGGTCCCTCCCAACCCAAACTTTTCTATGATTAAAACAACATGTGGGTAGAAGAGTCTAAAGGACCTCTGACTTCCTGTTGCCCTCTGAACTGCCCCTGCCATTACATTTAGTGATAATAAATGGACACTCTTTGCTCCATTAGGAGGAGTTTTTCCCTCTTCAGGCTAAGCTAACACTGCTCATTAGATTTGTCATTGCAAAAGAAGGCAGCGTGATGCAATCTGCTGTAGTGACTGCTATCTGGCAGAGCTGCACTTGTAGACTTCTCCCTCATGACTCTTTACCAAAAGGAAAACATTTAGGGCATCAGTCTGAGGAATGTGGAACTGATCACGCTGTTCCACCAGTTCACAAATGAACTGTGTCAGAAATAATTCCCTTCTCCTGTGTTTTCCTAAGTCTGTAGTGACTGATTTTGTCTCCATCTTTGGCCTTGAACAACCTCTAGCAATCATTAATCCCCTAGAGTTCACAAATCTTAGTAATTACTGGTTTGTATTGGTCCTTGTTCCACTCACACACTTTTCTATAACAATTTGCATTTACAAACCGAATCCCTTTTGGTTGGAGTTGTTTGGAAATGCAAATGTATGGAATTGATTTGAAAAGGACTGTCAGGATTTTTCCAGTCATAACTGTTTTCCCATTTAGATCCTTGAAATGTTGCCCTAGCTCTGGGATACAGATGGCCAAGCTGCCCTGGGAGGAGATGCCATTCAGTCCTAAGGGACAGGTGATGTCCTGCTGCAGACTGACATGTAACACACTGGTAGAAGCAAATCTTTTTCAGTGCAACCTCTAGGATGTGTTTGACCAACAGCAAGCCCACAGCAAAACCAATTCCTGCAGTTTAGCAATTTAGTGTAGAATTTCTTGAAGCATTTTATCCTCTTTGAATGACAAACTTGCTTTCCACTCTCTCCGCTTCCTTTTGCAAGTGACTGGTGATGCCTTAGAAGACCTTCTGTTCCATTTGCAATTCAGGGTACGACTTTTAATAATTCAGGGTATGACTTTTAATCTATCTGATATGAGTTGCTGTTCCCTGAGGTGCCACCTGTGCCCCTAAGCACTGCTGTGTCATTCAGTACACGGTTATATTGATCCATTTCTGTGTCTTGATAGCAGCGCATGAGAATAAAAGCATTTTGATAGAGGAGAGGTGTAAATTTTCATCCCTACCTTGACTGGCCTCAGCTCAGCCTGAAGCTGTTAACCTTCAGGGCAGGCTTATTTGTACTGCATTCTCCTTTAGAAGCAGAGATAAGTTCAGAGGCTGAATAAATGAAAACGAAGCATTAATCAGCTCACTAATGATGCCTGCTTAGCATGCACCGATAATACTAAATCCAAGTATGATTCTAGCTTCACCGAGCAGGTAATGGAGATTGGAAACCAGTGTTTTCAGCTGAAGGATATTTTCACTCACAGTAAATTGTGAGTTTCTCATCTTACTTAAAAAGTTACAGTGGAAATAAGAGAAGTAGTCAGACTAACTGGCAACACAAACGCAATGGAAGGATCAGTCATCCTTTTAATCACTAAAAAAGATTAAGACACTGTTTCTTGCTCTCACAACAGTGTGCGCTGGGAGCGATTCCATAATCAAAGCAAAGTGCTTGAGTATCCATAAGAAGAGCAATAGGATATGAAAGTATAAAAACACAGGGTAGCTTAGGTTAATATAGTTTACCTACCCCATAGTAGAATAGCAAGGAAACCCACAGGGCTTCCAAAGACAGCAAATCTGACAGACTAGAAGAAAACGTTTCATGTTACTCTCACGTATATGCCACTCATAGTGAGGGGCCATAGAAGCTGCTGATGAAATATCTATTGCAAGCTGCTGGAGAAGCTGAACAGTGGACTGAGAAGATTTCTTATCTGCTCTGCTATGTAAATTCATGTGGGCTTTGCTGCTCAAGATGCATCAGAAATCAACGAATTGCTTGCGTGATTTCCAGCGCTAGCAAGGTCTCATAAATGAAACCAAGGTAATGTAGAAGGAGATGGCAGTTAAACCTTTCTGCATAGTTGGAAAGGTAATCTCAGGGGAATTGTCTGTCAACATGTATTTAGGTTACTTCCAAGCCTGTTATCTGTTTCATTTGCTGGGTCAGGGTGAAGAAGCTGATAAAAAAGAAAACAATTGAAGCAGCATAAACAGTTCCATTTATTGTTACATAAAACCCTACCTTTCAGAAAATTACAAAGCTTGGAGCTCCTTGTAAACAGGATTGTAGTTATACTGAGGCATGTGAAAACTAATCAAGAGCTCTGGGGATAAGCAAAAGCAGACAATTCTAGATCTGGCTTCCTTCTTTTCCTCTTCCCAAGCTGAACCTATTTGCTTGCAAGATGGAGCAGAACAAGCTATGTCTTTGGGATTTCAACCACCTTTACTTGATCTATTTTTCCCTGCTTTGAATGTCTCTCTTTCAAGGACTCCATTTCCATCAGTCCTTACCTTCCCAAAACCACAACCATGAGCTGCTGCAGTAGCTGGGTAGATCAGGAGATAGACACAGATCAGCTGGCTGTTTCCTGGGCAAGTTCCTAAATCACTCACCACACATGTTTTCACCGACAGCTGTGTATGTGAGGAGCAGCGAGGTCTGTGTGTGTATATATATATGGACTGGAGTGAGTACCAGTTAGCAGCTTTCCTTTAAGGGGGTGTCACACGAAAAGGAGGGCTCTGACATGAGCAATATTTATTGGTTGTTATTTGGGACCCGTGTCCTTCAGAGCAGAAAGGAGCCAAATGTTTTCATACAGGAACAATACCATAACATACTTTCTTCCATTTTAGCAAATCCAGGCTGATCTGGGAGAACAGTGACAGTGAGTTCTCACACCAAAATGAATTGTTATTATGAGCAGCATCAATCCAAATGGTGTTTCTACGCAAGAAGGAGGGCATCTTTATTCAGGCATGTAACATGTTATTTTGAGCTTGTATGCAACAGTGCAGGTTGCCAAGAGCATGAATGAACAGACCAGCAAAATTTAGCACTTGGCAAAGTTTGCACCGAAGAAAAAGCAGCACAGGTAAAATCAAAGAAAGCTGTGAGTTTCAGATCTTACAGGTGATTAAAGCACATTTTCATCTTCCTTTTAAAATGAGCTAAGGAGTTGCATCCCTTACATCAGTACCTGACAGAGATGAAGACACAAGTCTGTCTACTCCAATTGGAGGGTAAGCCATTTATTTCCCAAAAGCTATTCCACCATCTCCCTTCCAAGTGGTTTTGTCTCTACTATCTCTATTATTGGCAGAGATGTTCAAACCCTCACTAAGGCTCATAGGAAGGGAAGAAATGGGAAAAGGAGTTAAATATGAGTTATGGAGAGGCTGTTTTTGTAGTCAAGTACAAAACTGTTAGTCAAGGGAAGTTTAGGTTAGAGTTAAAGAAAAATCTCTTAATTAAAAGAGTCATTGAACTTTGGAACAGGCTGCCCAGGAGGGGGTTTGAGTTGCCATCCCTGGAGGTGTTTAAAAGCCTTGCATATAGAGAGCTTAGTGACATGGGCTAGCAGTGGCACTGTTAGGTTTATGGTCAGACTCAATGAACTTGAAGGTCTTTTCCAAACTAAATCATAGAATCATTAGGGATCAGAAAGGACCTGAAAGATCATCCAGTCCAATCCCCCTGCCACGGCAGGATCACCTAGACCAAGTCGCACAGGAACACAGCCAGGCAGGGCAATGATCCTATGATTCAATGTGAAAGGACACCAAAACCTATTTCTATGACCCAGTTCTTCCTGCATACTAATTGTCCATTATCCCAGTCCAGGACAGACAGAATTGCTGATACTCTGGGGCAATTTTGCCTAGATTGCAACTGAATGCTTCTGAATATTTTTTCCAACTATTGTTTTAAGGATATTAGTAAAAATCCCTAAATATAAAGATATAGAAAAGGCCTTTTCTGCTTTTCCAAGGTACGGTTTTCTTAACACTTAACTTCCTTTAAAAGCTAAGTGTTAGACATTTCAGGTTGGAGAGAAAGCAGAGTTCACAGCCTTGCCTTCGGGCAGGCTCACTGAAGCTTAACATGCTGCACAAACTGTTCCTCATTGTCCTGTGGCAATATTTTTAGCTGAGACTCTCAAATTCACATGAAACACTTCAGCAACTATTCCCCCTGTATTTGGCACTGGTGAGGCTTCCTCTTGAGTGCTGGGAACAGTTCTGGGCCTCTCATTTCAAGAAATAGATTAAGGGGCTGAAGGAGGTCCAGAGGAGAGCAATGGGGCTGGGGAAGAGTCTAGAGGGAAAGTCTGATGAAGAGAGGATGAGGGACCTGGGGTTGTTTAGCCTGGAGAAGTGGAGACTCACAGGGGACCTCATCCCTCTCTATAACTACCTGATGGGAAGTTGTAATCAGGTGGGGATCAGGTCCTTCTCCCAGACAACTAGTGATAGAATGAGAAGGCAGGACCTGAAGCTGCCAGGGGAGAGTAAGGTTGGATGTTAGGAAGCCCTTCCTCACGAACAGAGTAATCAGACACTGGAATGGACTGCCCAGGGTACTGGTAGAGTGCCCTTCCCTGGAGGTGTTTAAGAAAAGACTGGACACAGCCCTTAGTGCCATGGTGTAGTTTATTGTGGTGATGCTAGGTCATAGTCTGGGCTTGATGAGCTCAGAGGTTCTTTTCCAGCCTCAATAATTCTGTGATGCTGTGAATGAGTGGCCCAGTATATCATGTGCTTCTTAGTGAGCTTAAACATCCAGTTTAACCCTAAATCTTAAGAAAAAAAAATACAAACAGAAAAAAAATGAGCCAAATTACAATTTAATGTCATATTTTTTGTGAAGAAAAAGCAAGAAAGAAGATAAGTGGTAAAAAACTTGTCAACACTTGGTTTCCAAGGTTGTCCTTAAAGCTTGCATGCCACATGCTGCAGCTCTGTACTCCTGGAATCCTATACAAAAAATGCTGTGTCCCCCCACAATATTTATACCTGCAGCAGAAATGCAACCTCATTTTAACAAACAGACTGGTTCTGGTTATGCTTGGTTGGTCATTTGGATTGTTAGCATCACCACATTGAGCCGGGAGCCTACCAGCCCTTCCCTGCAGTGTGGTAAAGAGGCAGGACTCTCTGTCTCCTGTAATATACTGGAAGTCCTACAGAGAGGAAAGTTGTGTTGTTCTGATCATGCATGTGTCCAAGCAAATTCTCTCTATGTCCTATTAGTGCTTTTTATCTGATGACTCCAAGTGCAGGGCTCAGAGGAGAACTCTACCAGGAGATAAAATTCAGCACTAATCCCACAGCCTCACCCAGAGCAGAGCACCCAGCATAGCAGGGATTAGAGTGATTTGCCCGAGAGCTGCTGATCCCACACTCAGCCATGTATCACAGCCCCTCTGAGTAGCCAAGTGGGATACTGTGTCTCACAACCAGTGATGCTGTGTATCCAGTCTGCTAGCCAAGTCCGTGGGAACCAACTCATTTCAGACAGATTGTATTTTCCTCTGACTGATTCATTTCCAAAACACTAAGCACAGTGTCTCCTCAAAGCCTTTGTGCTCTTCTTTTGGGGTCAATAAAGACCCTTATCTATCAATGCCTTTTGCCAGGGGAAAAAGGTCAACATTCCTGTTTCTTGGGTGCATTGCTCCGCAGATCTGCAGCTCCAGGAGCAGCACAAATCGTTGTAACAGGGGGAAGAAAGTGCTTTTAAGCAGCAGATCACTAAAGCTGCCTCCTCCCTGGAAGCAGCACGAACTACTCTCTTAAATAGTTTCAAATCCCTTGATCTGCTGGGATTTAGGACTTTATCCAGAAAACAAGGGGTGAAGTCAGGCAATGACCAGGGAGCAGAGGAAACAGTCTCAACTGCTCTGAATAAAAGGGCTGGGAAGAGTGGTCAAAAGAAGTGGTGGCTGAAGGAGCTGGCGTTTTAAGGTGAGGCTTGATGTCTGAGTGACATTTCTGTGTATCTGCTGTGGAGGACTGATATAGGTAAGAATACTTCCCTGGTTTGGGTTGGTTTATTTTTAGCACCAGTGTGACTCCATGACAGATGTGTAACACTTCAGAACCATTCCCATGTGCTAATGTTGCACACGCAGACTCTCACATCCATCTCCCATCAACACAAGAGCAGTCAGGACTCAACCTGTGTTTAATCCTGTTCCCAAACCTGTCTGATTATTTCTTTACTTCAGATAGTCAAATTCCAATGGTTGTGAACTGAGTCACCCAGCAGCAGGGGAAATGTGGCTCTGAGGGATATTTGTATCAGGTTCTGATTTATTTTCCTCTTCCACCATGCCGCTTTCCTGAGCTGCCTACCTTGAAAAGGTGCTTCTTCTATTCTCATGAGAACAATCTTCCATTGTCTTACTGAGCAACTTCATTGCTCACTTCTGAGAAGGAACAGATGTCCCACTCACAGCAATAACGAACAGGTGTGGAGAATAAAAGTCTTTCCTTCTGATCTAGTATTTTTTCCTTTCTTCACACCAACTCCTCTGTGAAGATAATCCACTCCCCTGTTGGCCATCTGCTCAGGCTAGAGTGAAAAGTCAGGTGGTGGTCTCTCCTATGTGTGCTGCCCTGAGAACTGGATTTAACAGCCTTGTATTCTTCAATGCCCAGAAGTACAAAATTGATGACTTTGCAGCTGTATGAAGACGGCAGTGAGGGAACCTGAATCAATCTGCCTGATTAAACAAGTGGTTTCAAGATCCTGTACCCTTTTAGACCTGTGCTGACAGATTTGCAGTACTTTTGAGTATGTTTAGCTACAGCAGTTGCTTAAATCATAGAGCCATAGATTTAGGCTGTAAGGGACCTCAGAGATCACAGTGTTCCAACACCCCGATATAGGTGGGGACACCTCTTGCTAGACCGGGTTGTCCAAGGCCCCATCCAACCTAGTCTTCAACACTTTCAGGGAGAGAATGTCTTCCTAAATTCTAATACAAATCTACCCTCTTTCAGTTTGAAACCATTCCCCCTGATCCTATCAGTAGAGTTCCTCAAAGAAGTTCCTCTCCAGCTTTTCTGCAGGACCTCTCCAGGTACTGCAGACCCTGCTGGAGCCTTCTCTTCTGCAGGCTCAACAACCCCAACTCCTTCAGACAACCTTCACAGGGGAGATGCTCCAGCCGTCTGATCATCTCTGTTGCCTGTCTCTGGGCTCATTCCAACACTAACACATCCTTCTTGTGTTGGGGGGTTCAGAGCTGGACACAGTACTGCAGGTGAGATCTCACAAGAGCAGAGGAGTAGAATCACCCTCCTTGACCATAATGCCATGTTAAATGGAAATGGAAGAGGGATACCTGTACTATAGTACAGCAACTAGTCTTTTAGATAAGCACGTTAATAGTTGACTCAGGATTCACCAGTACGTTTCAAAAGCTAGAAATGGTTCTATCTTATCACATGTAATTGAACTTTATTCTTTCATCAGGAGTGGCTTTACTGGTTGTCAAATTACACAGAAATAGCCCCAGTATTCTCACATATGAAGAGTGGAGCAAGGAGCATATAGACTGATAGGGACTTATATTACCACAGAGAGACCCTGACAAGTGACCTTCAACTAAATAACCTCAATGCTGGATGAACAGGGCCCTAAATCTCAAACTATTTTGTCTGGGATTACCCAGCTCATGGTTGTTAACTTCTGTTCCTTTGCTGCATCCTTCAGGGATTGCTTTTGTTAAAAAGAAACCAAAGGGCTAAAAGTACAGTACAGGCTCTTAGTGCCTCTAAATGAACTGCTTCTCGTCATGTAAACAGCAGAATGACATTTCCCTGTCATCCTGCTCTGCAGTTAAATGGTTAATATTGCTAATACTCCAGGTGCACTCAGTCACTCCTCTTCTGAAATGCACTTTTTATGAAGGGAACTGCACTGCTTCTTTCTACAACCTGACTGTTTTCAGAGCCGGACTCCAACATCTAATTACTATCTAACCACTATGGTTTGTGCCTGAGAGCTCTGTTACTTCTCTAGAACGAAGGAACCTGCTCCATTAAAATGTTCAAAGTGCTGGAATACACGCAATTCATTTGCAAGACAACATGCACACATCCAAAAGCTTGACTGTTTAGGTCTTTCTTATGTATCATGGTACATCCAAGTGGTGTACTTTCTACAACATGGCTGTGAGATGTCAGCTCACACTTTGCTGGCATTATGCTTGTGGAGGTAATTTTTCCAAAGCAGTGAGAAATAAACTTGTGTCTGTTACTTTTGCATTCGTGGGTCACTGGGACAGGCTTAGAGAGGTACAGGAGGCCTCGTCCCTGGAGATGTCCAAGGTTAGGCTAAATAGGGCTGTGAACAATCTCTTCTGGTTAGAGATAGCCCTACTTGTTGTAGGGGGGTTGGACTAGATGCCCTTTGGAGATGCCTTCTAACCCAATACATTCTATGATTCTATGGTTTCATTGCAAATTGTTCTCCTCAAACTCATTTTGTCATGACTATCTGTTCATTGTTTGAGTCCCGGTTACCATACCTGCATAGCACTTAATTTTGGCTCTTAATTTTGACTGTCTTGATATTTTCCAGTAAACAATGTTAATATTTCTTCCAAAGAGCTTTCAGGAGGGAGTACTTACAGAAGAGAGGTGTTTAGTCAAGATGCTTAGAAGCCCTTTTCCATGCAGAGCTAGAGTGGCATCTTTAGTGGCAGTTCCTGCATGGTATACAGTAAGGTGATAAAACTCATATCCTTTAGGGAGCAGATAAGAAACCAGAAAGTTTGTGGATTAGTGTTTAACCTCTTTACAGCTCCTTCACTGCCAAACTTTGTGAGAAAGAAATTACAGAACCATAGAACCATTGAAACTGGAAAAGACCTCTGAGATCATCAAGCACAGCCCATGACTTGACATCACCACCTCAGTTAGAGCAGGGCACTAAGTGCCATGTTCAGTCTCTTCTTAAACACCCCTGGCAATGGGGACTCCACCACCTACCTACCTACCTCGGCAGTCCATTTCAGTGTCTGAGCACCCCTTCTGTGAGGAAGGGCTTCCTAACATCCAACCTAACCCTCCCCTGGTGCAGTTTCAGGCTATGTCCTCTCATCCAGTCAGTAGTTGCCTGGGAGAAGAGCCTGACCACCACCTGACTACATCTTCCCTTCAGGTAGTTACAGGGAATGGTAAGGTCCCCCTGAGTCTCCCCTTTTCCAGGCTAAACAACCCCAACCCCCTCAGCCTCTCTTCATCAGACTTTCCCTCTAGTCCCTTCCACAGCCTTATTGCTCTCCTATGGACTCTCTCCATCCCCTCAATCTCTTCCTTGAAGCAAGGGGCCAAGAACTGCCCTCGGTACTTGAGAGGAGACCTCACCAGTGCCTAGTGCAGGGGGCGATTTATATCCCTTGTCCTGCTGGCTGCATTATTGCTGATCCAAGCCAGGATGCCATTGGCCTTTTCTGTCACCTGGGCACACTGCTACCAGTACCCCCAGGTTGCTTTCTGTCAGGCCACTCTCCATCCAGTCATCCCCCAGTCCGTAGCTCTGCTGGGGGTTATTGTGGCCAAAATGTAGGACTCTCCACTTAGTCCTGTTAAACCCCATCCCTATGGCTTCTGTCCATTGACACAGCCCGTCCGAGAGTACAAAAGCACCCATTAAGATGGTAGAGGAGCCACCAAACTGCGAGTGCTGTGATAAATGAGTACAACTGTGACTTGAATTAATACTTGTTTGTGCAGTGTGTGTGTGGCAACACCATGAGATGTCACACTCATTACCAGTGGCTTAAGCTCAGCATGTGAAGGGTTCTGCTTAGATATTGTTTTGCCAGGTGTTTAAAAAAGAAACCAATGACAGCTCCAAATTCTTTAGTAAAGTGAACACAAATCAATGAGATGTTACATGGAGCAATAAAAGAGAAGATAAAAGCATAGCCTTGGAGTTTGACTACAGGTAAATAGCTTCTTCATCCTTCAAAGGATCTGCAGTTTCAAAATGAAACCTTCCTTCCATTTCCACTCCACCGGCAGTACAAGGTTTACAAGGCTTTGTGTGGCCACATAAGAGATGCTCAGCGTGTTTCAAGCCTGTTAGTTGTTTCTCAAATCCATAATTATTTTCTTCTCTCCAGTTCTGGACTCCAGAACTGCCTGCTTTTGGAGTCAAGAAGCATCTATGTTTCCTCAAAAACTTCCTGGTCATAGTAGCAGAAACTGAGCATCCTTTGAGAAAAGTCTCCGTCCTTCAGTGTGAGGTTTCCTGGCAGAGCACCGAGGGCTCCACATGGGTGCCTCCAGAATGAAGCAGGGCTAAGGTCTAGCTTGCAATTCAGCCCAGAGTGTGCGAACCTTTAGCCAGGTGACCCCAACCTCCCTTTAAATAGGCTCTCGGGACTGTAGGAGTGTGGTTAAAAGTCCCAGATGACTCTCTTTAGAGCCATTAAGGTCTTTTAGAGCACTTAAGACCTGATATAGAGGTGCAAAGATGCCTTGCTTTTCACAAAGCACTGAAAAGGCTGCTGTGTGTCTCGGCAAGGGACAAGATTTAAGCTTCTAACAGCACCACGAGATCTTGATTAACATCTTTGATGACGATTTTTTTCTGATGAAGACTTAAAAGGGAAGCTTTGCCAAAGTGCCGGTTACCGTGGCCAGCAGCAATGACTTTAAAACGAGGAAGGAAAAGATGTTTAGCAGCAAAGTGCTTACGAGGAAACTCAGGTAAGTCATAGTACCTTTAACTGGGCTGCGCCTCCCAAGGTGTAAAACGCTGATATGGCATACACCAGAGATAAGAAAAAGCAAGGTTAGGTGTGATGCACGAATGGCTTTGATAACTATTTGTAAAATATATTGTAGTAATAGCAACTTCTGCCAGGTTATAGGATATGGGAACAGCACTTTAACACAAGGATTCAACTCTGCAGTGGCACAGTGAATTGGGCAACTAACGTTCCCATCTCAGTGATAATTTGTGCTGGGTTGGACTCTGCAGCACTGCAGAGCTGCGTGGAGGTACTCGAAGGACCCTGTAAACAGAGTAACCTGCTTAATGTGCTGATCCACCCCTGTGACACTATATAGCCAGAAGAGGTGCATAGGAGTGGGAATAAGAATTCAGGAGTCCTCCCTTGTAAGTCTGTGATCTCTGAAGATCTAGAAATCCCCAGAAATTATGATTTAGTTTTGGTACTGCAGGCTAAGTAGGGGTGGGCACAACAGCTGAGAAATCAGAACTGTCGGTGGGGCTGACGAAGAGTGGGGATGCACAGTACAATCTCTGCTGGGGATGCAGATGTGGCTGCATTGGCTGAAGGAATAGCTGCTCGTAGGGTAATGCCTCATCAGGAAGCCTTGCAAGTTGCAAAGATGTTAAAAGCATCAATTCCTGGCTATGAGGTTGGTGCCATCATGAGGGTTTGTTGTTTTTTATATGATAATAGGACATCTTTCAGTGATTATAACCTGCTGAGGAGGGGTGGAATTCACCCACATGGAAAAGGGAAGGGGATCTTTGGTAACAGGCTGGCCAACTTAGCTTTAAACTGAAGGATTTGGGAGGCAGGTCCACTGAAACTTGTCTAAGGATCAAAGAGATCTTCATCTGCTTCCAACAAGAAAGTTCTGTTTTCCATAGCTTTTATGCCCTGGTTTACCTCAAGTTTACTCCACTTTGCCTGAAGGCATGCTTGTAGGTTACTGAGTAAGTTCTAATACATAACCACGTGAACTTAATGACTGTCTTAGTCTCTAGATAGTGCAGTGATAAATCCGTTACAGCACCCGTTATCAGGCATACCTGATACTCAGAAGGACAAGCTTTATCTCTCTCTAATAAATGGCAATATCTTGATGGCCTCAAGATCTAGACTATTGACCCTGTGAACCCTAACATTTCAGTTGATACTCTCTATTACTGAGCTTACTTACTGGAAAATTAGATGCTTAAGGGAAGCATTGTCCATTGTCCAACAGCAATGAAGCTGGGGAGAGGTTTGGAAAAAAGGCCCTGTGAGGAGCAGCTGAAGGAACTGGGGTTGTTTAGTCTACAGAAGAGGAGGCTGAGAGGAGACCTTAGTGCTCTCTACAACTACCTGGAAGCAGGTTGCAGCGAGGCTGGTGCTGGTCACTTCTCCCAAATTACTAATGATAGAACAAGGGGAAATGGAATCAAGCTGCATCAGGGAAGGTCTAGATTGGATCTTTAGGAAAAAGCTCTTTCTTGAAAGAGTGCTTGGGCACTGGAATAGGCTGCTCAGGGAGCTGATGGAGTCACTGCCCCTAGAGGTGTTTTAAAAACAAGTAGCTACAGCAGTTGAGGCTGTGGTCTAGGTGTTAGGGGATGTTCAGATGAAGGTCATACTTGATGATCCTAGAGGTCCTTTCCAACCATAATGACTCTATGATTCTATAAACCGAAAAACCAGAGACCACCACTAAACATGAACAGATAGTCGGAGATACCATAAGATGTATTAGGCCACAATAAGACCGGTGAAGTGATCACTTCTTAGCACATAAAAACATGAAGCTTCTCAAATTATGGCAATTCTGTGTGCCCCATGTTTTGGTGCCAACTTTGTCCCAGTTTTGATTTCAAAACACAATAGAACTGAGGACAATTAGAGTTAAGAACATTTTTAATAACCCTTATTAAAAAAAGAACAAGAAACAGTTAGAAACAGCAGGTTGCACAGCATCACTTCCAGGCAGGTTTTAACTATCTCCTGAGAAGGAGATACCACAACCTCTCTGGACAGCCTGTTCCAGAACTCTACTACCCTCAGAGTAAAGAATTGTTTTTCATGTTCAGGTGGGCCTTCCTCTGTTCCTGTCTCTGCCTGTTGCTCCTTGTCTTGTCCCTGAGCTGAACTTCCTGACATCCTCTGCTACCACAGTACTAGAAGATAGGAAGGCAGTGGTGAGATCGGATGAGAAATGAGATTTCACCTGCTCTGCAATTTGCTGCTGACATCAGTTGGTAGGGAGATAATAATTAACGAGATTAATGCAGTAAAGATTATACCACCCATGTAGTACTCTTCCCCCTGATGTGATGACCTTTAACCAATTTTCCCTGATAAAGACCAGCTTAGACAAAAGAGGAGGACTGCAGGCAGTATCCTGAGGAAGGAAAGGGTCTATTCCTTTTTCAATTCACTTTCTTCTTCTCAATCTCTGATTTTGCATTCTGGGGACTTGTACAAGCTGCCAGCTCCTTCTGGCGCAGAGCCAAGGCTTCTTATCATCAGTTGTTGGTTAATCCATAAAACTGGAATCCTGATCCCAGTGGTGTGAAAGGGTCAGGGAATAAATCACAAGCAAATATTCTTGTTTGTGTATCCAGAGACCTGCAGGAAAATATGCTCATGAGTGGCTGCTCAGCTTCCACATCTTTAGCCTGGAGGAGGCTTAGAGGGGGACCTCATCACTCTCTATAACTCCCTGAAGGAAGGTTGTAGTCAGGTGGGTTTCACACTCTTCTCCCAGGCAACTAGTGATAGCATGAGAGGTAAGGGCCTGAAGCTGCACCAGGGGAGGGTTGCGTTGGATATTAGAAAGCCCCTCCTCACAGAAAGGGTGGTTAGACACTGGAATGGACTGCCCATGGAGGTGGTGGAGTTGTTTAAGACTGGCTGTAGCCCTTAGTGTCCTGTTCTAGCAGATGTGGTGATGATAGGTCATGGGCTGGGCTTGATGACCTCAGGGGTCTTTTCCAGCCTCAATGATTCTGTGAAGTACTCAAGTCAGTCCTCTATTACAGTAATAGAAATGTTATGTTTCTAACACTTGTACTGTGTAGAATTTGTTGACCTCCTTAAGTGAACAGGCTGTTAGATGTGAAATTCCCTTGGAGGGAACCTGCAGCCACACAAATGAGATGACAATTTTCCTGAGAACTCTGAAAAAGCAGGATGCTCTTATCACAATGTCTTTTCCTTCAGATAATGACAGCATGTGTGTCCTCGAGCAATCTCATATGGCATAGAATGGTGATATAATGACATGTTCAGGCAGTCTACGTGACACTATTTGGCTGTGGGAGTTCACACCCCTGGAGGAAGATTAATAAGAATCATTAGGAATAATTATTGTGGTCCCAACTGTGCAGGACAACACCTAATCTTTTCTTAATGCTAGTGCAGAATAGAGCTGTCACAGACTATACGGTCAGTACATTCTGCATCTTGCTATAATAACAGCAACATACATATCCCACCATGAATATTTAAGGAACTGTTTTCCTTTGGAATTGCATGGTATGTGCATAATTATCACTGGAATTTGTGTCAGATCCCAACTGTCAGGCTTGTTTATATTGCAGTGGGGAAGTGTTTACTGATCCATACAAATGTTCCATTTGCATCTATAACAGAAAACACATTCCTCTGCAGTTTGCTAATGAGAGAAATTATACATCTGATCAAAGAGCCTTCGTCAGAGGCAGAGCCAGCATTTCCCATTAATGTATGGATATGCTTCTACCCTCCTGGAGTTGCAGTCAACTCTGAGAATGTGTTGAGGAAACTGAGTGCTGCCAGAAATTATGTGGAGTACTAAACCACAGGCTTCTGAGCCGTTGACTTATGACAGACACAGTCTCATTTAGCTGGCCAAGTAACAAGTACAGCATTAACATAGGATTAAATTCTGGAAGACCGCCATAAGTGGAACATTGTCTTGTTGTTTAAAGAGTTGACCATCTGGGGCATAAAGAACTCTGTCTGAGGCAGGAAGTGCTGAGTACCTGGCAGGATTTGGCACCAGGACACTAAATTCTCCACTGCAGCCATTGAACACCTGATAATGTAAACGTGCAGTCAGACTCTGTGCAAAGCAGCTCAGCTAGTCCAGTTAGTTTTATTACTTTAGCTTAAATATAGAGATCAAATCATAGAATCATAGGGTTGGAAGGGACCTCCGAAGGTCATCTAGCACAGCCCCCCTATAACAAGCAAGGACATCACACACTAGACCGGATTGCCCAGAACCCCATCCAGCCTGACCTTGAATGTCTCCAGGGAGGGGGTCTCCACCAACTCTCTAGGCAGCCTGTTCCATGGATCTACCACTCTCAGATTCAAGAACTCTTTCCTCATGTCCATCCTAAATCTTAAGGTTGGCTTTCAGGACAGCAACCTCAAACCTGGGGACTATGTTGGAGCTAAACCTAGAGAAGGCAGAAAAAGCCCTGTTGATTTTGCTGTGCCTGGGTTGGAGCTGCCCATGCCAGCTCTCAGCTGGGTTGGTGCAGAGAGCTTCAGCATCTTTGATCTGTGTTCTTGTCTTTACACAGTAGAAGAAATCAGAGGACTTGGCTCCCTGTCAATCCAAAGAGTGGAGGGCTGGCTGCTACGTGGTCTTCTTGTCCTTCTGGATGCAGAAAGAAAATGATGCTCTTCTTAACAGTCTGCATCCCTGTCAAAAGACACTGAACTATAAGCCTTAGCCAGAAGGGGCAGATGTTCATTTAAATAGGAGGGTTCAGGTTCCAACCCAGGTTGGTTTGGCTTAGAAAAGACTGGTGTTTTGAGATACGTTAGCATCTCTTTGCCTTTGGAAAATCCTAGGTGTTCTTGATGAAATTCCAGACTTCTCCCGTGAATCAGAAAGGCTGCAGGATTTCTTGTCATACAACTCAAGCTGATATTCCTGTTTGCAGGAACCGGGATGCCAAGTACTGCACTGATATTTATAAAACTTGAAATGAAACCAGCACCAGCACATCCTTGTCAACAGATATCTCTGTATGGGACCAGACTTCTTTCTCTACTGATTACACCAAAACATTTATATTCAAACTTCAACTGGGAAAGCCAATGCTAACTATTGAAATGCCTTTCTCTACTGATACAGGAGATGGGATGGAATCCCAAGTGTTTCTTTGGCTTTAAGCCACTAAAGAAAAACATTCTTGCTTAGCATTAGGGTTTTATTTTGTACCAACATCTATGCTAAAATGAGCTGCTTGATAATTTCCTTTATTTAAAATTATACTCTGTAGTGTTTCCTCCATCGTAACAGTGGCTTGCCAAGTAATAACCAGCTCAAAATGTCCATAAAGCAAATAACTGAACTGGGTAAAATGTCTTCGTATTGGAGGTTAACCCCTAAATTCACAGATTCATAGAATGGTTCAGATTGGAAAGGACCGTCAAGATCATCCAGTTCCAATCCCCCTGCCATCAGCAGGAAAACCTCCCGCTAGACCTGGTTGCTCAAGGCCCCATCCAATCTGGCCTTAAACATTTCCAGAGAGGGGGCAGTCACAACCTTCCCTATGCAGCATAGAAAAGTAGAGATGAAGAAAGCATGGCATGGAAGGAGAAGAAAGTGTGATGATGAGCTCTGCCCAACAGACATGCCTGTAGTTCATTGTAGGTGACAAAATCCTTGTGGGTTGGGGTTCTTCTCACTTAGACAGCTTTTACTCACTTGTAGGGGAAATATTAATGCCCTCTGATGCACAGACCCCGAAACAGAAGAGATGGGAAAAAGCTAACTTACATTAAAGGGAATGGGAAAGCAATTTCAGCAAATCCATGTTGCAGACCATTGAATTGCTCAGCCATGCTCCAGGAAGTAAAGTGATGCTCAGGTTACAGAGCAAGGTTTAGTTAATTGACCACACTGTAATTCTCCCACAGCTTTTGTTCACAGAAATCAGATGCAGTTCCCTGTTGCCTGCGGCATCAAAACAGACATGGTCTGAGGTATCTGAGAGCAGGCAGTGATCATTAATGGAACCTTGTGGGCTGCAAACCGAATGTGTTTGTGTTGCTTGTGTCCCTCTTAATCAGCGAGTTACAGCCAGCCAGACTATGTCCAGCACTTCTCATAGAATCATTGTGGCTGGGAAGGACTTCCAGGATCACCAAGTCCAGTTCTCATCCCAACATCTCCCCAACCTTAGACTATGGCCTCAAGTGCTTTAGCTGCTTGTTTTTTAAACCTCTCCAGGGATGGTGACTCCACCACCTTCCTGGGCAGCCTGTTCCAGTGCCCAACCACTCTCTCAGGAAAGAACTTCTTCCCAAGATCCAATCTAAACCTCCCCTGAGGAAACTTGAGGCCATTTTGGGGAAAACCAGTGAGGATGCTCTTACGATAGTAGTTGGTAGAGTGGTAGATGTCTATAGCTTTTCAACTTAAAAGACTTTTAAAACCCCATATTTAATATATTTGTTCCAAATAGAGATCAAGTTTATATTTTTCCTAGATAGGTTAGCAGTAGAAAATTGTATAGAGCCCAGATTTAGAATCACAGAATTACTGAGCCTGGAAAAGACCTCTTAAGATCATGAAGCCCAGCCTCTGACCTAACATCCCCACAATCACCTAGACCAGGGCACTAAGTGCCACAGCCAGTCTTTTCTTAAACAAATGAGCAGATTTCCACAAAGATTTGTCAGGGAGAATCCCGCAGGAATGTAACCTGGTTATAACTGTTCTGGGGTGCTTAAGACAAAATCCCTAATTACAGAACTTGCAAGAATTAAAGGATCTAGCAATAATGAGGAATGGCTCTGAGCTTAAGGTCAGTGACTGCTATCTGGCAATGGGTAAAATGTGTACAATCTACTATTAAACCAGAGCTATTAAGTTTTATATCAAAGGATGAGTTCAGTTACCAGTGAAATCCACGGTGCTTTCCTCTCTTCTTAAATCAAAGAACATTACTTAAGCTTCCCAGTTTCTCAGGTATTCCAAACGCTTCATGGAAACAGTAGACACAGCTTTTCTGCCCTATAGTGCAATAAGCTGGGCTTGCACCCAAAACCCAAAGACAAGAAGGTTCATTCACCCTTTCAACAGGATCAAAACATTCCTTTTCCTTTCTGTCTGAGTGGCTCAGAGCACAGATCCCGGATTGCCTTCCCCCACTGAAGGGAACAGTGCGTGATCACCCTGCTGATGGGAAAGCAATTAATATTTCCATAAGCTCACACTCATTGCTATCACGTTTGATATCAGCTCAGATAATGGCTGGGATATTATTGTGATGAAATCATGCAGGCATAATATGGCTGGGCAGCAATAGGATATTTATGGTGTCATTCAGGCTCCACTGACAAGTTATTAATGTAAAATGTCAGCAGGAATGCATCTCTCCTGCAGGATGAGGGCCACCTCTTACATATGTGGTAAACTCAATTTTCTTCTCACTCTGCCTCCTTTAAAACTAGCAGGAAATCTGTAAAATCCTTTTGAATATAAATGGCAGTGAAAATCCACAGACCAGCATTGCTGTGATTTGTTTCTCGAGCCCAGGAGAGCATAGGAGCCCCACTGCTTGAATACATCCAGCAGCTTCAAAATGCCACTTGAGGCAAAACTCTGTTGGACCTCAGCCTGGGGACTGTGCCAAGTGGGACAGACTGAGCTAACATCACGCTGGCTCTGCTGCCTCCCAGCCCTTCTTACTGCTTCTGAGGATCATGGTGGGCTGATGGTGCCAGGTCTACAGCTCTTGTTCTCCTTGGCTGTTGGTCCTCCCTTGCTTCCTCTGCATGTGGCACCTGGAGATTTCTACTGCCTGAACTGCTGCTTTTCCTCTGGGCAAGGCCTGGAGGCCTCACAGCCAACTTTTTTACTGAAAAAAAAACTCTACACCTGCACTGGCCAACTCTATAAGGACTGCTTCCTTTGCACAACCCTGAGCCAGTGGAGTCTCTCAGGAGGAAACACCACTCTTGGTGCAGAGGAGACCTGAGCTGAGGCAACACGAGTTGGCACCAAGAACCAGGTGTGCCCTGAGGAGAAACTGAGACAGCTGAAAAGCACAAGTACCTTTCCCCAAGGCCAGTACCCACTCTGGTGCTGTCCCAAATTGACCAGCTGCTGCATCATCAGTTGGTTCTGTCATCCAAGAGCACTTTGGCAAGATACTGATGTTTCTGTGCTGTGAAAACCAGAACCTCCTGCTGTGCCATCAGTCCCCCCAATATGCAGCTGCAGTTACTCTCAGAGATGTGTTTGCTGCTAAGTGCTTCCTCCATGGTGGCAAAGCCAGCTAGGTTCAAACTTGCTCTCTCTGTCTCTCAATCAGTTCTTCCTGCACTTGCCAGACCTCTCACTAAGGGCCTGCATTACACATCCCTGGATTTGAGTGCTTTCTCCCTGCCTTTCGTAGCTGACATGGGCTTAGTTTGACCTGCAAGTGGCAGTATATGGCTTCAAATTCTTCCTTCTTCCGTGGTACTCTCTCCTCCAGCTAGGTGGCATTCAGAAGGAAAGATAATTGGGGAGCAGAATGAATTCCCCTGACTGGGGGCTTATTTAAACCATCTTCTCATCTGAATGGTGTCACGCAGCTCTTTATTACTCCTAACACTGCTCGAGCATAGGCAAAGGCTTTGAATTGCTTTCTTCTCTTTAAAGCTGCTTTTTGTATTAGAGAAAAGATTAATTTCCCTGCATCTTTTGAAGGCTCTCATTTCCTACATGAATTTTGAAAGAACTCCACAGAACTAATTTCTACCTAATAAAAGAAGGAAAAAAAGTGCATTCATTCAGCAAAAGAAACTTCACTTCCTTGGCAAAGCTGCTCTTAAAATTGTCTTCAGCTTTTTGATAGAAGGCTAGAGGTTTTTTGCATTGCTGCAACAATAATTTTCCAGCCTCAATAATTCTGTGATTCTACATTTCCCAAGCCTTTCTGCTGACCCAACTCGACAGCTATAGGGTTTAGTCAGCTCCTACAGCAATGCACTGCCTGTCAACAGATTACATGGAATCATAGAATCTTCATGGCTGGAAAGGACCTCCAGGATCATCAGATCCAGCCCTCATCCCAACATCTCCTCAACCCCTAGACCATGGCCTCAAGAGCTCCAGTTACGCATTTTTTAAACCCCTCTAGGGATGGTGACTCCACCAGCTCCCTGGGCAGCCTGTTCCAGCCACCCTCTCAGGAAAGAACTTCCTGAGATCCAATCTAACCCTCCCCTGACACAACCTTAGGCCATTTCCCCTCCTATCATTAGTAATTTGGGAGAAAAGACCAGCCCCAGCCTCGCTGCAACCTCTTTCCAGGTAGTTGTAGAGAGCAGTAAGGTCTCCTTTCAGCCTCCTCTTCTCTAGACTAAACAACCCCAGCCACTCCTCATAGGGAAATATCCTATAGCTCCCTATTTTTAAAATCTTACTGACCACAGTCCATGGCCACTCAGTTCAGGAATTCTCAAGCAGTTACTGGGTGAGGATGACATCTTATGCCCCTGAGGTGAAGCATGGAGAAAATAGGATTGACCCAAGCTCCACATACCTTTTGTCCTTTGGTGAAGGCAGGGACACCAAAACCTGCAGGGGCAGCCAGCACCCTCACATAGGACAGGAGCAGACAGCTGCCCAAATTGCCAGCAGGGCATATTAGATTCTGCTAAAGATTTCCTGGTTCTGTGTTAGATTCTGCTGCAGACTTCCCGGGGTCTGTGCCAAGGTCACAAACAGAAGACTCGCCTTCTGCACTTCCTTCTGTGAGATTTCAGCCCCGTTTGTTTATCTGTTGGTTTCCACCCCATGTTTGCCAGTAGCTTGAGAGAGACCCTGCAAACCTCTGTTTTACAGGTGAGGTAAGAAAGCAGAGCTGGTCCAAACTGGATGTTATTTTGCTGTCTCATCCATGAGTCAACCCCTCCTAGGACTGACTGGCAATTCTAATTGCTTTCCTTTCTACTCCCTATCCTCCCTCTGCTTTATGTGTAAAGGTGTTGTGCTTCAGCCTCGTCAGCTGCAAGTCTGGTGCTTTTTCACAGGCTTTAAAAATAAACCTTAAAAGAAACTCTCCTGCTCTGTTTGGCTGTAAAGGACACGGAGTGTTTCATATATAGCATATCATGCATAAAAATAATCGCTGCCACTGCAATGTACAAGTACTTATTGTTCTGAGGGAAAAATCAAGACGTGTCACAAGTGAAAAATATCACTCTGCGAGAGAAGTCCTTGCTTTGAGAAGAAAACAGCTCTATTAGTGGAAAACCAGAACACAGAGAGGGTTTTCTTTGTAAGTCAGCCTTTTTATGGGACCCAGCAGAATCCCTCTAGTACCTCATAAATATAAATTCATTTAAGCTCATAACTCTTCTATGAAGTATGGAAAGATTCTTTTCCTCACTTTAGAGATGGGAAAGGATCAAATGACTTGCTCAGTATTAGAAAGATCATCTGTAGTAAAGCTGAATAGAAATGTAGGTTTGCAGGGTCCTGGGCCACATTCTTAACCACAAAGCAGTCTTTATCTCACAGATAATCGTTGGTATCTATTCTATAGGAAATGAAAACAGTGCCAAAGATGAAGTCGTGACATTCAGAAGCATTTAAAGTTTCCAAAGGTTTCACATCCTTAGATTCAGCTGCGTTCATAAGGTAGCAAGATTTTTAAAACTAAAGTACTCCCTAAACAACAGGAATTACAGATTAAGAAGAAAATCATGATCTTAGAGGGTTATTTTTTGGCTTTTTGAATATAGCTCTGAACTCTTCAAAGCCTCCATAAATACCCTGTTTTTAACACCCTGGCTTCTCTCAGGTTTATAATCCTTCATTTCAGAGATGCTGTAAAAATTATTCTTCAGCCAGCGTGTTGATGGCTGCATTTCTGTGCTAGGTCTGTGTGAATTCCAGTTCTCTGAACCCAGCAAGAACAGCCCTAGAGGCTGGAGATTTTTGGAGTAATAAATATTGTTGGCTCAGTTTTCTCCAGGAATACCAAGAGTTCTCTGATAAGAAAAGGCCTACATTGTGCTCGACAGACAGCAGCTGATGGCAGTAAGACAAAATCCTGGATCCTCCTTTCCTCGGTGCTCTCTGGCTCCAATTAGAAACTGTCGTGGGACAGGGAAGACATTGCAAAGGGCACAGTGATGTGTCAGGGATTACCCAGTGACAGCTGCAAAGCCAGCAAAACAACCCCAAACCCTCCCTCGTTTAATAGAGCCTGACTGCATTGCATTGCAGATACTGTTCATGCATTTTGTTTGTCTTTAATGATAAATAACTAGCTAGCAACGGGATGCAAAGGCAGCCTGGAAGGAGTTAGGCGTGCATCCAGCTGCACGACACTACATTAAGTAACATAAATCTCAGGATGCCTAAGAAGGGAACAGCTTTCAAATAAGAAGTTGTGTTTGTAAGCCTGTGTGCTGGGCTTCTCTTCCACATTCTTCTGCCCATTTCTCACTACAATAATGTTATATCCTAGTCCTGTGTAGAACTGAAATGCTCTGTAGCCTGAAATGCTTCACAGGACTTTTGAACTGGTTTCTCAGCTCAGCCTCATCTCTTTATCTTGGACATCTTCAAGCATCTCACTCCAACTGCCATCCCTGGACATGTTAAAGGGACACAGTTTAGTGCTGGGCTGGGTAGAGTTAGGTTAATGGTTGGATTCCATGATCTTGAAGGTCTTTTCCAACCTAAACAATTCTATGATTCTATGGCATTAAAGTGTTTTAGCTTAAAGAGTTCTGGACTGGGAAGGTGCGTCCCTAAGAATAGGAGTCCTCCAGGGTGTTATCAGTGAGGAAATTAAGTAGATGACAAGGTGGGACAGAACATGAATGTCTGTGTAAAGCAGACAGTGATGGCTGTGATCGAAGTGGCTGTGAACACCATGACCAAAGAGCTGCACTACTGCCATCATGAAAAGCTCCTTTCTATACTGTGCACGGTATGTGCTGCCTGCCCCTCTGTGAGAAGTGCTGTAGGAGTTTGCCTGACCGGCTAGCAACAGGGATCACAAGCAATCTCTGTGCAGCTACTTGCTGCTGATCTCTCTGCTCTGCCACTCCAAATGAAATGAGTCTCGATGGCAAAATGTTTCTTCCTCTGAACTCTCCTCTCAGGCATGTGTGTGGTGTCACGTTGCATAACACACACCGTTCAATAGCTAGAGCATAAATGCATTTGCCCTGTGTTGTGAGTGATGGCAGCCTGCAGGTATCTCTCATGGGTGTCCGTTTGTGGTGAGAGAGACTGATGGATAGAAAGCCTGAAAGAGTCATCTGCTGCTGTTCTGCAATAGCACAGTACAGAGTCACTTAGTGTCTGCTCCTTTCTGCACCTGCCTCTGCAAAACAGTTACCTGACAGACTAGGAGGTGGAAGGCAGATTTTAAAGTCCTTTACTTGTCCACTGGAACCTGACAATTCAGGCTCCTGCTTGAAAATGAGCTGTTGTATTCAACACTCAAGCAGAAACTCTTTGGAAAAGCAACAGGCAGTGTGCTGGTCTGGCTGATTTCTTGCAATTAATTAAGAATCATAGAATGTGTGGGACTGGAAGAGACCTTTGAAGGTAATTTAGTCACCTGTAGAGAGCAGGGACATCTTTAACTACAACAGCTTGGTTAGATCCCCATCAAGCCTGACCTTGAAGCAGTAGTTCCAGTCCCGCTGTGGTTTGATTTGCTTCTTTCTCTGACCATCTGTGAGTACAAGTATCTCTTCCCTCAGCACTGAAGTAAGGGAAGACTCACCAAGCAGTAAGATTTACCAGTTCCAGTGCTTCACCACCCTCATGATGAAGAACTCCTTCCTAATAGCCAATCTAAATCTTCCCTCTTACAGTTTCAGGCCATTGCCCCTTGTCTATCACAACAGGCCGTGGTCGAAAGCCCTTCTCCAGCTTTCAAGGTCTCAAGGAGTCTTAATGACATTTAAAAATACAAGGACAACATGGAAATAAAAGAAGAAAACCTAGGTGAATAAAAAGGAGGAAATATGTCAAATAATACAGAGCTTAGAAGGCGATCGAGAGATAATTACTGAGAGAAAGAAGTGCAACCAAACAAGAAAGTAGAGCTTCATGATGAGCCCTTATAAAGAGTAGGGGCAGAAAGGCAGTGTCTCCTGCAAATATTTTTGGAAGCTTTTTTCTGCTTCATTAAGTTCCATATGCTTTGAGCTGATCCTATCTTTAGAGCTGATGGCTTCTGCCTTTCTATCGAGTCTTTTTTTTGGGCAGGAATGCAGTGCAGTGTTTAACATGGGAAAAAGAGAAGCCTGCTTTAAAGACTTCCAAACTTCCTAAAACTCCTGCTGTTTGAAAAGCTGCTTATTCCAGGAAACACCCTGTTATTGAAGAACAATAAACTCATGCCAGCTGCTTGCTGTTCGAGGCTATTTTTATATGCAGGAGCCTCTTTGCTGGGAAGAGTTAACTGTTGCTTTCTAAAACAAACAGGGTTCCTTTCAGTTTGTGCCATAGCAAAAACCCACTCGCAAACAAACTCGATCAGTTTAGAAAGAATAGTCTCAGATTCTGCTTTAAACCACCTCTGAGAACCCACTATGGCTAAGCAGGTGCCTCCAACTTGGCTCCTCTCTCCCTACAGGAAATACTCTTTAATAAGGTCTTCACTTAGGTATTCCCAGCACTTCTGCAATAGTGAACCTGCAGTTCACATGCACTGCTGTTTGGAGAACTTTCAAGGCATGAGGTGCCCAGAGACGATAAGCAGCATTAGCTGAAGCCAGAAGTCAGACTAAAAGGATCCCAAGACTTCAGCTTTATCACAGATATAGATGTATTTTTGCAAGTGATGGGAGGGATATTGCATCCCAGCCATCAGCTCTGCTCGCAGTTAGCAGGTGCTGAAGCTGACAGTGTGTGTCTTGTTCGCTCACAGCTCAGGGAGCAGGAGCAATGCCAGCTGCAGTACCCTGCCAGCTCCCCAGATCACAGCCTGCAGGGGCTGGAGGGATGGCACAACACAGAACGTCATTTACAAGTGCCTGAAGCTCCACATTTCAGCTCCCCGGCTGAGGAATTGAGAATCCCTCATCTCAAGATGTTTCAGGGTCTTTTTCTAAACTGGGGACTCAGAGAACCTTTCCAAACACATGAGAAGCACTTTAAATGCAGCAGATGAAAGTGATCTAACAAGGGGGTCACATCAGATTTCCAGGAAGCCAAGGAAGATAGATAGGCAAGGAGTTTGCCCTGTGCATTGGCTGACATATTTTAGTCTGTTTTCTTTCTTCTTATGAGATCACAGCCAGCATTAAGTGACACCTAAACAAACACAGCAGCTCCTAAGATGTGCTCTGCAGCAAGCACAGGCCTCCTCGTGGCTTTGTACCCTTGCTAAATTCACTGAGATGACTTCAGAACAGGATAGTTCTCCCAGCATCAGCCTGCAATGAAAATCTTTTGCATCAAACCTGGTCTCTGTGAGACAGCTGAGTGCCTAACCCAGTAACTCTTGCTGTCCAGGTGGGATTATCATGTGGTTGGGTATAAGCATGTGAGTTTTCAAAGAAGCAGATGGAAATGTGATGTAAAGAGGGGGGAACAGCATGAAAACTCAGCTATTTTGCAGTGTTTAGTGTCAAATCATCCAGTCCTTGCTTCTGCTGAGTAGCACTAATTAGCTTCCCTGATGAGCCCCCAGGAGTATTTGTGTGGAAGGAGAAAATGAAGATGTCAAAAATCACTCTTCGATGTTGTTTTGCACCGGGGGTGCTGGTTCAGCACTGAAGGTGACAGTGAGCTATAAAATCTCCTGTCTTTTCTGATGCTGAGAACCCCAACATTGCTGCAGCATCAGACTGACCCACGGTGAAGGAACAGCACACTTACAGACTGCCCGTCAGGGGCAAGATTCACCTTCAAGGCATCTCAAAGGTTTTATAGGACTTTCTCAGAAGTAAAATAAGCTGCTTCCTTTCAACAAGGTAAGAATGACCTCCGGGCTTTTCGGTTATGACTAACCAGTTCAGCTTAGGTTTAAGGGGTCTGCACAGCACAGCATGACCCTGAAGGCCAGCAATACACAGCACCTGCTCAGGACAACCCAGGAGGAGAACACATCCATTCTGGACAAAACTTTGGCTTGGCTTGCATGACCGACTTTCTGTGGGGAATGTTCTGGCTGATACACCAGCTTTTCCAGTGCTTTCTTTGTAGGAGTGCTTGTATCTCAGTGATTAGAAGAGCTGTCACTGCATGGGGAGGAGGATTTCCAGATCGTTTACACTGTCTCTGTGGTGGTGAGAAGTCACGAATCAGTTCAGCGGGCACAGGACTCTGGCCATGTTGGTAATTTCCTAAAGAAAGCACATGGCATCCAGCTTCTCTTCATGGCTGCACCCAGCACAGCAGAGGATGCTTTCAGGGAGGACAAGACAGTTTCTTCTCCTCGTTTGCTTCAGTCATCTTGATCAGCACGGACGCTGCCAAGGGACAGCACTCGGTGGGTGCCAAATCTGGGCAGTAAGAAATGGGTCCCAGCCCACTTGGAAAGCATCACAACCTGCCACCTCCTGGCCTGCAGATGCCCAGGGTGAATAGTCCAAGCTGGCAAGGCCTCGCTTTTCTCTTTTGGCGGTGTGTGCCAGGGCTGCCCAGCCCAAAAGAGCCTTTGCAGCAGCTGTTCCCAGGACTGTGCTGTTGGAGCCTCCCTGAGCTGCAGAAGACAACACCTCCTAAGCCACAGCCACAGGATACCAACCTAGACTTCTTGACCCAAGCTGAAGATGAATAGCATGTGAAATGAGTCTCCCTCTCCCAGCTCAGACCATTTCGGCCAAAAGAAAGTCCTATTGATCTCTATTTTGTCTCTCTCTGCTGTGCGAGCTTACATCATGAGGCTAAAATCTGGGTCACACTGAAGCAGGTGATAAAACGCCTGTTGACTTCAGCAGAGCCCGTGTTTTACTCTAGAAATAAACTGCAGAGCTACGCAATAAATGAATTCAACATCCCAGATGCAAACACATACATTCTGCTGCTTCAAATCACTTTACTGGGGGTTTATAAGCAGTGCTATGGGAGTGTCAACGACTCCAGTGTTTGCTATCTCTTACTGGGAATCAGATGCCCTACTCAATCTGCCCAAACTCCCAAACTAGTAACGCACAGAACAATTATAAACCATGTGCAAGCTGCCTAAAGGAGCCTCCGTCACATCCACGCTCAGGGGCTGAGCGATGGGCATGGTGTTATTCTGGCTAGTTTCGTGCTCTCTGTACATTCCTCATGCGTACATCCTTGACTTATATTTTTATCTAACTGTAGGCTCATTTCTTTCTTCCTAAAATACTGAGAACAGAAGTGAAATGAAATATTAAAATCATTGTCTAATTTTGTATGAGCAGAAGGTTCTTTGGCTGAGCTCTACAGCGAAGCAGGCGTTATTGACAGCTTCGTCAAGTTCCCCATATGGATGGTTTATGCTGGTTTCCAGGTAGCTACAAATAATTGAAGCTAAAGAGCTCTCTAGCTTGTCTGACAAGACTGAAGCAAAAAATTGTGTCTATGTCTGACTCTGTCATTTACAGGGCTGCTGCTTTGCTTCTTCAAGGAACTGGCAGGTTGTCTTCCAGCACAAAACAGCGGAGGCTAATTTGGGACTGACAACCAGAAACGCTCACAAAGTGACTTCTGTGAATGATCAGATGATCCAACCTGAGGGACTCTCTGAAGCCAAGAAAGACAAGCAAATCACAGAATCACAGGATAATCCTGGTTGGAAAGGACCTCCTAGATCACTGAGTCCAACCATCCCCACACCAACAAAAACCTAAATATCTGAGAGACTGAAAAACACAAACAACCCCCCTCCCTGCTGCCGCTCGAGCAGGGTGTGAAGCACCATGGCTACAGGGTTCTTCAACACCTCCAGGGATGGGGATTCCACCACCTCCCTGAGAAGGCCCAACCACTCTGTCTGGAAAGAGTTTCTTCCCAAGATCCAATCTAAACCTCTCCTGCCTCATCTTCAGACCACTGCCCCTGCTTCTGTCAGCAGGCACCAAGTAGAAAAGGCCAACATTCACCCCTCCACGACCTCCCTTCAGGTAATTGTAGAAGGCAGTGAGGTCCCCCCTCAGCCTCCTCTTCTCCAAACTAACCCTGCCCAGCTCCCTCAGCCTCTCCTCATACAACTGGTTCTCTAAACCCCTCCTGAGCTTGGTGTCTCTCCCCTGGACCNTTCTGCTGGGCAGCTTTCCAGCCACTCACCCCCTACCTGTAGCATTGCCTTGGGTTCTTGTGATTGAAATGCAGGACCTGGCATCTGGCTTTATTGTCCCTCGGCCCATCCATCCAACCTGTCCCAGTCCCTCTGTAGAGCCTTTCTGCCCTTGAGCAGACCATCACTCCCACACCACTTGGTGTCATCTGCAAACTGTCTGAGGGTGCTCTCAATCCCCACATCCAGGCCATCAGTAAAGATATTTAACAAGACTGGCCCCAAACCTGAGCCCTGAGGGCCACTGCTTGTAACCAGCTGCCAGCTAGATTTCACCCCATCAACCACAACTCTCGGGGAAGTCCTGTGTTCAGTATGTGCTTAGCAAGAGGCTGCTTCGCCTGCTTTTACTGTCCTACAATCTCATTTTCAATCAGCAGTTAAAGCTGCTGCTGCTTTTCTGAGGGAAGAGAAGCTTGCCAGCCTGACTAGACATCTTTTATAGACTGAAGATGTCTGTGGCAGTAAAAATCTGTTTATTAAAATCTCTGAGTGTGTGTAATTATAGGGTACTGTGTGGTGAATAAAGATGAGGTTGGGCATGAAATAAATGGTCTTTTAGATACTCTGGGAGTGCAGTTAGTGTTAGATACCTTAAAAGCTTCCCCTGATGCTTTCAACGGCCTTCCCCGATGACAACCATTGGCAGAACTATCCAGGTAGCAGAATTACCACAGCAATTATTGCTATTCCTTTGTGTTTGTGGGATGAGGTTTTTAATCATGTGTGTTTTATATGGTTGCATTTTTCTTCTCAGAAAGTCGATAGGGGCGGCAGGACCAAGAATCTACTGCTAACTGATCTGAGTAGTAATCCTGGTGGGTCTGGTTTGTGTCTCATGATAAGATTCCAGTGTTTATATCATTTAGACACCTGGAAGGAAAAATGAGAGTTTGGAGCCTCAAGGACTGAGATTTGTACAAAAAGGGAGTTTCTTTTTCTGCTGATTCCTAGAAAATAATAGGGCTGAGGGTTGAGAGGTTATCTAGCCCGTCCTCCTAAATCAGTGTGAGCCCAGTGCGTTTTGTGTAGCCCTTGTGGAACTGGGAGCAAGGAAGAGCATTTACATCCTCAGAGGCTACTATCCTGACTGCTTTTCAGTGCTCTGTTTTTAGCCTGCAGCAGTGCCTTCTGTTCCCAACCATGAGGTTCATTTGGGGAGAAAAAGAGGACCAGAATCACCTATTGTTTTTTAAAAAAAGAACCCAGAGTTAATCTTTTCCTTGAAATGGATGCTAATCCTGGAATTCTGCCCCTGTGGCCAATAGGTTTGCCCTCCCCTGTCAGCCTGGTGCCTTTATGTGATGTCACAACTCCCTGCCTTGGTTAGAGGCCTTTAAGCTCAGCTGGTTTTCTAGAAGAAATAGGAGATGTTTATCTTCACTGACATAAAAGGACTCAGGTTCATACCTCACTGGTAAGTTTTTATAGGAGACTACACTAGAACACCAGTGACACCAGTATGGTGCCTTGCTGATGGTTGGGAATGCTTTCTTGGAAAGAAAAGCTCTTCTTTAGAAAGATGAAACACAGTGTGTAGGTCAGGTACAGACAAGTATGATGAGGTATTTTCCAGCACTTCTGTCTGGCTGCGGACACTTTGGCTTTAGTTTGTTCGGATAGAAATGTCAAAAATCATGAAACTGAGGAAATATCTCATTTGCCTGGGTGCAGTTTCTGTTCTAGTCCCATTACCAGGGCACTGACTCAACTGAGCTGATGTAACTGAGAATCCAAATTTATTTCTGAGCTGGAATACCGCTCCGTTCCTTGCTTCATCTCATAAATAGTCTCACGTAGGAGTTCCATGTCTTACAAATGTAAGACACCCTCAGTAGCAATCGCTTGAACCAGCTTTACGTATGATTTATTTTGGAGGGGAGCTTTTAGGAGATTCTCTGAAGTCTAAGGCTAGATGTAGTAAATAATAGTAGTATTTCCTTTCATACCCGAAGTCAGGGTCTTCCTCTTACTCCCTGCAAACCTTGTCCTGGGGCATTCCTGCTGGTCAATTTTGATCACAACCTACCACACCTGGTGAGAGCTCTTTGCATTGACACACGAAGGATGTGCCTTTGGGCTCCTCTGGTTTTAGGACTCCTTGCTGTTGTACTTAACCTTCTCAGTGTCGCCTCCTGAAGCTTAGCCAGAGTTCTCTGCAGGAAATAAAAGTACTGGCTTCTACTAGCCTTCCTAGGGATGAATTTGGCCCATAACCTCCAAGTGCTCTCTGATGCATGTGACTTCCTCCTGAAGTCATACTGATTATCATTAAAATCTCATTCAGATATCCAACAGCCTACTTACCAGACCCTTAGAAGGCAAGCGGTGATACAGACCTCTGGAGCTCATCCACATCTGATTGCTGACAGAGTGCAACACCCAAATATTCCTATTAGCTGTGCCTAACCGACCTTTGTCCATACAACAAGTGAATCTTTACAGCACCAGCATCTTTTCCTCTACCTCATGAGGGCAAACAACCTCCAGCAGAGCTATACACCGGGGGATGAGTGACTGCAGAGCAGCCTGGCAGAGAGGGACCTAGCAGTACTGGTCAAACATCAGCTAAATATGAGCCAGCAGGATGCCCAGGTAGCACAAAAGGCCAACGGCATCCTGGCTGGGATCAGCAGTAGTGTGGCCAGCAGGACTAGGGATGTCATTCTCCCCCTGTACTGGGC
>VZRI01012077.1:246306-285835 GCA_013397515.1 Upupa epops | reverse complement strand
GGCTGGGCTGGATGAGCTCAGAGGGCTTTTTCAGCCTCAGTAATTCTGTGATTCTGTGAAATAGCTTAGAATTGTCAGTCATATTTTAACACCAATTCAAAATCACCCTATCCAGAATTAACCAACATAGATTTAATTTAAAAAAGAATAAATCTTCCTTTTGAAGAGTCCTCTTTGCAGATCTGTTGAAGCAAATCCACCAGTCTAATGCTTCTGCACAGCAACATTTTCCCTTGGTGTCTTACCACTTCCACATCAACAGTAGCCATGGAGTGTGTAATCCCTAATGGTTACAAGGAATTCTTCCCTTTCTGAGCCTGAACTTTATTTGCAGGGGTCTGGAATGAAATTCTCATCCCCCAAGCACATTGTCTTTGAAAGGAACTTAAGTTTTTATTTACTTCTTGAGAGCATCCTCTTCAGGACAGACGAGGCTTTGATGCCAAGGCAGTAAGTCAGGGATCTCTCTTGCAAGGTCAATGTGCATTTCCCAAAGTTTTTGAGTTTTCCTCCGTTTCTGTCAATTAAGGCAGGAATTCTCCATTTCCTGTGTGCTCTTTGGTTCTCCTCCTGCAATTCTTTGTCTGCCCAACCAATTTCTTTCTTGTCTTTCTTCACTTTTTGTTTCTTTGAGGAAATAAATTCTCAAGTGTTTAATTAATTCTCCTAGCACTGTCATTCTAATTGGCGTGACCTTTGAGATTTTACAGTTCTGGCTGATCTAATTGGCCAAGTGACACCCTCCTCATGTTTACTGAATTCCTCTCCTGACTGCTAAACCCCATTTGTTTTTCCCGGGTGATAGAACTCTCCCGGCTGCCAGCCTTAAAAATGTTTCAGAATGCCTTTTTCTTTCTTATCACTCCTTCCTTTCTTTCCAAGTAAATTGTATTCATTAGGTTTTTAATCAGAAGTTGAACAATCTCTGTGTAGTCTCATTCTTCTGTCTCGGTTGTTTTCACTGAGGCTCTTCTCAGTTAGGTTGTGACAGCTATTTATATCCCTCCTGGGTTTTCATCTCCAATTATAAATCTGTACAAAAGGCCAAGTCGGAATTCACACGGACTGTACTTCAGCTCTCCCCATACCAATGAAGGAAACACGATTAAAGAAACTCAGAGGCTTGTGGAGGCAATTTAAGCTTCTGTTGAAGTCGTTTAAGTTACTGAAGCTCTACTAAATCGATGAAACTAGACGTTGATGCCAGAATGGGGATTTCACATTAAAATTGGCATCCTAACTGGCAGGCCATGGATTTCTTTTCTCTAAGATGGAAAAGAAAGAAGAATGGATCTGTTAAAATCATAGCACCTATTTGATGAATCAGAGGGCCACAGAATGTCAGGGATTGGAAAGGACCTCAAAAGATCACCTAGTCTAATCCCCCTGCCAGAGCAGATCCAGTTGAAGAGGAACATGTCCAGGTGGGTTTTAAAGGTCTCCAGAGAGGGAGACTCCACAGCCTCCCTGGGCAGTGCTCTGTCACCCTCACCATAAAGAACTGAAAATGTTTCCAAAATGTGAAAAGACAGAAATTCTAAGGTTCAGCTTGGGAGTGGATTTTATCCAGCTACCTAAGCTGGAAACCTCTCCCCACTTGTCTCTTTGCTGTCAATAACCCTCTAGGTAATAGGCAGATGGAATCGATGGGTTCAACACAAGTGAAATAAAGGTAAATGAATGTGAAGAGGGCAGTAAACTGCTCCTTGGCTGTCAATTCTGCTTTCTCTAAAGTGTTTATGTGTTACCCATTCCTTGCATTCTCTAACACACGCTGTGTGACTCCCCATACAGCAGTGCTTTCTGTGCTCAGTAAGGAATCTGAAGATTGCACGTAAACGCTGTAATTCATCTGTATGATTAACCCAGGGTTGGTTTTGTCTTGTTCTTTTAGTGATATGGAATATATATCTATATATATATTCAGCAGCAGATTCTGCTGTGGAGGCTGACTTCAGGATATGTATTGCAATCTAGAAACATCTATTAGAAGGAAGTCCATAGAGAAATTTAGACAGACAGCTGCTTCTTTCTGGACCCTGATTTCATTTGTGTACTGTCTGGAGCTGTTTTGCTCAGCTCTGTAAAGACTGGGGTAACAGTGAAATCTCTATGAACCAAATGTGGCACCAGCACTAGAACCTAGCTGAAATTTCACAGCTTTCATTTGCTGTTCAGACATTTAAATGGTGCCTGACACTACTCTCTGCTTGTTTTCTTCTTTGAGATGGGTCTGCGTGCTTCCTTCTTCTTTGTACTGAAGAGTAGCTTGCTGACACTTTTTCCTTCTGCAAACATTTCACCTTGCATTGACAGTATCTGTTTTATATACCCAGTTGTAAACATACTCTACTCTCCAGGTGAACTGTACGATCACACCCTTTAAACACTGCAGGGTCTTCCCGCTCAGTTCTGAGTTGGTTCTCTTGTGTGACTGTAGAACCATAGAATCCTCATGGCTGGAAAGGACCTCCAGGATCATCAAGTCCAGCCCTCACCCCAATATCTCCCCAACTCCTANTAAACATACTCTACTCTCCAGGTGAACTGTATGATCACACCCTGCAGTGCAGGGTCTTCCCGCTCAGTTCTGAATTGGTTCTCTTGTGTGACCATAGAATCCTCACGGCTGGAAAGGACCTCCAGGATCATCAAGTCCAGCCCTCACCCCAATATCTCCCCAACCCCTAGACCATGGTCTCAAGCGTTCCAGTTACACATTTTTTAAACCTCTCCAGGGATGGTGACTCCCCCAGCTCCCTGGGCTGCCTGTTCCAGTGCCCAACCTCTCTCTCAGGGAAGAACTTCCTCCTGAGATCCAATCTAAACCTCCCCTGACACAACTTGAGGCCGTTTCCCCTCATCCTATCATTAGTAATTTGGGGAAGAGATCAGCACCAGCCTTGCTACAACCTCATTTTAGGTTGTAGGAGCAGTAAGGTTTAGGACCAATAAGGACTCCTCTCAGCCACCTTTTCTCTAGACTAAACCCCAGTTCCCTCAGCCATTCCTCATAGGGCCTGTTTTCCAGACTCCTCAGCCTCATTGCCCTTCTCTGGATCCACTCCAGCACCTTCTGCACAAGACTAGGACTATTTTCTCTAACACCTTTCACTGGGTTATAGAATGTCTCTCTTGCTTTCCTGTTAAGCAGGACCACATGTAGGATAGCATTGGTACTAACGACTGTTGCCTGTTAATGAGGTGCTACAAGCTACTGTAGAATTCTTTAAACAGCAGTTCATGCTAGTTCAGAGTGCTTCCAGAAATATGTGACTTTCTAGAGGGTTCTAGCTGTGATTTGTACCTTCTTTATAGCCATCTTGAAACGATGGACATCACGTGTACAGTATTATTCTAGGAATGACAGAAAAAACAGGAGCAGCCCTAATAATACTCTCATTTTTTATACTCCAAGTCCATGAGTCTCCAACACTACGTTTTGATCTCCAAGTCCATGTGTCTCAGACAGTGTGTTTTGATCACAGGGATCAAGAAGAGGGAGACTGGGGTCTTTATGATTGAACCTAGTATCCACATTGGTGGCCTGATGTCCTGTCAGCAGTTTCAAGTAGCTTTTCTCCTGGCTTGTGGAAACAGAAGGGAAGGCACTGCGAGGGGAGATGTGTCTGGTCTACTGCTGTAGTTTGTACAGAAAACTACACCCAGTTTCCTGGAAAACAGTGAAGTGTTTGTTCACAGTCTAAACCTGAAATCTCAGCACAGACTTACCATGAAAAAGAAAAAGTATTGTGAGACTGAGAGGAACTGAGCAACAAAGCTGTCTCTTTCTGCTTGGAGAAGGAAAGAGAAGCCTGTGAGAAGCAATGTGCATTTAGCCTGCTGTTAGCAGTTCCCACTCAGCAGCATCCTGTAGCTTGGGAGCCACTGTTTTCATTTTGTACTTAGGACTGCAGTGGATGCAGCACCCCTGTAGAGTACTATGCTCTCCTATTCCTCTTGTATTCCTCCAGTGGTGCACTTGATTTCTTCCCCTTTCTTCCTGCTCAGTTTCTCTACAGCTTTCTGAGCATTGAATCTCTCGTATCTGAATAACTTCAGGCAGTCCCATCTATGAGGAAGAATATAGCTGCTTATTTATTGTCTTTAAAAAAATGACAGAGCAGGCTGTGAGAAATCTCACTCCAGAACAGCACTGCACAGTTGGATTGACCATAAAGAGGACAACATGCTGTCGACTCTTAACTGACACTCCTACTATACTGTCGCAGGGCACAGTCGTCGTTCTGGCAGCAACCCCCCTTGTTTGCTAAAACACTAACTTCCAGCCAGATGAATGGTGTTGTCAGCATTACCAAAACTTCCCAGTCATTATGTATGTGCAGTATTGCAGCAGGATTTCAAACTACTGCGCTTAGCCACGTGTGTTTCCCTCACAGTGAGTAGCTGCCTCTCTAGCAGTGGCCAATGCACAGCGATGGGCTGTATTTTCTCAAGAGTTGGTTCTGTTTTGCATCACCCTCCCTTTGGTTTGCAGGCTCTGCCTAGGGGCTGCTGGCTGCAAAGCAGAAAGTCAGGCGGCAGAGTACGTTGCAGATAAAAGAGGAGTGTAGGTGTGAAGTCTTACTTGTTCTGTGTTTTCTGTAGTATCTGCATAGTGTGATCACTCCTCTGACTCTAGTCATCCATCTGGAGCAGGCAGAAAAGGAATTTCAAGGAAGAGTAAGCTGAGAGCAAACCATGCCATGTGGGAGGCCGTTTCAAACCATTTTCTTTTAAAGACAAATGAAGCAAAATTCCTCTCCTTGTATTTGCCTGAAACAGGAGCTGAGCCTGCACAACACTGAGCTTTCTGCTCTTCCATATCCTCCTCCCTATTGGCAAAGGCAGTCTAAGTGCCCAGTGCAGTGGGCTAAATTCTGCCAATGCTTTTTTAGAGAGCCAAGTTGTACTGTCCCAAAGGAACAAACTTCCAGCACATCTAGAACTTCAAGGAGTTCCACAATGTGCTGGTCCTGTGATCTTCCCTCCACAGCCATTGCCTTTGCAAGGAAGTCTGTCTTCCTTTCTGATTTCCTTTGGGGCATCCCATGTGATGTACTGATGTCTCTGGCCCCTCTCCAGCATCTTAATGTCCTTATAATGTGGTGCTCAAAACTGGACCCCAGTACTCAAGG
Source organism: Upupa epops (assembly GCA_013397515.1). Classification (NCBI taxonomy): domain Eukaryota; kingdom Metazoa; phylum Chordata; class Aves; order Bucerotiformes; family Upupidae; genus Upupa; species Upupa epops. The sequence goes on along the minus strand of VZRI01012077.1, from coordinate 280,697 downwards.
TGTGGTCTCAGCAGTGCAGAGTAGAGGGGCACCATCACCTCCCTACTTCTGCTGGTGACACCATTCCTGATCCAGGCCAGGATGCCTTTTTGGCCACCCAGGCACCCTGCTGGCTCCTGTTCAGCTGGCTGTCAGTGAACACCCCCAAGTCTTTATCAGCCAGACAGCTCTCCAGCCACTCTTCCCCAAGCCTGTGGTGCTGCTGGGGATTGTTGTGACCAGCTAAGTCCTCAGGAATCTCTCAAAACTTCTTTAAACGGGATATGTGTGAGCCAAAGCTATGATGTTCAGGGCTATAGCTGCCCACCTTGCAAATCCTGTCTGCATTGCTTTCTTTAGGATGTTGTGATGATCCCATAGGATAGGCAGACCCTGAAGTATCATCCTGGAGTATGGACCTGGGACACGATGGGACATGCTGTGACTCACCCCTGCAAGGACTTCAGAAGGACTTGTTCAACCTCGTTGCTGGTCTAGGAGTTGGGCAACAGTGTGACCCCGGGTAAGCCAGAGCAAGGGACTTGCCCTTTATGGAACGCAAAGGCTTCCTCCTAAGTTTCACCAGGTGCCTGGGACGGGGGGGGGGGTTAGGTATTTTTGAACCTCACGGTGAAAATAGGTCATCGCAGGAAACAGCTATTAAGTCAGCTCCTCCGACATTATTTTTGGGTCCTAAAACTCTGAGTTTTCAAAAAGCAGCTGAGAGAAGAGCTGGTGCTGCAGTACGTGATGAGCTTTGTCATTGCTAGAGCTTTCTTCTTATCAACATCTTTGATAACCTTATTTACAAAGCAGTAGTAAAAGTGAGCTCAGCATATGGTTTGAATTTCAGCACTGTACAAGCAGTACTTCTTTTAGCAGACTTGCAAGTATTTTTCAAGTGCTGCCATCAAAGATTCAAGGCAAGAGGCAGAAAGCAGATAATCAAAATGAGGATCAGGGTCTTCCGCATGCTCTGCACAGGCAGAGTCACACACTGCTGCAAGCAGAGGTGACTAAAGCAGCTCCAGAGGCCTTCCTGGAGCAGGTCAACCAGCCACTCTTCCCATCTACCTGCTTTGAGACAGTGGCTACCCCTTCTCATGGGCTTCTGGTGTCCCACATGGTGGGACTGTTAGAAGCATCACTGTGACAGCTGGGGTCTTGACAGGTAAGCAACCTTCAACTGTAACACTTCCATTTAGGTGCATTATCACCTCTTATCTCCAAGCTGTGTTAAATCTAAGGGCCTCTCTGCCTTATCTGCTGCCAAATGAAAAGGGAGAGACCAGATATTCTGGTGAGGTTTATGGGCAGGCTGTAGGATAATATCTACAGAAATACAGGAGAAAAAGGCCAGAGACAGCTTCTTGTTGATTAAGTAGCTTTGCTGGAGAAAGTGGTTTGGTTTAGGTCACTCTGTCTTTTCTCTGTCTCTTGGATGGAAGCAAACAGCCATCCTGTAAATGCCATCCTCCTCCCCCTGAATTAGCATGTCTGGCAGGTCAGTACAACACAGGAATCGCTAAGACAACATTGTGGAACCTGGAAAGGCAGTTTTCCACAAGGTCCTGCTTCACTCCAATGTGTTAGTATTCTTTAGTCTGCTCCCACACAGTGCCCCACAGTTGTACCAGCAGGTCTTTGCTGTCTGCCTCCGTTCATGTTTAGCAGCTGAGTGGTGTCTCCTTTTTCTCGTGTTGGGTTTTTAAGGGGGAGATAATCTCATAAGAAGCTGTTAGTTAGTTAGTTAGTAGTGAGGAGGTGCCGCTGTGAAGAAAAGTAAATCCCACAAGTTAAAACATTCAAAACACAGCCCTGCACAGGGTCACAGAATCACAGAATGATTGAGGCTGGAAAAAGCCCTCTGAGCTCATCCCATGCCCAGCCCATGACCTGACATCTCCACAATGCACTAAGGGCCACAGCCAGTCTGTCCTTAAACACCTCCAGGGATGGGGACTCCACCACTGCCCTGGGCAGTCCATTCCAGTGTCTGAGCACCCTTTCCATGAGGAAGGGCTTCCTAACATCCAACCAAATTCTCCCCTGGTGCAGCTTTAGGCCTTACCCTCTTATCCTATCACTGGTTGCCTGGGAGAAGAGCCTGACCCCTCCCTGTCTACAATTTCCCTTCAGGTAGTTGTAGAGAGGGAGAAGGTCGTCCTCCTCCAAGTCTCCTCCAGGCTAAACACCCCTAGTTCCTTCAGCCTCTCCTCATCAGACTTTCCCTCTAGTCCCTTCCCCAGCCTCATTGCTCCTCCGGACCTGCTCCAGCACTGCAATTTCTTTCCTGAAGTGAAGGGCCCAGAACTGCCCCCGGTACTCAAGGGGAAGCCTCCCCAGTGCCCAGTACAGGCATAGAATTAGGTCCCTAGTCCTGCTGGCCACACTATTGCTGATCCAAGCCAGGGTACCACTGGCCTTCTGTGCCACCTGGGCACACTGCTGGCTGATATTTAGCCGGTTGTTGACCAGTACTGCCAGGTCAGGATCAGCTTGGCTGTAGTTTGGATCAGAAAAGAATGTCTCAAATTAGATTGTGCTTCTGTCCAGACAGTGGCAGCGTTTTAGTCCCAAAGCAGAGCCACAGTTTTCTGTTGACAGAGGTGCAAGTGAGGCAAAAAGAAACTAATAGAAGTATTTTACCACACTATTTCCTATCGCTTTTAGAATTGATCTCCATAGATCACAGTCACAGAATCACAGGATAATCCTGGTTGGAATGGACCTCCTAGATCCCCGAGTCCAACCATCCACACACAACAAAAAACCTCAGTCCCTGAGAGACTGACAAACACAACCTGACCCCTCCCTGCTGCTACTTGAGCAGGGAGTGAAGCACCATGGCTACACGGTTCTTCAACACCTCCAGGCGTGGGGACTCCACCACCTCCCTGGATGGCCCTGCCAGTGCCCAACCACTCTTTCTGTAAAGAATTTCTTCCTCAGATCCAGTCTAACCCTCCTCTGCCTCAACTGCAGACTATTGCCCCCACTTCTGTCAGCAGGCACCAAGGAGAAGAGGCCAACATCCACTCTTCCACAACCTCCCTTCAGGGAGTTGTAAGAGGGTAATGGGTCCCCCCTCAGCCTCCTCTTCTCCAAATGAATCCTCCCCAGCTCCCTCAGCCTCACTAAGCACCCGCACATTCAATCAGTCCTATAAACCCATTCCAGAGGGCAGAGGAGGCCAGTTGTCACTCTTTATACCTCCTGCACCTGATCCTCTGATAGCAAATAGAGCTTGCCACCTATTGTTATCTGATTATATAAAACCTGTGCTTGGTAGTACTGCTGGACACTGATTTAAGGCTTGAGATACTCAAGGTCACAAATCTGCCATCTACTTACGCAGCCTGTCAAGTGTTCAGGATATTTATGGGAAAGAGGGGGAGGATGTCTGTGCGTTGCCAGTGACTCTCGCACTGCCGGTCAAGGAGCTTTGGACATGAAATTCATTCCATTTTAATGTTAATCCAGTTCAGTCCTGCCACTGCAGAAGTGTTTGTTTCTCAGATAAGTTTTTGAACCAAGTAGTCAGAGCAAGGGGCTTGCATTTGTTAGAGGCCACCGATCTCCGAGGCAGGCTGTCATTCACACTGATGGAAATGTGCGAGGAGTTAACCCCGGTTCAAATTTCCAACATACTTAGCAGAGTTTTCATTTGTAAGGAAACCTGGAAGTTGCTTAGGCACAAATATCTTTATCTCCTGGAAAAAGCAAATGCACCAGCATCTTGCTGGTTCTGGATCAAATGTTACGATAAGAATCTCTGGGGGTTGGATTGTTTTTAAGAAGATTGATAGTCAACTTTTAAATGGAAAGAGCTTGCTGAGTCAGAGCAGCTTTGATGACAAGTTCTGTGGTGCCAGTAGGAGATACTGCCATTTCGAAAGCTTCACTGCTTCGTTCCTTAACTGGAACACATGGGCACATGGGCAAAATGAACAGGCAGTGGCTGGGCACTGGAACAGGCTGCCCAGGGAGGTGGTGGAGGCACCGTCCCTGGAGGTGTTTAAAACCAAGTAGCTAGAGCACTTGAGGCCATGGTCTAAGGGTTGGAGAGATGTTGGGATGAGGGCTGGACTCGATGATGCTGGAGGTCCTTTCCAGCCATGAGGATTCTATGATTCTTTCTCCAGCCATGATGATTCTCTGATTGTAAATCCACCTTCTCCACTGAACTATAGGATGAGAGTCAGGACGTGGGTTTGTCAAGAAATGATTCTTTCTGTCATGGCAGCTAAAGGGATCTTTGCAGACTTGAAGGAAAAGGTAAATATCCAACTGATCTAAAGGAAAGAAAGTACTGACTCACACGACAGAGCATGTTCACTCTGGGATAAGGAGGAAAGTGTCACTGGTTTAATTTCAACTGACAATATTTAACTAACCAAGAGTTAATAGGTAATTACATTCCACTGAAAACACTGTAGGAGACACTGGAATGAAACCCCATTTAGCTGTAGCTACTATATAATGATCTAATGGAATATTCTTCAACTCCACGCTGCATACGACTGTATATTGGGATATTTTTAATTTCAGAGTGCAATTTGGAGGAGAAAAGTGGGCAAGGATTTCAGCAGTGTAATTTCCCTTTCATTACTTAATCTTTTCATATTTCTGTTCTTCAGCTCATATCCTCATCCGTCTTAAACACACAAGCAAGTACTGGGATCAGCTCCAAAATGCCTCTCTGTTATTAGTAGCAATGTCATGTTCCAGGCACCATTTATTTGGGATCACACGGGAATAATCAGTACTAGCCCCTTCAGGGTCCAGAGGATTGCAGCTAGGCTGGTGAAGGGACTAGAGGAAAAGTCTTACGAAGAGAGGCTGAGGGAGCTGGGGTAGTTTAGCCTGGAGAAGAGGAGACTCGGGGGGACCTTATCGCTCGCTACCTGAAGGGAAGTTGTAGACAGCTAGGGATCAGGCTCTTCTCTCAGGCAACTAGTGATAGGATGAGAGGGCAGGGCCTGAAGCTGCACCAGGGGAGGGTTAGGTTAGATGTTAGGTAGCCCTTCTTCCTGGAAAGGATGATCAGACACTGGAATGGGCTGCCCTGGGAGATGGTGGAGTCCTCATCCCTGGAGGTGTTGAAGAACAGACCGGCTGCGGCGGCACTCAGTGCCCTGGTCTGGCTGATGTGGTGATGTCAGGTCATAGGCTGGGCTGGATGACCTCAGAGGTCTTTTCCAACCTCAATAACTCTCTGATTCTGTGACGGCTGTGGGCACTATCCTGCAAGAGCAGCGAAGTCAGTGTCAGTCCCAGTTCTGACTGTTAAATTCAGCTGTCTGTTCTAACTGTGAAAAAACCCCTTATTTTTGAGTAGGAGCTGGAACAGAACTTCCACCCTGTGACATTCACTTCACATTTTTTTCTGGAAAGGCTGTGGAGCTGGGCCAACAACAGCAAAAATCAGCTTTTTGTTTAAGAAGCTGCTGTAAATGGAGGTGTAAAGAGCGGAGCACATAAATGTCAAAATAGTTAATGAAGTGTGCTTGTAAAGCGAGTGAGAAGGGGCTAGGGTCTCTCTCGGTGTGCTGCTCTTGGCAAGGCACAGATGGGCCTCTATGACTCAGCTTCCTTGGTCTACTGGAAATGTAGGACAAATCCTTGGTAGATCCAAAGTGTTATTCTCCCTACACATAGACATCTCCAAAGACAAACTCAGGTTGCTAGGACATGCAGGCTTTTTCTCAGACCGCAGTTCTCCCTGCCTACCTACTCACAGAGGAGCTGGCGTACTGTCAGCATTATGCTGTACAACACTCACAGTGTTTTTCTCAAACAGCTACTGCTGTAGATACTTATCCAGGGACTAAACCTCTAACTCAGGGGGCTTTGTGCTTGAACTGCTTGCTGAAAGTGAAGTAGGGTGTCTGTATGGACACAGGCGTTTCTGACTGCTTGCTGATAACCAGCCTTCAGAGAGAAATACTATGCAAGCAGATGGTAGCTGTTCTCAGGTCCTTTAACCAGGAGATGAAAGGACCAGCTGGAGCCTTACTAGCGCTTGAAAGGCAAAGGCAGCCACTCGTTGACATTTCTGTGAGCTACCCAGCTCCCAGCAAAATGATTTTCAGTGTCTGTTCTGCAGTGCAAAGTTCCAGCCAGGAGCTACAGCCCAGCATGCAGAAAGGGAAAAAGAGGTTTTATTGGCAAGGACCAACACCGACGGCGTCGCTGGCCGTAAGCAGAGAAGCTGATTGTCATGTAGTCAGAGGAGAGAGAGCCAATGAATTCAGGAATTCATTCTCAGTCTGGTACCTCACTGACCACTGCAGTGTGCTGATGTGGCTTCTACACCACAGTGTGCAACAGTCCGGCACGTGCCTCGTGCAATCCATGCCCCCTCAAGAGCAGGGTGGCTTGCTGGTTTTTCAGAATGAAAACTGAGCAGCAGCTTCATGGTTCTTTTACATGTTACTCAGGAGTCTCAGGAGTTCCCTGATAGTTTGCTGTCTGCTCTGGTTGCTGTCCCTGTCAGGAATGGCTGCCTGCAAGAGGGACCAAAACTGCATGGAAACTGGGATTGTTTGGATTTCAGACAAATTGCTGGACTTCATTGCTTGGATTTCAAGCTGGGGTATTTTTAGCAGAAAGAGGTTTTCACCTTTTAATTTGCTAGGGTGAACTAGGAGCAACTGCTAGTCCTTTCCCTCTCTGCCTGTAGTCCTTCTAATGACTGCAGGCAGTGCTTTGGCCTCCATTGAAGTACATATTTTTAAAGTAATAGATCAGTTTGGGGGGATGATGGGCAGAAGTTCACATGTGTGCATGCAAGGGCACTGAGCAGACACTGCTGGCTTGGGAATACTGCCAGCACAGCAGCCACTTGACTGCTGTCTGGAGAGCAGACTTCTGCTCCACTCTTGTGGAGGTGCTGGAGGAGCTCTGCTGCAGTGCCGTGTTCTTCCCTACAGCCTGTCTGTAGTGTGAGCACATCACCACTTGCATAACCAATGCCCCGTTGATCACCAGATGCCCTTTGCAGAAGGAAGATTTTCATTTCCCATTGGTGGGTAGATTCTGTTTCCAGTCCTGCATAATCAGATTCTCTGTGCACCAGCTGATTTCCTGAGGCATAATGTAACTGATGAGTAGAAAATTGCTTACGTTATCCTCAAAGCACTGCAAAGGTAATCATCAATCCTCTGTATCCTTCCTGTACAGAGGCAGAGAAGAGACATGAATTGTTAATCAGGGACGTTCTCCACTTCCAACAGGCACTGCACCGCGATGGTGCCTCTAGCTGGCTCAGGAGAGAGCTTAGTCTGCACCAGAGCAGATAACATCTGTTGTACCTACAGCAGCAGTTCAGAATGTGCTGCAAAGCAGGTTAAGGAAGCTGAATGAGTAGTAGAACGGTTACTTCAACTGTGAGTTTTATGCTGCAGTGGTAGAGCTGCTGCAGCAGTAGCTTAACTAAAGAATTCCTAAGTTATGTGTATCTGCACTGCTCTGTCATTGTGGCAGTGGTGGCTGTGTGGGTGTCAAGGGCAGCAATGAGGGCCAGCTCATCTAAGCTGCTGCCAGGAAGCTAATCACTGTCAGCACTGTAAAGATGCTGCACCTCAACCTTTATCTCTGCTGCATGAGGAAAACAAGAGCGTACACAGGACTGCACTGGAAGGAGTTATGGCTGGTTTCAGGGAAGTGGAAACTGAAAAACACTCTCAGGCAGTTCCAGCCCCAGTTAGAAGTTGCTCTTTGTGTATCAGACTGGGAAAAGGCTCCCACTCCTCTTCCTGTCAGCATCCTCAGACCCAGGGCAGTGGTGGAGTCCCCAGTCCTTGAGGTGTTTAAGGACAGACTGGATGAGGCACTTAGTATCGAGGTCCAGCTGACTGTGGTGATGCTAGGTCATAGGCTGGGATGGATGACCTCAGAGGTCTTCTCCAGCCTCAGTCATTCTGTGATCCTGTGACTTTGCCTTTCACCATCAGTAGGTATTTGTGAAATATTCTTCTCTGTCCTATAACTGGAGGTCACAGCTTTCACCAGAGCAAATCACCACCCATTTTATGCCAATGCCAGAAGTGCTCCACTTCCTACAAAGCATCAGTGAGTTGCACTACTTCCTGTGCACACAGGAGAGAATTTATCTCCGTGTGGAAACCATGGGGCCACACGGGCATCCACAAACCTCTACTCTGTTGCAGTAGCTGCGGTGGTTCCTGCTAACGAGCCTCATCTGGAACAGCCTGGCTCTGCAGCTGCCAAAGGCTGTTTGTGCAGCGGGGAAGAGCTGAACCATAACACGTCTGAGCCATTTCTTTCCTCATTTTCAGTGTTCTGTGAGCTTTGGGAAAGCGATCCCTTAGAGATCTCTGTTTTGTAAGGATGTTTTAAAACACTCTTAAGCTCATAGAAATAAAATCTCTTTTAATTACATGATCAGTTTCTTCCCTTAGTGTGCTTTTACTGCACACTACAGGACTTTCTACTACATTGTCTTCACGGGAGGGGAGAGAGTAGCACCATTTACTGCTCTAGGATTACAGCTCCATAAATACAAAGTGTATTCAGAACGTGTGTTCATTTTTTAGGTGGGTTATTTGTGTGTAATTCATTCTTACCCTTTCAGTAGCAGCAAACCAGTTTAAAGCTCTTCACTTTCTTCTCCCCTGCCTGCTGAATGTTTTCTTAACGCAGAGTCACTGGATAAAGCCAGGATGTAGTCACTGGATAAAGCCATGTATGAAGCAGGATCTGTGCTTTTTGGGTTTTTTTTTAATCTGAAGTCTTAAATTTAAAAGTCTACATCTCTGTTTCATCCTTTATTTGTGCTTCCCACCAGAAAACCTGCTCTCAATGGGGTGGCTCTGGTGGGGCAATATACCTTCCCTGTGGCTGTGCTCCCAGGAGGGTTTCTATGGGCTGTGCTACAGTCACTCATAACCTGGGCTGTATAGAGAACTGGGCTGCAAGCAGTGGGAAAGAGGGGCCTTGCTAAGCCTTGGCCACAGCTGTGGGGACAGATGCTTTAGGGTTTCACTTGAAAACTTCACCTCATTTTAAATTTAGGCTGGTGAGAATCCATTTGAAACACTTGGAGTGTTCTTGCTTGGAGCAAGAACATTTCTCGCCGTTAAGGACCACACCTCGCTCCTGCCTCACCAAATCAAACCAAAAAGCCCCAAGGAGCAAGTGCCTTTGCTTTTCACACCACAGGACACCTCCCCAGAAGGAGTGGGGGTGAGTGGCTCAGACCGCCCCCAGAACTTAGTGCAAGGCCCAGCCTAAAGGGGCTGTTGGGAGATGCTTGCCTTGTTTGTTCAGGGGACACATGTGCAAGAACTGGTTTTGCCAGTATGATACGTGAGCAATAATCCCAGTTTGATTGTTCAGAGGTTCTTAACACCAGAAAGAGACATGCAGATGCAATAGGGATGCAGGGGTAGGTGGCAGCTGAGAGAATTCCTGACAGCGCTCGCCTGGAACACAGATCCAACCCCAAGTGGTTTGTTACCATCCCACTGTGTGCCCAGACACATCTGTGTTAAAAGTCTCCATTAAAATAAGAGAACGAAGCTGTTTTACTCTCTAGATGCCCAGGAGCTTTTAAAGAATAGCAAGGTTGAGAGCTTTGGTATTTCTAGGATGAATTTTCAATAACTCTAGACAAAGAGGAATCTCCAGCGCTGTGCCAGCATTTACATCAGGAGATGGCATGGCCCAGATGCTTTCAGCTGCTGTTTGTCATTCTGACATTCACTCTGGGCAAAAATATTTTAACTGGGTACAGTAAGAAAACAGAGGAGAGAATGGATGGATTTATAATTAATACTTATTAGTCTTTCTTGAAGAGCTTAAATGGATACTTTCATTTTTCAAATAGATTACTACATGAAGCTAGGATGAATTTGCATAACACTGGGGAGATGAGGTACTTAGCATCTGGTAAGGATTTGACTAGATCTACCATAATATTGTGAATAATGTAAGGGAACCTGACAAAATTGCCACACAGCTTTGAAAATAAGACAGGAGCAGCTCTTCGGTCATGGTAACCATGAGCAAGCACGTGTGCTTCTGGTGCTTGCTGGTAACTACTTCTTGGCCATTGACCAGCTGCCAGTAACCAATAAGGTTTACAATGGGAGCCACGTTGGGCTTCAAGGCTCTACAGAACAACATGTGATATCCTGATATCCTGAGCTACATGATCTAGGTCTTCACCTGAAGTTTAGATTTAGAAAAAAAGATAAGAGAAGAAATCTTCCTGCAACGCAGAGAGCAATGTCTCTGTTAAGGATGGGAAAGGCAATTCGAGGTACTGTAAAAAGCTGCTTCTGGACTGGACTGCCCAGGGAGGTGGTGGAGTCCCCATCCCTGGAGGTGTTTAAGGACAGACTGTAGCACTCAGTGCCCTGGTCTAGCTGATGTGGTGATGTTAGGTCATGGGCTGGGCTGGATGAGCTCAGGGGTCTTTTCCAGCCTCAATAACTGTGATTCTTGACAAGGTGGTGTATATAAAAGTCCTTGATGGTTACACAGAGGTAGCCCAAACAGCAATGCAGAGATGATGTTTGTGTTTGGCACTGGAGAGAGCACTAATGGAATACTGTGTCCAGTCCTGTCATCCGTGATTCAGGAAGGACATTGGCAAACGGAACTGAGTTCAGAGAAGAGTTATGAGAGCAATTAAAGATATGGAAAATATTTATCATGGGCAGAAAATCCTAGATCTAGGAGCTAATATCTATTCTATAAAAAGAAAGTTAAAGGGTGATTTATTCTCGGTCTCTAAGAGCTTACAGGGAGGAGAGCCTAGGTAATGATTCTCTGCAGAAAAATGGGACTAGAAAGAAAGACACAGGATTTAACACCGAGTGTCTCATTAAAATGTGTGGTAGCTATTTGTAACGCTGTTTTCTTTGTTTCTTCTTACAGCCACATACAGATAGGAGTTAACACGGAGGAGTGCTGCTCCAGAGACAGCCCTGCCAGCCTCAAGAGCTCTGGATCTGAGAAAACTACTGAGTCTGTCTCGAACAATATGTGAGTTAAAATGATGTGATCACTCACACATTCATAAATGACATCATGGGGGTCAGGGTGTTGCCTAAAATCAATGCTTTACGCTGCTGGGGATGTTCAGAAGGCTGCTGTAGGCTGCTTACGTGTACAGAGAAAGCAGGTACTTTGCAGCACACCAGCTGCCATGAGAAATATAAGAAGGTTCCAGCGTCTGAGGCTAAAATGAAAAAGGAATCCAATACTGGAATTGAAAAGGGTTGACTGGGCAAATCACACGGATAAGACATGGAACAATGAGAGCAGCAGAGGAACCAAGCAACTTCCTGCCACGCAAGGAGGTCTGAGAGTGGGTTTGGCACAAACACAGGAGGATGAAATGAATCCTAAAAGAAGAATGGATGAGGTAGGGATTTGTGTTAAGCTCTCTTTTTGTGCAGGTGTTCCCGTTAGGGTGACAATAAAGGAAACTGCAGGTGATGGGAAATGCCCTGAAGGAAATAGAGAGACCAAACAAGCTGTAGACGGTAACAACGCGGCCGTAGAATAACAGTGTGAGCTTTGGGGTGAAAAGATGTAAATTGACTCACTGAAGCCAAGGAAAAGATGGAAATAATCCAAAGAGAGAGAAAATTGCACAGAGCAGTTATGCTGAAAGATAAGAAAAGCACAAAGATGGGAGCAGAGAGCCAAGGAAATTAGTCTGCAGCGTGATCTGGATGGCATAAAATATGCCGTCAGTTCTGAATTTCATATGCAAAACCACAGGTTTAGGGTCTAGGCTCTATCTGTAGAGTCTGCTGCTGGTTTCCAGGCAGAGCATTGGGTGAAGCTGCCCTGCTAACGTTCTGCTTTCCTGGGAACAGAGCAATCCCCCTCTGCAAGTGGAAATATCAGAAACACAAGGCAACGTTAGAGTCGCTGACAGGAGTTCCAGCAGGATGCAGATTGGGTAGAATTTAATGAAGGTATTTTGATAGTTGACTGGCTGTAGCCAGACTCCCCCTCTGCACGCTGAACACTGATGTGGATTGGGTTGAGGCACACCAGTTACTGGCTGAGACTGGGAGAAAACGAGGCTGAAGCTGATCTGGAAATGTGGGAAGTCTTCCTCAGTTGTCAGGTAGGTGATTTCTCAAGAAAAGAAATCTATTGACACATTCACCAGCTTAGATACAGCACTAGCAGATAAAGAAAAACCTCTGAGAGGCAGGGAGCTGGATTAGGTGACCCTCTGGGGTCTTTAACTTGTGATGACTTCATGGAAGCCTTTTGTCAGTGTTTCACTAGCTGCTGTGTACTTCGCTCTGATCAGTCCTGCCAGACTGTGGTTTGGGAAGTTAGATTCAACTCTAAATTCGTGTTGGAGTCTCTCCAAACTCTAAAAATAGAACAGTTGAGAATGTGGTGGCTGAATTGTGAAGCAAAGGTGTCACTGCAGGAACCAAGGACAAAATGTGTGATATTACACTGATGTCAAAGAAAATGTCTCTACCTCAATACGTATCCACTCACAAAATGCACTTTTCATGCACAGAGCTCTGTTGAGACGTTAGCTAACGAACCCTCACAGGATGTCACTGGATCATTACCTACACCTTCATTTTTCAGACAGAAAAGAAAATGTAGAGAAACGTCCCCGGGAATCCGGAGTAGGAACATCTTGCCCATTGCCCCACGCTGAACTCTCCAGTTCATACTGCCACCTAATGCCGGTCTAACATACATGACGAAATACAGCAGGTGCTTTGAAAAACACATCACACAATCACAGAACCACACCATCACTGAGGCTAGAAAAGACCTCTGAGATGGTCAAGTCCAGCGTGTGACCTGACATCACCACCTCAGCCAGACCAAGACACTAAGTGCCACAGACAGTCTTTTCTTAAACAACTCTATCGCCTCTCTGGGCAGTCCATTCCAGAGTCTAACCACCCTTTCTGTGAGGAAGGGCTTCCTAACATCCAACCTAACCTTCCCCTGGTGCAGATTCAGGCCCTTCCCTCTTGTCCTGTCACAATTGCCTGGGAAAAGAGCCCTACCCCCTTTCTTCCTGAAAATCTGTTCTTCACAGATTCAGCCAGAGCACAGCAGTATTATAGCCACGCAGGCCAGCGTGTTGCCTGTAGTTTGTCTGAAGTTGCTAAAGCAGATGGGCTCAATCACACTGACACTGGACCAGTAGAAGACAGTTTACACAGCCATCTGCTGGTCACCTGCAAGTTGTGAGTGTCCTTGAAACAAAAGCTGGTGGCATCCTTGCTGCACTGAGTTAGTTACTGTTCGCAGTCATTATGTTCCTACCCTCTTGGCTAGCTAAGGAAGCATTATGGAATCATAGGGTCATTAAGGTTGGAAGAGACTTCCAAGATGATCCAGTCCAACTGTCAATCCAATGGCACTGTGCCCACTAAACCAGATTTCCTAGTGCCATATCTACCTATTTTTGAACACCTCCAAGGATAGCAAACCCACCACCTCCCTGGGCAGCCTTTCCAATCTCTGACCACTCTTTCAGTGAAGAAACCTTTACTAATGTCCAATCTAACCCTCCCCTGGCACAACCTGAGGCCATTGCCTCTTGTTCTATCACTAGCGACTTGGGAGAAGAGACTGACCACCTCTCTACAACCTCCCTTCAGGTAGCTGTAGACAGCAATAAGGTTTCCCCTCAGCCTCCTTTTCTCCAAACTAAACCCTCATCCACTCTTCACAAAGTTTGTTCCCCAAGTGTTTCACCAGCTCTGTTGCCCTTCTTTGGACCCACTCCAGCACTGAAATGTTCTTGTATTGAGGTGCCCAAACCTGACACCAGTACTCAAGATGAGGCTTCAGTAGTGGTTAATACATTGGCTTGTTCATCTCTCTAGTCCTGTTGGCCACACTATTTCTGGTGTAGACCAGGGTGCTGTTGGCCTTCTTGGCCACCTGAGCACACTGCTGGTTGACCTCCATGCAGCTCTGTGTCCATGTAGCGTGCTTATAACTGCAGTGTTCAATTAACAGCTGCCTAGAGACAGTGTGAAGCAACCACCCCCCTTTATTCTCATATTCTGTAGCAGCTAAATTATTCCATTAACAGTACTTGCATGATCTTGAACTCATTCAGCAGTGTTCCAGTAACTGTTAGGTTTTGGTAGTATTAATTGAATAAATCCTGGTAGTTTATTGCCCAGGCGGTGCTAACAGCTTTGCCTCTGGAAGAAAATAACAAGGGAAAATAGAATTACATTGTCATCAAGTTGCCATTGTGAGGGAGAGGCGATTCTTTTTCAGTATGGTTGATTAATCTTTAAATAGGGGGGGAAAAATCAGGCCTGTGCAAACCCTCCATGGTTTCAAATACAATACTCTGAACGCAGGGGTTTGCTCACAAACAGAGGAGCCTTTCAGAGTAAAAGGCATGCTTTTGCAATTAATGACTACTTGTAATTGCCTTTCTGACCAGCATTTAGAAAACCCTTATTAATGTAATTAGCGGTTTGTCCAGAATTATGCATCGATGAGGAGAAATGGAATTCCATGCCTTTGAGGATCTGGAGATCTCACAGCTTTGGTTTGTCCTAATTCAAGTGGAAAACGAAAACATATTGAGTCCCCCAGGTCAGCACTTAGCCTTCACTTATCCTTAACTTAATCTTTCCTTACCTTTGACATAGGCCATCCTTTCCGTTAACTTAGCCCATCCTTATTCTTGAGTTAGCCCATCCTTACCTTTAACTTAGCTCATCCTTACCCTTAACTTAGTCTATCCTTACCCTCGACTTAACCCATCCTTACCCTTGACTTAGCCCACCCTTACCCTTAACTTAACCCATCTTTACTTTTAACTTAGCCCACCCTTACCCTTAACTTAACCCATCCTTACCCTTAACTTAACCCATCTTTACTTTTAACTTAGCCCATCCTTACCCTTAACTTAGCCCATCCTTACCCTTAACTTAACCCATCCTTACCCTTAACTTACCCCATCCTTACCCTTACCTTACCCCATCCTTACTCTACACTCAGCCCACCCTTAACCTTGATTTAGCCCTTTAGCCATCCTTACCCTGGACTACCATTGGTTGCAAATCTAGAGTCTTCAGCCCTGGAATTCCCTAACATTTTAACCCACCAGCAACCTTTATGCCAGCCAAACTATCTTCCCTGGCATGCCCAGGAATAGAGGTGCCAAGTGGTTGGGAAGTGCGATAGGGAAAAAAACTTGCAGACATGATCTCCCTGCCTTGCTCTCTAAATTTCACTGGCACATGCACGCGTCTGCAGAGTATTTCAGGTTCAGTTAATTCAGCAGCTTGTAGTGAAAAGATAGTTTTGCTCTGTTCTGCTCTCCCCATGGTTCTAATCTCATCAGCCGATGGCTACAGTTACTGATTACGAACTTCCACTAGAAAATGTCAGAGGCAGGATATTAATAGCCTTATTTTAAAAGGTAGTGATTGCAAAGTTTTTCACTGAAGTGCTTATACTCCGAGAAATGAGGTTATCTTCTTGCTTCAGTGTCTTCCAAAATAGGCCAAATCCAGCTCTGGAGGAAGTCATCGTATTTATTGCAGGAGAACTCAAGTCCATAGGAGGTCAGTGTGTTTTTCAGGACAGCCTTGTGGTGATGTTGTTTGCTATTATAATTTCTCTTAACTCTTACAGCAGTCTTACTGTGCTAGGAAAGAGAAGAGCACCTAAAAAATACTCATTACCACAGAGAAATACATCCTAAGAAAACAAGAGCAGAGAAAGAAGAATAGGATCATCCTTGCATTACTGGCCCTTCTCAGCCCAGCTCTGACAAGATGAACGTCTAGTGATCTGAGAGATCACCATGAATGGCTTGACTTGCACTTGTAAGGAAAGGTTTTGGCTGGAAACAGAATCACAGGATCACTGAGGCTGGAAAAGCCCTCTGAGCTCATCCAGCCCAGCCCATGACCTGACATCACCACATCAGCCAGATCAGGGCACTAAGTGCTACAGCCAGTCTGTCCTTAAACACCTCCAGGGATGGGGACTCTACCATCTCCCTGGGCAGTCCATTCCAGGGTCTGAGCACCCTTTCCATGAGGAAGGGCTTCCTAACATCCAACCTAACCCTCTCCTGGGGCAGCTTCAGGCCCTACCCTCTTGTCCTGTCGCTAGTTGCCTGAGAGAAGAGTCTGACCCCCAGCTGTCTACAGTTTCCCTTCAGGGAGTTACAAACAGTGACAAGGATCCCCCTGAGTCTCTCTCTGAAGAGGAATTGCTGATGCAATAGGAGTGAGAGGAAGAAGTCCATTTCGTTCATAACCAGGAACAAAATCTGGCTGTAATACCTGTAGACCTTTTCAGAATGAGTAAAAACACACTTTCGGAGACAAAACACTTCTGTCTTAACAGTTGAAGTCCAGGAAATACTGACCAATTCCAACAGGATCCAACTATTATTAAATGAAGTGGAAAAAGATTTTGTTTCCATCAGCACTGAAGGGGAATTCAGGTGCCCATGAAAGCTACTGCTTGTTTCAGCTCCTATGTTCAGTGCAGAAATACCTGGTTTCCCTCACAACCTTTAAACTCTGTGGCTCCTTATAACCAGAACCCTTCCAGAAGAAGTAGCCCTTAATAATGAGGTTGGAATAGAATGGAACCTCAGGTCTGCCAGTTCCCAGGTGATTTCATGCAGCTCTTAAAATCCTGGCTCCTTTGGCAGCAAACCCCTGCTTTCTAAAATCTGGGTTGCTGTTTTCCTGGCAGAGCTGAGGAAGTTGTCAGAGGCTGAGCTGCACAGGAGAGCACCTTATTGTTCTGCTTGTCAAGTACGATGCTGGGATCATTGCCTGCATGCTTCAGTGCACACCTCACAAATTAGAGCTGTACCTGCCCACCGGTTTGATGAGGTACATTCATGCACAGAGCTCCTGAAACATTTCCCTGATCTGGAAAGAGAGAGTAAAAGGATTGCTTTTCACAAGAGAGAGAGAGCACAATGGCCAGAAAGGAAATGTACAGGTAGAGCTGGTTAGAGCTGAGCAGAGTATCTTCAGTGCAGGCTGAGCGATGCAGGGTAGGAACAGGGGCTTCAGAATGGGGAAGGCAGGAGAGGAACACCAGTGGTGCCACAGGAACCCCAGGGCAGGGCTGGAAAGAGCTCGAGAGTGGAAGCAATAAGCTTGAAGCTAGTCTGCAATGGTTTGTTGGGTTTGGGTTTGCATGTTGTCTTTGTTGTAAAATGAAATAACAGAACCTGGTTTTCTGCTAACTGAAGTCTTTAGTTTCACTGAAGCAAAAAGAAAAAGCTTTTCTGAAGGGAAATTTGAGGGCTTCTGTTTTCAAAGTGTTGAGATGAAATTATCCCAAAATATAGGGGGCAGAGGGGAGCATAGGATCAGTGTCACTCAGCTGAACAGATGTGTGATCACCTGAGACTGAGTTCTCGGTTACACTTAGCTGTCTGTGCTAACAAATTTCATCCTGTCTTGCTCTTCTTTTTTGTTTAGTAATTAAAGTTGATGGCACAACTGTGCTCATTCTCTAGTCGAGATGATCCCGTGTGTCTATGCCTGGCTCTGATCTTACTTCTCACAAATTTGCACTCCTTTTAATTTTATTTTGTTTTCTGCTCCAATGAAAATGATGTCTGATCTGAACTAGAAGGAAAGGGACTATAAAAACGGCCTGTTGCACGGCTGAAGATGTGATCTTGGTGCAAGAGGATGGGTTTAAAAAGACCTAGCACTTGCTTTGATCAAATGAGGCAAAACTTCCCAGAAGATCTGGGAACTACTTCTGCCTAAGGGCCCCTCAGTTCCACAAGGACACAGAGCTGCTTGAGAGAGTCCAGCACAGAGCCACAGAGGTGATGAAGTGCATGGAGCATCTCCCTGATGAGGAAGTTGGAAGGAGTTTGATCTCTTTAACTTGGAAAAAAGGGGTCTGAGGGGTGACCTCATCAGTGTTGATCAGTATGGAAAGGGTGGGTGTCAGGAGGAAGGAGCCAGGTTCTGCTCAGTGGCACCCAATGACAGGACAAGGGGCACCAGGTGTCAGCTGGAACAGAGGAGGTTCCACATAAACATGCGAAGAAACTTCTTCCTGGTGAGGGTGACAGAGCCCTGGCAGGGGCTGCCCAGAGAGGTTGTGGAGTCTCCTTCTCTGGAGACATTTAAAACCTGCCTGGTCTATTTCTGTGTGACTGGATCTAGAGGATCCTGCTGTGGCAGGGGGATTGGACTGGATGATCTTCCGAGGTCCCTTCCAATCTCTAACACCCTGTAATTCTGTGATCCTGTAAGGAATGCTTGTAACCTATAGAACACGACCTGCCCTTGAAGCCTCTTCTGCTGTTCAGCTCATTGCACCTCGCTTCTATTTATTAATTATTTGAAGAAATGAGATACCAACCAACAGATAACTTGGTTGTAGTGAGGTTGGTGTTGGTCTCATCTCCTTAGTGACTAGAGATAGAAGAGGAAGTGGAGTCAAGTTGCAGCAGGGGAAGTTCAGATTGGATGTTAGGAAAAACTTGTTCACAGAAGGAGTGGGGAGGCCTTGGAACAGGCTGCCCAGGGAGGGGATGGAGGCACCTTCCCTAGAGGGGTTCAACAAATGGGCAGACATGGTGTTTCAAGAGATGGTTTAGTGGTTGGGGCATTGTAGGGCAGATGTTTGTACTTGATGATCTCGAAGGTCTTTTCCAACTGCCATGATTTTATGATTCTAAGATTCTGTGATAGATTTGGTGATAGATTTGAATGAAATAGTTGTTTAACACTCTCCCAAGAATAATCCCACTTTTCCTTCAGTTCCCTTTCTCTCCTCTCCTCACTGATCCTCAGTAGCTTTTGCTCTTGCTCTTTCTAGCTCAGAGCACAGGCTCCCCTGGGTAGAAAACGCAGATGAGAAGCCTTTTACCATTGATTTCCAAAGGGCATTGATTTGGCTCCAGATCCTCTTCCTGGCCATCGCAACACAAGAATAAGGGCCAAAAGACAAAGTCTATCAGCTTTCATGGAATTTGGGGGTCTTTCCCTACCCATGCTTGGGTGCAGTGGTTCACAGGACATGTCCAAGGGTCCAGCCAGGCGATACAAACCAAAAGCACAGTCTCATCGCCAGTCTGACCACTTGACCTGAGACCGAAAATGACGAAGATTTCCTTGGGGCAACGCTGCTCCCAACAAGTTCATGGGACTTTTGAGGTTAAATGCAGCCCTTGTGAGAGGCAGTCATTAATGTCACCGGAGTTCTAGCAAAGATGCATTTAGGCCAATGTGCTTAGAAAGATTTGTGGTGTACAAGTACAAAATGCCAAGCGTAGTTGAAAGGTTCCGGGGCATGTGTGTGCAGAAGGGTAGAAAGATGTGATTCCTTTCTGCTCTGTTTGGTATTTGAGGGGTTTTTTTCATTACTTTATTCTATTTTTTAGAGTCATAATTTCTTTTAGACAGTATGTAGTGCTCTTTGTCATTTTTATTCCCTCAACTGTTCCAAAAGCCGAGCTTTACTAGTTTTGGGTGAACCGAGAGGTGACAGGTTTCAGGTCACTACACTAGGAAATGAAATTAAACTGGAAAGTCTGTAGAAGAAAACCAGCAGGAAAAAATTCTAAAAGACTGCTGTTATCACAGGACCAAAGGATAAATGTAGAAAAGGCATAGCTGTAATTCTTATTTATACGAGTGAAATTGTGTCCTACATAAGCTCAGGACCCTACATGCTATGAGGTCTGTTTATCTAGGCACCAGCCACAGCACTGACACATACAGCACTGGTTCCAGCACTCCTGAGGGGACCCTTTAGTCTGCCCGGGGAGATGGTGGAGTCCCCATCCCTGGAGGTGTGGAAGAACCGTGTAGCCATGGTGCTTCACACCCTGCTAGAGTGGCAACAAGGAGGGGGTTAGTTTGTGTTTGTCGGTCTCTCAGGTATTGAGGTTTTTTGTTGGTGTGGGGATGGTTGGACTCAGTGATCTAGGAGGTCCTTTCCAACCAGGATTATCCTGTGTTTCTGTGCAGCCTCCTCTAGGTGATCCTGCTCTAGCAGTGAGGGTTGGACTAGATGATCTTCAGAGGTTCCTTCCAACCCCCTCCATTCTGTGATTCTGCAATTCTGTGAAACTGTCCCCAAAATGCAGATCACAGAAAGGCATCCTGGAGATAATAAGCCAGTAACATCTTTTATTGTTCCCTTTGGTCTCTGCGAGGTGTTTGCAAAGCCAGTTCACTACAACATGACGTGGGATGTCTGCACTGAATGCAAAGGAGAAGCAGAGTCCTTCCCTACATTGCTGTCAACAGCTAGCCTTTATCCACCTTGTGCCCTTCGTCCTATCCAACCGTGTTCCAGAGGAGGACATCCTTCAGCAGAGTACATTTCACTAGGTTGCTTGCCCTAAGGTTTATAAATAATAAGTTGCACAAGCAGAGTATCTGCTTTGTCTGCTCCATTTAACTCTGTACGAGCTGTTCCATTGTGCAGAGGGAAATTGCTCACAAGGACCTAGTGATACCCTGGACAGTAGGAAAGATAGTGGGGAGTGGACTCAGCACAGTTCACACATCCAGTGAACCCTTGACAAAAGCTTCCCACAGTCCACATCTTAGAGTCAAACTCCAAACTGCCTCTCAGTGCAACAGCCTCGATTTTCTCTGCCAAATCGAGGAGGAGGCAGCACTAAGTGAGCAGCAGCTCTTACCAGGGTTTCCTAGTCCCAGGCCTGGTGTCGCTTTCCCTCACTAAGTGCAGGAGAGAGATGCATTGGGGACCAGGGAAGGCACTGGAGCAGAAAGGGACCTAGAGAGTGTTTCTGCCCTCTGTGCCTACAGCTTGCTCAAGTGCCTGCTCCCAGTGCCACTGGGTGTCGTATCCAGTGACAACCCCACAGCTCCCAGTGACAACACTGCAATCAATAGGGACTGAAAACCTGTGTTGCAGAGCCTGGGGAAGTGCAGCCCACTCAGCCCTCAGGGGCAGTCGTTGGTGGGAGGGGAGGGCTGTGATGTGGAGGGGACCGTGGATGGTTTACTTGGTGTTTAACACTGCCTGGCACCTTTCCCCAAGCCTGGCTGGGGGTCAGTTCCTCACCCAGCAGTGTTGGGAACGCAGGCTCCACCAGAGGGCACAGCCACCCGCTAGAAATGGGGAGCTGGGGCAGAAGCAGCAGTAGCTGGGAGAGGCTACAGGGAGGGGAGGTGACCCAGCAGTTAGCAGGGTGATTCTTGCCTACCCTAGCTGCATCCTAAAAGGAGCTGGAGTTTGTTCTGTAAAAACACACTGTGTTACTTGAGGACCCTTTCAATGATTGATTCCCTTTCTTGCACTGCAAACAACAGACAAACCACCAGCTCGAGCCTGGAAGCCGGTTATTTTTTGTACCTGTTGTGCCTAGTTCACCTGAGGCTAAGTTGGGGGAGTGGGCACAGAGACCTTTCCTCTCTGAGCTGGGATGACTGCCCCTTTTCCCCTCCACTAGCCTGTGCAGCATTTCAAAGGGGCTGAAGCGAAGGGAGGCCGTCCCTCATTTGGGGCCAGCATGTGCAGGGAAGCTGATACAGACCCCTCAGGGGGGAACAAATCAGATGTGTGAGGGAGACCTCAGGGAGACCTTCTTCCTGCGATGCCTCCCAATGCTCATTTCAGCTCTGTGTCCTCCCCAGGCAGGGCTCCCCCTCTGTGGCACCTTTAAAAACACACTGGAGTTTTCCCTATTTGTCATAGTAGATCATCATGGCAAGTCCCAAGCTGCCGGAGAGCAGCTCCAAGGAAAAGGACCTGGGAGTTCTGGTGGATAATAGGCTGACTATGAGCCAGCAATGTGCTCTTGCAGCCAAGAAGGCAAACGGTCTCCTGTGGTTCCTAAAGAAGAGTGTAGCCAGCAGGTGAAGGAATGTTATCCTTCCACTCTACTCTGGTCACATTTGGAATACTACACTTAGTTCTGGGCTTCCCAGTTTAAGAAGGATGAGGAGCTACTGAAGAGAGTAAAGCCAAGAAGCTGAGTAGAGGGCTGGAGTTGTCTGCCTCACAAAGAGAGGCTGAGAGCTGAGTCTGTTTAGCCTGGAAAGGAGGAGACTGAGGGTGTTCTTAGTGCTTAGAAATATCTAAAGGGTGAGTGTCAAAAGGATGGGACCAGACTCTTCTTGGTGGTGCCCAGTGATAGGGCAAGGGGCAATGAGCTCAAACTGGAGCATAGAGGGCTCAATTTAAACATAAGGGGGAGCAACAGGCTGTTCGAAGAGTTTATCTCTGGAAACATTCAAAACCCACCTGGATGTGTTCCAGTGCAACCTATTCTGAGTGATTTTACTCTAGCAGAGGAGTTGGACTGGTTGACCTTCAAAAGTCCCTTCCAACCCCCAGTGTTCTGTGATTCTGTGAAGTGCAATCCTCGTATGATACAACATGACAGTAATTAATACCTAGCTACAGCCCTATGGCACAGAGAGCTTTCTTCACTGATGACCACAGACCACAGGCAAGTGTTTATGCAGTGAACAGTTCAATACAGCATGCTTTATCTTTGTGGGCAACATATGCAGCAGATAAGCAACATAATTATTATGTTTTGTGCTTAAAATAACCCTTTCCTTATAAAATATTCCAAAACTTGAACACTACATAACTCTTCAGAGTCACTGGATCTGTGGTGATAGGACAGGTGTTGGGTTTGCTCTTCAGAGAAGAAATGAAGCCAAGCGTCTTGCCAGAAGTGACTTGGAAACTCTACCATTGACCCATTCGGGTTCAGAGAGTGTAACCGTGCGTAATGCATGTCTGCTTCTGGGGACTGAAGTCCAGCAAATGTTCTTTTTGTTGCTGTAACTAAGAACAGGCACTTTGACCTCTAAATCCTGAGTCACAAGTTTCTGGTGACACAAATCACAGAAATACAGAATTGCAGAATGCTCCTGGTTGGAAAGGACCTCCTAGATCCCGGAGTCCAACCATCCCCACACCACCAAAAAACCTCAATACCTGAGAGACTGACAAACACAAACTAATCCCCCTCCTTGTTGCCACTCTAGCAGGGCATGAAGCACCATGGCTACACCGTTCTTCAGTACCTCCAGGGATGAGGACTCCACCACGTCCCTGGGAAGGCCCTGCCAGTGCCTCCCCACTCTTTCTGGAAAGAATTTCTTCCCAAGATCCAGTCTAACCCTCCCCTGCCTCAACTTCAGACCACTGCCCCTGCTTCTGTCAGCAGGCACCAAGGAGAAGAAACCAACACCCACCTCTCTACAACCTTCCTTCAGGTAGTTGTAGGGGGCAGTGAGGTTCCCCCTCAGCCTCCTCTTCTCCAGATTAAACCTGCCCAGCTCCCTCAGCCTCTCCTCATACAACTTGCTCTGTAAACCCCACATGAGCTGGTAGCACATACAGGTTAACAGATGTGAGGAAAGTGGTGGGATTTCCTGTCTTTTTGAGGTAGGTTTGAACAGGTGAGGTGCTCAGATAAAAAATGCATTGATTCCCTGTCCTTCCTAACTAATCTATTGAAGAGCCCTGGGTGGAAATCCAAAGAATCTTCCTTTGGACGGGTGCTCACAGTGATCAGGGGTCATATCTGACCTTTGTGTGCTCAAACCTTCATGCTGCAATATTCATCTCTCTTGTTTGCATTGTCCTGGAGAAGTGAGAGGGAAATGACTGGGAAAATGAGAAAGGGATCAAACCCAGGGAATATTTCTTCATCTTCCTATGGGAAGGTAATTTTTATCCATGGACAAACCTTTCCCAACATGTGCATCTTTAAAAATGCTTGAAAAATATCACAGTTCCAGATTTTATCATCTTTTTCCTTCATATTCAATGATACTTAGATATATTCACATCCCATTGTACATCCCCTTGACAACTTCACCTTGAAGATGTTGAGACACTGGAACAGGTTGCCCAGGGAGGTTGTGGCTGCCCCCTCCCTGGAAGTGTTCAAGGCCAGATTGGCTGGGGACTTGAGCACCCTGGTCTAGTGGGGGGTGACCCTACTTGCGACAGGGGGGCTGGAACTAGATGATCTTTAAGGTTCTTTCCAACCTGAATCATTCTATGAATCTATGAATTTAGGGATCAACCTCCAATACGCTAGAAAACCCTAATTCCTAAACCAGGATCATTCTAAAAGGAGCCACTCCCACCCTGTGCACAAGTCAACCAAGCTCCTCTTTCTGGTCAGAATACCTCACCCAGGACTCATCTGTTTCAAGCAATCTGCTCCTATTAGTGAGAATTAGTTTCTGCTGTGATCCTGCCCCACTGCAGGCTTCTCCTGGGACAACACCTGTCTGCAGCAATACACACTTCGCAGGTTGTAGATTGGTAGGTAGATGACCACTGAAGGAGTAAAACAAGATACAAACCAGCAGGTAACTGAAACTGAGAGACAGCCTGTCTACTCAGGACTATATGAAACCCCAAAAGAAGGAATGCTTCACATTTTAGTCAGTGGCAGCAGGTGGGGTTGGTGCTCCTGCCCACCCCGCAGCCCCTGGGCCATGGCATTGTTGTAGGAATTGGCTGTTGCAACCAGCTGGCTCACTTGGCTCCTTTAAGAGAGAGAGTGTAAGTGGCCATCCCAACTACTAGCCACGCTACTCACCCACCCCAGAACCCAGACCTGACCCTTCAGGGAGCCAATTCACTACACAACTACTCATTTTTATTTTATGTGACTTACCCACCCACTGCAGCGAGGTGAATTGGCTGGTGGAGGGGTCAAGCGAGTGCCAGGGGTGGGGAAACAGGGGGAGTGCATGACCAACAGGAGAGCTGGGAGCAGAAACACCCCTTCTGTGGCAACCAGGCTGGCTCAGCCCTTCCACCCAGGCAGCCTCTGCCTGCTGGTGTGGCAATCGGTTGGAGCACAGAGAGCAGGACGACCTGTTACTTTGGAACACTCCCCAAATATAATTCATCCTCCTAATGACTGGCAGCCTCCAGAAGAATCATTCTTGTGGCTCTTCTTTTGGAACCCAACCAGCTTGAGGCACATAGGTATGGTGTGGTATCTAACTGCAGGTGTCTTCTTCCATGGGTAGCTGGACTAGGGTAAGCAGCACATCTCTGGGGCTGGCAGATAGGATGTGGGCTTTACAGGAACAACCTCTGGAGGCTGAGAAGGATACTGGAGGACATCTCAGACGGCAGTACCAGACATCCATCCATCTGAAAATCAGTAAAGACTGAAGTGACTAACGTTAGAGTCTTCAGCAATGACACAACATAGCTCCAGCTACAGTGATATAACTGTCTGAGAGATGAGGTACCTGAGGCTTGAGTAGTAGTGACAGAGCCTGCCCACAGTCTTCCCCAATCCTCTGAACCAGTAGCAGCAGATGGAATATATAGCTGGGTTCAAAAGCTTCCCCTGGCCACTACCAACTTCCTACAAAAATGCAGGCACTTTTATTCTAATCTTAGTTTGTGCTAATGTCTTCACGTATTTAATGCTAGCATAGAATCACAGAACAGTTTAGGTTGAAAAAGATCTTTAAGATCATTGAGTCCAACTGTACCAAGCCCGTTGCTAAATCATGCCTCTAAGTTCCACATCTCTGTGACTTGTGGAGAGGTGTGAGGGATGGCAACTCAGCCCCTGCACAGCCTGTTCCGAAGCCTGACATCCCTTTCAGTAAAGAGGTTTCTGCTCATGTCTAACCTAAACTGTCCCTAGTGCAATTTGAGGCTATTTCTTCTTGTCCTACTGCTTGTTACTTCGAGAAGAGGCCAAGCCCCACCTCTCTACAATGTCCTTTCAGGTAGTTGTAGACAGCAATAAGATCCTCTTCAGCGACCATTTCTCAGACTACACAGCTCCAGCTCTGTCAGCCACTCTTGCTCTCCTGACCCTTCACCAACTTTGTTGCCCTTCTTCACAGTCCAGCACCTCAGTGTCCTTCTGGTATTGAGGTGCTTAACACTAAACCTAGTACTCCAGGTGTGGCCTTCCCAGTGCTGAGTAAAGGGGACAGTCATTTCCCTACTTCTGCTAGCCACACCATTTCTGACACAAACCAGGGTGCCATTGACCTTCTTGTCCCCCTGAGCACACGGCTGGCTCATATTTAGCCAATGATGAATCAATAGTCCCAGGTCTCTTTCTGCCAGGCAGCTTTCTAGCCACTCTTTCCCAAGCTTGTAGTGTTGCATTGCGTTATTGCGCTCCATAGAACGCTTTTCTCTGCCAACAAAAAGCAATTCTGAGGTAAAAAATACTTGTGAGGTCCAGAAAATGTGAAAAGCTGTGTTTAAAAACTAAGAGCAGCCCTTTCAAAAGTGATTGTCTGTGCAAGCGTGAAACTACTTTTCCATACAACTCTTCTTTCTTGTACTCTACAGTGCAGGCAACACAGGACTGTCAGGTAGAGTTCTCTTAGAGACTATTCTTGCCGATTGCAGACAGCACAGGGCAAGTTACTTTGCTTTATCTAGGTAAAGATTTCAGAGAAGGTGACCATAAAGCTTTTACTCAGCTTCTGTAGCCCCTTCATCACTGACTGCAGGATGAGTTCAACCGATGAAGTGAAAGAACCAGGGAAAAGCTCAGCAATTCTTTCCCATCTTCGGTTTTGAAGGCTCAGCCTAGGCATCATTTGTGGATGGGGGTTGTTTTAGACAGACAGAATGCACTCAGTACCCGTGTGGTTAGATGGTCCACTGTTACCCAGAAACGCCAGACCTTCTTTTTCCCCTTTCTAACCGGTGAACCTTTGTGCATAGCTGTACGACCTCACCAGCGGCAGTGAGATGATGCAGCAGCAATGATGACCGAGCCTTGTTGTTCACTTCAATAATCTCTCCACAGGATTTGTACATTTGCTGCAATAACAGTGGTAAGGAATATTATAACCATAGTAGTTAAGCAATGTTAAACATGAATTAATATTGTTAATGCTTTGCTGCCAAAGGAGCCCAAGTTATTTCTTTCATCTTCAAATGGGCAAAAGAGTGGGCTGAGCATCGTTTTCAAATCCCATCATTGACTCCATTGCCTCAGACAGCAAGAGTGCCATGGTGTCTTGTCCCTGCTGATGTCAGCAAGACTTTTCCAGAACCAGTGCAAGGTACGGAATCAACCCCTGTAGCAGAATTGCAGGCTGTATGTCCTGCAAGTTTTGACAGCTGGGATAGATCCTTTGAGCCATTTGGCAACACCACTGTTGCATTAACTAGTTGTTTTAAGGAAAGAAAACTGATTTGTATAGGAAACATAGAAATATCAGTTGTGCTGGCTCTGGAAGCAGCTAAACCTGCACAGGGCTGAAGTAGGTGAAGAGTCCAGGCTTGTTTAACGATGCTTTCCTAATTGCAGTTGGCAGGTGAGCTCCATGCAAGAGGCTGGAATAGCGACAAGGAGAACCTAGGCATAAGATTTTCAGGGTGCTCAGTATCTTGCTCTGTGGCCACTTCATGAAAGTGCCTGTTAGCTTTTTGCTCGCTTTTCACGATGATGAAATATACAGAAACAGGCTTTCAAGAAATTCAAAGTGTAAGAGAGTACAGAAAGTTCAGATTGAAGTACAAACACTTGTCATTATCTCCCTATCTCTCCAGTCATCACTCCAAATATATACAGACCCACCCATAGACACCTGGAATAACAGCACTAGTCACTTGAAGCAGTGGCTTCTGCTTTTGTGGCTGTTCTGTAGTGCAGGGTAATGTTAAATAGCCTTTAGAATCAGGTGACATAGACCTCATAATTGTAACCACCGTTTGCATATTTAGCCTGATTTAATCCAGAAGGACTACGTAGGATTGTCATGTAAATATGTATTGGTATCAAGTACTGTAAAAGCTGGAGCCTATCTCAACCTCTGCCATAGATACACAGATCATTATGGGTTGGAAGGGACCTCCAGGGATCATTGAGTCCAACCCTTCCTGCTTGAGCAGCATCATAAAACCTAAGACAGGTTGCATACAAACACATCCAGACCAGTGTTATAAGTCTCCAGAAAAGTAGACTCCACTATCTCCTCGGGCAGCCCAGGGATCATCAGCATGACCACAGCACCTGGACTTGGGTGACCGAGTGTAGGCATCCCACTGCAGAGTGACACCCCCACATTGGAGCCTTTTGCCCTTTGGTTTTGTCTCACCCCCTTCCCTCAAAAACATTGTTCTTGGTGACCTATCAGCAATGAAAGTCATTTTATTTTCCATCAGGTGCACTAATACTGTCTATTCCAAGGTTGGTGGGAGGGAGAGAGGGAGGAAGGAAGGAAGGAAGGACATGCACTGTTGGTGTTTTGCTCTCTCCAGCTTGTAGGGATGAAACTCCTCACAGGTCTGCAGATGTACTGGCAGATAATGTAGAGAAAAGCCCGGTGCCTCTTGTCTGTAAATGAAAACCATCTGGGCTACACTTGCGACTGCTACTAGTGTATGCAAAGATGGGAAATTCACAATCTATATTTTACATGGAAAGGGCTATAAAAAGGAGCTCTTGCCATTGGATTGCGTTTTATGCACAAGATTTCATGTCCTTCACAATCACAGGGGTTTTCCACTTCTTGCCACAGACCGTGACCAAGAGCTTCAGCATGAACTGAAAACATGCTTCTGCTTCTTATGGCGGTGAAGAAAACACTGAGAGGGGATGAGAGGTGAACTGTGTGAAGGCAAGGATATAATTACCCACTTACAATCGCAGTGAGCTCTTATTGAGCCAATCTAAGCCATAGCACCAACAATGAGGAGGGGCAGATTTCTGTCTGAGCTACCCACAAGGGCTGCTGCTTGGCTCCTGCAAAGGCTTCTGCAGCTTGCTCCTTCTGTTGTACCTGGCATGAAGTGCATTAAAAATGCTGCAGAAGAGCTGGGTGGTGTCAGAGCAAATGGGGGACTTTTAAGCATCTGAAGTTCCTGGATCCTGTTAGCACTTGAGTTATTTTACAGATCTCAGAGATGACCCAATAATTCTGCTTTACATTCCCTGATAACATTTTCATTCGGATTGGTGTTTATTATTGATTTAGTGTGAGCTGATACTTCTTGAATACAATTTCTTCATAGGTTTTGCTTAAGCTTACCATGACTCCCATCCAAGCAGGCTCCCAGCTGTCTGAGCACAGACTAACCCCATTGGCAAGCCTGACCTCCCTGGCAGACTTTAGTTGCCCATAAAGTTCCCTTGGCCATTGTTTGTTTATTCTTTAGCACTTGATGAAACCTCTCCCTTTGCCAGGATCAGTTGGGACTAACTAGTGGTCCTAGGGAGGTTGCTTATTCATTCTTGATATCAGCTCCCATTATCTTATCCAAGGGCACCACCTAATCACTTAAGGATTATGGGGTACACAGGAGAACCCAGATTTCCATTAGTTGTCTTCAAAAATAGCCTAATCATGGGCAGAGAGATGAAATCTCTCCATGTATTAATTGATAAAGCTGGGGGTAAAGCTTTCAGTCAGGCACTCTGCAAGTTGTTGATTTGTTTGAGGAAGTGGCGGTATCTTTAAGTCACAATGTGCAGTCTCATTGCCAAAGACCATAACTCATGCTGACTTATCAGCAATACGGTATCTCGTTTCCCACCAGCTGCTAGGAGTTTACTAGAGACTCGTCCCTACATCAGTACAACAGAATATTCCTCCTTATAGCAACAGAAGCCATAAAGCCTGTGACAGGGAGGAAAACCTGTCTGCTCAGGAACAGCAATGGTGGAGGTGAAGCGACCAACCTGAATAGACAGCTCTTGGTAAATCCTGAACGAACGTGCTCACGTGTTTCAACCAGAGCATCCTGGGCAAAATGGAAAGAGCATCCACATACTTCTGGGAGAAAATGCAGTGTTTAGCTGCTACAGCTTCTGCACAGCCTCGGGAGCCATGGTGGGCAAAGGGAGTACAAAATAATGCTCAATATCTATCCACCTACTGAACGAAAGGGGTGCCTCGAAGGAAAAACACAAAGGGTAAGGTAAGTACATGAGTGTGCTCAGAGGGGCTAAATATGAGCCAGAAAGGTGCCCAGGTGGCATGAAAGGCCAAAGGCATCCTGGCTTGTATAAGGAATAGTGTGGCCAGCAGGACTAGGGACATAATTCTCCCCCTGTGCTAGGCACTGGTGAGGCAGTTCTGGGCCCCTCAATTCAAGAACGAGATTGAAGGGCTGGAGTGGGTGCAGAGGAGGAATGAGCATGGGAAGGGGACTAAAGGGAAAGACTGATGAGAAAGGCTGAGAGAGATGGGTGTGTTTAACCTGGAGAGGAAGAGACTCAGGGAGGACCTTATCACTCTCTATAACTCCCTGAAGGGAAATTGCAGACAGGTGGAGTTCAGACTCTTCCCCCAGGCAACTACTGATAGGATGAGAGGGCAGGGCCTGAAGCTGCACTAGGGTAGGGTTAGGTTGGATGTTAGGAAGCCCTTCCTCACTGAAAGGGTGATCAGACACTGGAGGGAGGGACACCTCCACTGCCTAGGGAGGTGATGGAGACCCCATCCCTGGAGGTATTGAAGGACAGACTGGATGTGATACTTAGTGCCATGGTCTAGTTTATTGTGGAGATGATAGGTCCTATGCTGGGTTGTCATTCTCCCCACATCCTTTCTCCTGAGAGGTATTTATAACTTTCACTTCAATTTCCTGCTTTTATGGGAGAATTAATTAAGTTATTTAAATAGTGATTGCACAAAAGTTATTTACTCTTAAAATAGAACATACATTTGTTTACTCTTCTTGACTGCAATTGATATGAGCAACCAGAAGCAGGGCTTACAAACACCTCGAGGCCAAGATGATTTATCCATTCTTCCATTGTCCACGCAGACCTTGTAAGTGACCCCAAACTTCAGTATTAACTTGCAGCTATCATGTGGAAGTCCCTGCCAAGCTTTTGCCACTCATCTTAGCAGGGTTTAGGGTATCAAGGCTGTAACTGTATTTCCCGAAACTGTTACAGCTGATTTTAAAATGTTGCTTGGACCTCACCTTCATGTGATGATGCTTTGTGTGGTCATCACTACTGAGTGGGCATCAAATGCTCCATGGATGCTTCACGAGTCTGGATGGCAGCTGAGCTTCCAGGGAAGGTATTTCCAGAGAGAAATAGTCAACCTCATCTGAAGCATTATGGCTCTCCTAGCCCTAGAGAAACCTTATCCATAGCTTTGTATAACTTTGAGCTTCATCCCATGCACCTTGTCAGCTCTAGTGCCAATGTTAGGAAGCTGCCAGTGTAAGGGAACAGGTCTCAGACCTTCTGCCTAACCTCAAAACCATAAAAAGGTTCAGGTTGGAAGGGACCTTAGAAATCATCTAGTTCCAACAACTCTGCCATGGGCAGGAACACCTCCTCTAGACCAGGTTGCCCCATCCAACCTGACCATGAACACTTCCAGGGATGGAGCAGCCTCTCTGAGTAACTTGCTCCAGTGCCTCAGCACCCTCATAGTGAGGAATTTCTTCTTAAAACCAAATTAAAGTCCATCCTCTAATCTGCCACTTCAGGGTTTCTAAACCCTGTCCATGCATTCTGGACACTGCAATTGTATGAACAACTGGTGTCTGGGGGAAAGAAAACCCCAGAACATAGATCTTCAACCTACTCACACAATAACCAGATGCAATAAGCCATGAATCCACCCAAGTTTCTAATCCAAAATAGTTCAGAGTTGCAGAAAAAGGCATATTGGTTCCCCTCCCCAATTAAAATGTACGGTAATTGTTTCCCGTTAATGACTCCACTTCTAAAACAGGAAGCACATTCTGCCACTCATGGTAGTAAATGTACCAGACACACAAATGCTCTCTCAAAATCCAGGGCGAGATTTCCCTTGTCATTTTTGAGCAAAGAGTGTTCACAAATGCCAGCACGTGTGTCACACATCAGCTTCTCCACACTCTGTATTCAGAGAATCAGAGAATCATAGACTGGCTCAGGTTGGAAGGGACCTCAGAGACCATCTAATACAACCTCTCTGCCATGAGAATGGATGCCTCTTGACTACACTAGGTGGCTCAGAGCCTCATTCAACCTGGCCTTGAACATCTCCATACACAACCTCTCGGGGTAACTTATTCCAGTTTGTCGCCACCCTCATACTGAAGAATTTCTTCCAATCTAAACCTATTGTCCTTCAGTTTAAAGCCATTTCCCCTTGTCCCATCACTGGGTACGCTTGTAAAAAGTCCCTCTCCAGCCTTCCTCTAGTTTCCCTTCAAATATTGGAAGGCTGCTTCAGGTCACCCTGAAGCTTTCTCTTCTCTAGGCTGAATAATACCAGCTCCCTCAGCCTGCCCTCGTAGCAGAGGTGCTCCTGCCCCTGGATCATCCTCACGGCCCTCCCTTGGTCTCTTTCCAACAGAGCTCTCTCCTTCTTATAGCAGGGACACCAGAACTGGATGCATTTACTCAAGGTGGAATCTCACAAGGGCAGAGTAGAGGGGAAAAATCACCTCTCTTGATCTGCTGGCCACATTCCTCTTGATGCACCCCAGGATAAGGTTGGCTTTCTGTGCTGCCTGAACGCAGTATCAGCTCTCGTTGAGCTTTTCATCAATTAACACCACCAAGTCCTTCTCTTCAGGGCTACTCTCAAGCCACTTTGTACCCAGTCTGCATTTGTGTCTTGGATTGTCCCAACCCAGGTGCAGGACCTTGCACCCAGACTTGATGAGCCTCATGCAGTTTGCACTGGCCCATTTCTTAAGCTTGCCAAGGTCTCTTTTGATGGCCTCCCTTCCCTCAAGTGAGTCCACTGTACCACACAGCTTGTGGCATTGGTGAACCTGCTGAGGGGGCACTCTATGCCACTGTCCCTGCTGCTGACAAACACGTTGAGCCGAACTGGAGCCAGAGCAGATCCCTGAGGAAGTCCACTTGTCACTGGTCTCCACACGGACATTTAGCCATTGACCACAACTAGCCAGATCCTTACCCACTGAATGCTCCATCCGCCCAGTCCATGTCTTTCCATCTTTGAGACAAGGATGTCATGTGGGGCAGTGTCACCAATATCAAAGATGTTGTTCAGATGGGTGAGAGCTATCATCTGAAGCATTCGCCTTAGCAAGTGCTGATGAACACTGTGGTGAGGGGCATCATCAGGTGATTTATCAGCTAGAGGTGGCAGTCCCATGGCTCAGAGCCTAAGCATTGCAACTGCAAGGAGTCCAGGATGAGTCCAGGATGAGTCCAGGCACACAATGTTGTCTGTGGTTGCGCTGGAGATTTCTCCATCCAGCTTTCCCCATCGGCCTTTGGGCCCCAATCCTCTAAAAATGCCTGCTGGCAGAGATTTGGAGGATGAACCCACAGTTTTAGAGGCAGATCTTTTGGATTACGAGTGCAAATGAGATTAACTTTGGGCAAACATTGCTCCACCAGCCAGCTCAGTGGTTATGGAAAGCTGATGCGAAGCAGTTTTGAAAATGCCTGGAGCTCACTGAGCTTCTCCATCTGGAGAGCCAGACTAGGACTGCTTCTCTTCCCCCTTGTCCTGTCTATACCGGAATTCTTTGAGAGAGGAGGGGCAATGGACCTTGACCTGCTGAGGCCCGTAAGAATTCAGTGCCACCTTGCAGCTTCAGTGTGATGTCTGGTGGTTTTCTTAAAACCCTGTTAGGTGACAACACAAGAATCTCAGCTCGCATTAGGTAAAATACAAAGTTCTATTGTAACAAAGCAAAAAAGAACCCCAAAAAAGCTGAAAACGAGGACTCTGAAGAGCACGACAGATGAAACAACTGCCCCACAACTTGAGGGCTCTCTTCTTTTAGTTGTCCTCACTGTGCTTGGGTTTAATGTCATTAAACACTTCCATGTCAACAAGAAGTGAAGTCAACAGCTTGCTGAGCTGTGTTGGGTCTTCCTGCTTATAGATGGCTTTCGTGACATGAAAGCTCTTCTGCTTTTAGACTGGGGGTGGGGACCACTCTTTAACTCAGCTCGGTAAAGCATGTCCAGGGTGCTGCCGGCACAGGAGCAGCTCAGCTGGAGACACCAGCATGGGGCAGATGAGACAGGAAGGCACAATCAAGGCTGTGTAAACACCATGTGCCCTCGCTGCTAGGGCTGCTGAGCAGGTGGAACACTCAGGGTCCCTACTCCGTGCTCCACCAGCCCTATCCACAGCATAGCATCCCCGGAAGGGTCTGGCTCTGCACAGTGCGGGGCCTGGGGGGCTGCCTGTGTGCAGGACAGTGCCCCCCTGGGCTGCATGGGGGCAGAGGGGCCGCCCAGAATGCAGGTGCATACTGAATTGAGATGCAGAAAGGACAGAGACGGCGGGAGGTGCTGCCGGAGGGGGGCTGCTGGTGGGGGCTGCTGGTGGGGGCTTGTGTGTTCGCTTTTCTGGCTAACCCTCCGCTTGTGCTGCTTTCTGCACTGGGCGAGCGGGAGGGCGCGCAGAGCACTGCGGTAGCGATTCAGTGCGGGGCTAGGGGCTCCCCATGGCTGCGGTTATTTTGGACGGCGGCCCCGTATCCGGGGAGGA
>VZRI01012077.1:114875-246044 GCA_013397515.1 Upupa epops | reverse complement strand
CATCCGGGTGCGCGGACACACGGGCGCTGCAGCCGCCGCCGCCGCTACCTGCGCGCCCGGGTTACGCAAGGCCGGGAGTCCCGCCGCCGGTGCGGTGCGGTACGGTGAGGTGGGTGCGTGCGGGCCCCGAGCACCCTCCGCCAGCCCCTCCCGCAGCCGCGCACGTGTCCCGGCCTCTCCCCCGCTGTGCGCCAGGCTAAGGGAAGAAGTTGCGCGTCTTCCCGCGCCCCCGAGAAGCCTCTCTGCCTCCCCCCCTCCCTGCTCCCCATCAAAGTTCATTTGCAGCCACGCGGTGATTAACTTTCCCGGCGTGTGCGGGCGGCCGGGACCGCTGCGGGACCCTCCGTTGCGGGGGATGCACGGACCCCCGCATGGCTCCCCGGGCCGTGGAGAGACCCACGGCCACGCACAGGGACACACAGACAGTGGTGCCCGCACGCTGCTAACAGCCCCGGGTTATCCCCGGTACAGGGAGTTCTCTCTCTATCCCGGTTCACACAGCCGCCTCCCCGGTGCGTGCCGTGCCCTGGCTCTGTGTGCCCGCACAGGCCCGGTGCTCTGAGCTGGTCCGCAGCTCCCTGCCGTGCTGTCCCCGGCCACCCGTGAGTGGTGCCCTTGCTGCTGCTCCCGAGGTGTGTATCCCCAGCTGGTCCCTGACCTTCCCATCACTTTGGCATGCCTGCCTTTGGAGGTGATTCCTGGCCTCCCTCCTCCTCATGTCACCTCGTCTCTGCATCCAGGCTTTGCTACTACATTTGTAAGGCACAGTGGTCTCGGACTCTGGGTGCATCTCAGCCAAGGACTTGCCAGACTCCTCCGGTGACTCGCCTGGGGACTTTCAAGGGCACTATAATCATAAAGATTGTTTAAGCGTGCGTCTGTATCCTGTTCTCCTGCAGGGTTGCTCACTAGCTCTTGCAGGGTGCCTAGTGTCACTGGTGTTTCAGGAGAAGGGAGAATGTGTAGATACTGTTGGGCTGGGAGTGTTGGATGCTTCCCATTTTGTCCATGTTCCAGAAGAAAATTGGCTTTGGAACAGGACAAACTGCTAAAAGAGGATGGAAGGGGTGACACCTGAGCACATATTAGCCAAATAACCCAGGAGAGATGGAGTTCAGAGTGAAGAACTTGACTAGGAACCAGGACTCCTGCATCTTCTTGACTTTCCTGCGCTTCATGATGTGACCTTGGGAACATTACATAACCTCTCCTAGGCCTCAGTTTCCCCAGTAGGGGAAGACTGGGTGTGTGTGGAGGGTAAATAATGCTGTAATAACCTCATGGGGTGCTTTGATGACTTGGGCAATGCTTGCTGAGTGCCTTGAAGATGCCAGGTCATGTATAAACGCTAAGTAGTGTTATTGAAATCTCCCTGGCAGTCTCATGTGCTGCAGAAGTTGCCAGCTGGGACTCCTGTAATGACAGGCTCCCACTTCCCAGGTTCAGAGGAGGAGACTGTCAGTTTTACGCTGCTGCTTTACAGCTAAATAGACAGAGTGATCCATGCACACCCACTTTTTGGGCTGGTTTTGCTCGGGAAGTAATGAATTAGTGCCTTAGACTCACATGAAACTGAAGTAGAGTGATGTGCTGGTGGCCTGGGAATGTTTCTGGAAGCAGAAGGGAGCTGTGCCCGCTGAGGACTCTGCCGTGACATGCTTTTCCTGAAAATGCCACTGAAGAGTGCTCCAAGTTCCAGGTTAAATCGTGCGTTTTCATCTTCAGGGATTTCAGTCACTTAATGAAACGGGTCCAGTTACAGCGCTTGAATTTTGCAAGGGAGCTTAACTGGTGAAACAGCAGCTGAGGAGGTTTCGCTACAGTCTCAGCATGGCTTGGTAGGTTTACTTACACAAACATCAGTGGCAGTGCGTGACTTCTCGTCTTTGTAGGCGTAGCCTTAATGTCTGCATCATTAGTGTAAGATCATCCTAAAAGGAGATTGTTAAGTAGTAGTTTGTAGGGATAAACACGGTTGTTTGTTGTTTGGTCAGGAAGATGAAATAAGCAGACTTGCTTCAGGAAAGACTGTGGCAAGATTTTCTGCTATAGTCGTTATTTAAAGGAGGATGCAGTGCTATTACAGTGCCTAAGGTGGAGGTAAACAAATTCTCTAGGTTTGCGTTTGCTGTTTCGCTTGGTGTTAGAAGTATTTCTTGATACTTAAAGGCCAAGTAAAAATGGCCATAGTAGCCATCAGAGGGGATGACATGGCTCACTAAGGAGTTGACTCTCTGAATTTTGAGAAAATCCGACTAGGTTGTATATGGAGATGTAGCCCAGTTTGAGGGAGGACATAAGTACCCTTAATTACCCTCTGGGTTAGAGCTGGTTAAAATACTGACTAGCCCTTTTAATTATAACTGCATCAGCCTAAAGCTGGAGAGGCTCGAACACTGTGCCTAAGGGTAACGGTGTATTCTTGGGTACCAGTGTGCAGTTGGTCTGGATGATGTGCAGTGCAAAGAATCAAGTGACTGGTTCTGTCCAGCCAGGGCTTACCCCTCTTTTGCCTCCATCCTCAAGCTCCATCACTTTCTGGGATGAGTGCATATCCTCTGCGCTCCCTGCTTCTTGTCACTGAAGCGTTTCCTCAGCACATCCTCACTCTAGAGTTTGTCCCCTCATTGCCTGGGAATCATTCCTCTGAGGCTGGAATGAATGAAGCCTGTCTGACGGTGAATTGGTCTCATGGCAGTGAACAAGGTCCCTCTTGCTTCATTCCAGATATTCCTGCTTCGCCTTAGGGAGGCCCCTATCCTGTAGTGTGTGTCTGTACTGGGACCTCTTTAGAGCCAGGGCCTACATTAGCAGAGCTGTAAAGAGGCTGCTGTTTTGACACACAGGAAAAATGAATAGTCTGTTCCCTGATACTTCCAAGCTGGTGGGTTTCATGCCTCCCTGAATGCTTGGCTTTATGTGTGTGCATGCCCTTACAGTATCGCCCCCAGACTGCCTGATTCTCCTGAGGGAGGCAGGGAGCTGCAGGCTGTGAAGGCAGATCTGCAGCCTGCTGATCTCTGATGGTGAAAGCTACCCATTAGTTGTCCTCCCTAAAGAAACACAGGCAGGTTTTGAGTAGGTTAAAGAACTAACAGGTCCATTTATCCTCACTAAACTACTTACAGCTTTATGTTGCAGGGAAGCTGTTGTTAGTGTGTTTACAGAAAGTGCCATCAGGTAGCTTTTAATCAGAGAAGGTTTTAGGTTGGAAGGAACCTTAACATTGTCTAGTTCCAACGCTAGCCTCTTTAAGATAAAACACACAGCCTTACGGTGCTCGGGCTATGCCATGAGCTGTTTGATTCAGTAGAAGTGGAATTAAGTCACATGTTTATTTAAATAATTGCTTAAAATGATTTCTCAATTCAGATTCTCCTAGCACCTCCTCCCAAACCATTTCAACGAGGGAGGAAGGATGAAGCAAATAATCTGCGGAGGATTTTTTTTTCCCTTCAACTGCTGCATGAGAATTAATGCAGCTCCAGTCCTTTATTTCTTGTGAATAAATACGTTACTACTCGTGCAGAAAATTCACCATTCAGCCAGACGTACGCAGAGAGGGTTGCAGCGCTGCGATCCCTGTTCCCATCTGCAGCTAGCGAGGATGGAAAAACCAGCCGGCGCTTTGGAAAGCTGAAGCAGGAATCGATGGATGGACTGAGCGGTCACCGCCGAGAGAGCTGCTTGCTCCCTCCACCATGCTGCAGAGCGCCAGGTTCGGGCATCAGCACCAAGTGACAGTTGTTCCTGTTATAATTGTCTGGCCAATAATAATTATCTTCAGATGTCTGCTGACGAGGGGCTCGCCAATGGGGAGGCAGGAGGCCTGTGCTGACTGCGCCGAGATTATCTGGGCGAGATGACGTCACGCGAGGGCTCGCCTAAAATCACAGAAACTTTTCCTCTGCTGCTTCCCTGGTTGCTGCAGAGCTCCCAGGGGCAGGCTCCCCTGTTCCTCTCTATCTCTCTTCTTCCCCCCCCGCCACACCCCCGAAAATCCAAGGTTTATCCTTTGGCAGCCAGCAGTGTGGTCGCAAGTAGCAGCAGAGTAGGGTGAGCAGGATGAAAGGGGAGCTGGTGATTCCCCAAAGATGCTCTGGGGCTGTGAGCTTTCGGTAAAGAGATGGGCACAGCACGGGGGCAGCTGGGCATTCTTTGGCTTTAAAGGGCTCTGCCAGCTCAAACTGGAGTCTGGAATTGCCTCTGGAAACCTCACCGGAGTATAAACTGCTGTGTGCTTGAGAAAAACATCCTGGTGCAGGAAGTTGTTTTTAACCCTGCGTTGCCTGAAACGTTCATGTGGGCAAGAGGCAGAAGTGCAGCCAGGACTGAGAAATCTATCCTTTGCTCAAAAAAGTGGAGGTAGCTAGGGAGGAGCTGAAAATCAGGATGTGAAAGCATGCTTGCCTTTGAATAATTCACACAAGCACCATCATCCTAGACAGGTTTGTTTCCTAAATGCAGAGCAAGCTTCCCTCGTCATTGTCATCATTCCCTCAGAGCCAGGCTGTGCGCAGATTTCCAGGCGTGTGTGTGCGGCAGCCAAAACCTGATGTAAGTTACTCCTTTTTATTAGCTTCTGCTAAATGCCGGTGAAGGATGTGGAGGGGACACTGCAGTCATCCTCTCATCCTCTGTACTAGGGCAAGGACTCGCATGGAAGATGTGCAAGTTGCCCTTTACCACAGAGAGCAACACTGAGTCGTGCTAGGGCCTTAGTCTGCCTCCACACTGCATCCTCCAGAGGGGCTTTTTGCAGCTCTCTTGTGCAAACTGGCCACATAGCTGCCGGAGCCACCAGTGCACAGCAGCTGTGCTGCTGCAGTCCTTAGAGGATACCCACTCCTTTGCCTCTCAGCCATCCCCCATGCTCTGTATTGGAGGATCACAGAGCTTTGACTCCTTGAAAATATAAGGATGGAGTCTGTGGGAATAATTGTGCCTTTTCAGAGTTCATGTATTTGCTGTGTGCTTGGGGGAAAATAACCAGCATGGCAAAACATGGTGGCACCAAAATGTCATCCTGAAGGTGAATATATTGCTGTCTTCTGGATTCAGCCTACACTGGAACAGGCATTGGCCTGTAGCTGACTCTATCCCTAGAGTACAAACACATTTCTCATCCTGTCGCTCCATTAGTTTTTAAGCCTCTGAGACACAAGATGTCTCTTTTATTTTGCAAAACACCGTGTGCTTAGGTAATAATAATTTGTAAGAATGGAGCAAGAAGTAATTTATCAAAAGTGAATATGGAATCGGGAGTATTTTGATTTGGGAGGAGGGGTAGGATGCCAAAGTATTTTGGCACTTTTGAAAAGGTAGCTTGTGTTCCCCACTAGGAACTGAAAGCAGAGGAGTTTCTGTGCTACCACAGGCTGAGTAGCAAGTGGTGGCATGGACCCCTCAAGTCAAGAGTGGGTGAGGGAGTGAGGAGTAGACTGATTTCTCCTGGGATTGGGATGGAGTGCCCAGCTATCTCCTTCCTCCTCTTAAAACCTTGTCCCTTTTGAATGACAGGGATATTTTTCCCTGGAAGACAGTATTTTTCACTTCTGGTTATTTCTGACAGCTTGTAGGTACAGACACCCATGCACAGACAGAGATTCTGTCTGCTGCTTGAATCCCTGCAGAGTCGGTGGGAGGAGGCGCCCTGTGTGATGCTTTCCAGTGTGCTAGTCTGTAGCTTTGCAGGGCTGTGGGGTTAGCGCTGTTGGAGTGGCACGAGGCTGATGTCCTTTCTGTTGTGGCATCTCTTATTTGATCAGTCCTGGCAAAAGTGCAACAGAAATCAACTGCCACTGGCTCTCCTTCACCACAGGCAGCCTTGAGCACAGAGCATGTTTGTAGCAGGGGTTATTGCCTCATGTGGAGAAGCTTTTGCAGCCAGGTTGCCCATGCTTCTAGGCTCTTCCTAAGCACCAGCAGCATTCTGGTTGCCAGTCTGTAACCTAGAAATCTCAATAAAATGTTATCTTTAAAGGCAGTGAATAGAATTTACCTGGGGACAGCTTCCATATTCTCCTCCTTCCTCAGATGGATGCAGTCAGTTCTGGAGAATCTGGTGAGAGAAGCACTGTATAGACAGTACAACAATTTGTTAGATCCTGGTCTTCTAGCAGACTCTGTGCTGGCAGGTGTTGTCCTTTACCGTGGCTCATGCTAAGCATGAGATCACTGTGTGTAACTCACTGTGTAATTAAGGGGCTCAATTACTCCCCTTTCTGCAGTGTCTAACAGAACTGGCCCTTTCTCTGACCCCTTGCTGCACACGCAGTCAGAATTCACGTCCAGTGCATCTGCTACTCCTTAAGAAGTTAAACGTGGTCATGTTCCTGTTGGTCACAGCCTAGAAAGGTCTAGCCTAGTATTTAGCTCTCCAGTTTACGTGCTGCCTTAACTCTTCTCCACAGCCATCCATACTGATGTTGGTCACAGCCTGGAAAGGTCTGGCCTGGTATTTAGCTCTCCAGTTTACGTGCTGCCTTAACTCTTCTCCACAGCCATCCATACTGATCCTGGGAATAAACAGATGCTCTGTACTTCTTTCTTCCTTCTTGTCACTGCACAGGCTCTTGCTCAAGAGTCCATCCCAAGCCCTGTTCAGCTGACTTGGATCCACTGACTCTTAGTGCTAGGTACAGAGAGGAAAAAGGGGGAAGATGTGTAAGGGGAAAGTACTGCTGGCTTCGTGACTCCATTAACGTGGCAGGCTGGTACCCCTGGTGTGGTGTGGGGCCAGGGCTGGGGGACAGTCTGATGGGAAATGCAGTGACCCTGCTCTGCAGAGGTGTTGTGAGCACAAAGCTGGAGAAGTGGGAGGGTACAGAGCTGGCGATTGTTTGTTTTAAAACTTTTATTTTGAGGGTAAACTTTCAGTGTTTATGGAGCTTTCTGCTGCCTGGAGAATGATTTTGCAATACAGGGTCCTCTGGGACTATGTGAGGCACGATGACGTAAACCAGTTGTTGAAAAGCTTAATCAAGAGAGTCGAGATGCTCGCTCTTTTAATGGAAATGGGCAGAGGTTAAAGCATATTATTATTATTTTTAAATGTACATTAGCATCAGCTAAAGCTCAAAATAGCTTCCACTGGCTCAGACTATACCACCGGGTGAGCTATTTGCGTAGCTGTGTTGCTCGTGTACTGCTACCCAGTGCTTTTTTTTCTTGACAACCTTTTTGTCAGCCCTCTCGAGCCTTGTCCTAGCTTGGGGTAGAAGGATTCTGCATTGGCTCTGTGTCTGCACAGTGCTTAGCCCGACTCAAGCGGTGAAGGCTGTTGATGCTACAGGTCACGCTGTCTCTACTACCTGGAGGGAGGTTGTAGTCAGGTGGGGGTCAGACTCTTCTCCCAGGCAGCTAGCTACAGGATGAGTGGGCAGAGCCTGAAGCTGCACCAGGGGAGGGTTAGGTTGGGTGTTAGGAAGCCCTTCCTCACGGAAAGGGTGATCAGACGCTGGAACGGAGTGTCCAGATAGGTGGTGGAGTACCCATGCCTAGAGGGGTTTGAGGACAGACTGGCTGTGGCACTTAGTACCCTGGTCTGACCATTAGGTCACAGGCTGGGCTTGATGCTCTCGGAGGCTTTTTCCAGCCTCAATAATTCAGTGTGATTCTGTCTGTGTCATGTACCCTGGGGCTGGGTTTGCTCAGGGAGCCTGGTGGGATGCTCTGCTCTGCAGAGACACCCTGCTTAGTGTTACACAAGGTGATACCAGCATGGGAAGCAGTCACACTGTGACTGAACCCAGACTAATTCAAGGAGAAAAACATACTGCTTCGTGTGCAGGGGCTGCCTTCAGATCCAGGCCGGTACCAGTACCCAGGGTTGCCCTTTATGGTGTGCCTTGTGCTGTGTGCTCCATTGCAAACCTTCAGCTGCCAGTCCTGTTGACTTTTGTGAGGACATCTTACACTTTTATTGTCATGAGTCTTCCTTTTAGACTAGGAGCAGGGTGAAAAGACTCAAAAAACAACGTGACCTTGGTGTGGTTAGGGAAGGGACCCAGATCCTGCAAAGGAGACATGGAAAGAGGGACAGCTACTACATTTGTTGGGCAGTTCTTCACCTTCTGTGGGATGAGCTGGTATTCTGAGTAGGGAAGAAGAAAGGGATGCTGCCAGTCAATGGTTTATCTCATGCTGTGGGATTTGGGAGGAGCAATACATATAGTGGTTTATGCACTGTGTGGCATGCAGGGGAAGGTTAATCAATACATCTCTGAGGACATGGGAGCGTGAGTTACAGTTGAGTGCAGCCACAGCTGCCTGACATCAGTCAGTCAGTTGCTGTTCTTTATGAGTCTCACGATTGCAGTGGAAAACACAGAATGTTAGGGGCTGGTAGGGACCTCTGGAGATCATCTAGTCCAACCCCTCTGCCAGAGCAGGATCACCTACAGTAGGTGACACAGGAACACATGCAGGTGGGATTTGAATATCTCTAAAGAAGGAGACTCCACAACCCCTCTACGCAGCCTATGCCAGCACTCTGTCACTCTCAGAGTAAATGAGTTTTTCCCTGTGTTTATGTGGAACCTCCAAATGAGGGACCTTTGGGGTTGTTCAGAGTTGTTTTTTACCACTTCACAAAGGTGGTCCTGAGGTGGGAAGACCCATATGAGTAACCACATAAAACCACTGCATAAAACATGATGTTGTTGCCCATTATTAGTGTAAAAGATTGACACTTTATTCTTGCCGAGGGTGTGGGGTAAAGTCTGTCTCCTCTGTCTCCTTGTGCGTGGTAACCAAGGAGTAAGAAGAGCTGCTGTGACATGGGAGACAAGGCAGTTTACTCTTAATATCATAGGATTTAACTGCAAAAGTCCAGACCGTTTTTAATTGTACATCTATGGAAGGAACAACCCTACAGGTAGTCTTCAGACTATAGAGCATCTTCTCATGATATCTTTTTAATAGAATATGTAACACTTGTCAGTCCCAGGATGTTATTGAAAAGGCTGGTCTTCTGGATAGTAAAACTGTTTGGTTTTCTTTTAATTTTATTCATTTTTTATATATAGAATCATTAAGAGGTACCTAAGATGACATTAAAATGCCCTAAGTATAAGCAGAA
The DNA here is from genome assembly GCA_013397515.1 of Upupa epops. Classification (NCBI taxonomy): domain Eukaryota; kingdom Metazoa; phylum Chordata; class Aves; order Bucerotiformes; family Upupidae; genus Upupa; species Upupa epops. The sequence continues at coordinate 236,962 of VZRI01012077.1, read as the reverse complement.
GCCCAAGTTGTTGTACAGCCCAATGGGAGTAGGGTTAACTCCCAGTCCGACTTTTCCTTTATGCATTTTTGTTTCTTCAGCTTCAGTTGGGAATTTTCCCTCTAGGCCTCTTGTCGTGCAGGCCCTCTGTAAACACTGACAGGTATTTTGTGGTTTCCAACACAGAAAATCTCCAGGCGGCTGAAGTCCTGGGTTTTCTTCCTTTTTGCTCTCCCTAGAGGAGCTGGAGAGAGCAACCCTTCCTCTATGTTTTTGCAGGTCACAATGGAGGGAGTTGCTGGTTGTTAGCAGGAAGCTCTGTGGGGTGCCTTATACTTCAATTCTTCTTTCTTCATCCTCCTTGGCTCGACAGCCAAGCAGGAAGCTCCAAGCTACTCTGTACGCTGCGGTGATATCTCTTATCTCCGTTAGCTACCTTTATTTCTGCAAAGGAGGCTTGCTTCCTTGACACGGTAGCTGTGGGGCTCACAGCTGCACCAGCCCTCAGGGCCTCATCATCATAGATTCAGGTTGGAAGGGATCTTCAAGATCATCTAGTTCCAATCTCCTGCCATCAGCAGGGACACCCCCTACCAGACCAGGGTGCTCAAGGCCCCAGCCAGTCTGGCCCTGAACACTTCCAGGGAGGGGGCAGCCACAGCCTCCTTGGGCAGTCTGTTCCAGTGTCTCTGCACCCTCATTGTGAAGGACTTCCTCCTGACTTCCAGTCTAAACCTCCCCTCTTCGAGCTGGAAACCATTCCCCCTGCTCCTACCACTCCAAGCCCTTGGAAACAGCCCCTCCCCAGCTTTCCTGTAGCCCCCTTCAGGTACTGGAAGGCTGCTCCAAGATCTCCCTGGAGTCTCCTCCATTCTGAACAGCCCTAGGTTGGATTTTCTCTTCCAGCTGTGAATGGGAAACCTGGCACCCATCTTCATGCTCACTGCAACTGATCCAAACCCCAGCAGAACCCACTAGTGATTTCACTGCAATTCTTAGGTAGAAGCTGAGGTTGCTGAAGGATGTGCTAAATGGCACTGCTGCTGGGAGTGCACAGCACTGATTGCAGACCTCTGATGAACCAGGTTGTTTAACATCTAGAAGCCCTTTTGAGGTGCATAACGTTGTCTTTAAGTTATTTTGTGAGGACTTTGCCCCATTACACTCCTTCATCATGGATTGCTGTTGGCCACTGCCTGAAACAGATACTGACCTGGTTTAACCCTTGATCTGACCCGATCACTCCTGTGTGCTTAAATACCCTTTTTTGATCATAGGCCTGATAAAGAGAAGGCTATTTTTGGTACCAGTCATGCCAGAGCTGCCTGGAAGGAACATTCTTTCTTGCAGTGATTCTGTGTACACAAACTAGCCGGTTAGTTTGTAAAATTCTTATTTGTTGTTGCAGAACTCTGTCAATATTATGGGGTTAAATACATTATTTTTAAACCTTGTTTGGATTGGCAGTTTGCACTGAAAATGGCTCAGCAGTCCTACACGCTGTGACATTTCTGGGGGGGGTCTCATGCTAGGCAGTGTCCCCTGTGGCAGGCACTGCCCGAGGAGGTTATGAGAAACTCTCTCTTGGTCCTCAACACCCAGCAGACAAAACTCAATCTGAGTTTTGAGACGGTTTAGATGAGTTCTTGCTTGAACTATGAGAGTCAGATCTGTGCAGCTGCATTGCCACCATCTCTGTGACCAAGTGAGTTTTGTGTCTGTGTCAGCAGAGTGAGGACAGCCAAACATCGTAGAGTCATAGGATGTGTTGGGTTGGAAGGGACATCTGAAGGTCTCCTTTTCTCCAAGCTGAAGAGACCCAGCTCCCTCAGCCTTTCCTCATCAGGATGATGCTCCACTGCCTTCATCATCTTTGTGGCTCTGCGCTGAACTCTCTCAAGCAGTTCTGTGTCCTTCTGGAACTGAGGGGCCCAGAACTGCACACAATATTCCAGATGCAGTCCCACCAGTGCAGAATAGAGGGAAAGGAGAACGTCTTTCAATCTACTGTATTATTTTCAGTTTTACCAGTTCACCATAAGCTTTCCAGTGCTTTCTGAGAGCTCCCCTCCTACATCATTTTAAAATGTAGTTTGAACGATAGGATCAACAGCAGGTCTTTCTGTTGCAGTGCTCAGAGCCAGACTGCCACAAGGCTGCTCTACCCCCAGGATTCTCATGCTTGTGAGGAAAGACCATGTTACACGGAAAGAAACACTTGGAAACCTGGCTCTGGACACTCATGAGAGGTTGTCCCTGTGTAGTGGTAATGCTGGTAGTTACAGTGCATGACTTAGTCACATTCCTCCACAGGTACCTTTTGATCCTCCTTGGCAGGTTTGTGTGTCTGAGATCCTGGTATTTGGTGATTACAGTTTGCATTACTCTTCAGTCATTCAGGCTTTGAGCACCTTGCAAGCACTGCTGATGGGATTCATCCGACCTCATCTGACCACATAGATGCCTGCCGTGTAAGGTGTCTTGAGTCATCTCAGCTTGGAACAGGGAGCTGAGAGAGAGAGGTTGCATCCTAAAACCCTTCCCTGCATTAAATATAGAGGGGCTGCAGGGAGCTAACAGGACCCCAGTTATTTCACAGTGTCACAGAATGCTTCCAGCCATCCTTCTTCCTTTTTCCCTAACAATGTATTTTCTTCTTTCTTCTGATTTTTTTCCTCTTTATCCCAGCTCCCCCTCTCCCTCTTTCATTGTCTCTGTATCCCCACTCAGGACCAGTCAAGGTGGCAGTGTGGCTTGCTGGGGAAGCCCTGGTGCCGGTGTAGAACAACCTCTGCAGTGGGAAGCAGCTATCATATGTTCTTGTGCTGGGATGATGCAGCAAGGTCGCTCTGGCCCAGTCCTGCACTGCACCTGACTGAACAGGAAAAGTATTAGGGTAGCCCAGCTGCCACCATCTGATGAAGCTGGTGTAGAGCAACTATTTTTGGAGTGTCTGGAGTAGGGAAGTAATGAAGAAGAGCACTTGCTTGTGGTGTTTCTCAGTCCCAATCCTATCGGGGCCTCTTTCAAACTCCACTTCCCAGTCACTAGCTGGAAAAATCCTAAGTAAAGTGTGGAGTAAAACTTCTCTGGCTTCAGTGGAAGAGATCGGCTTCCTGAACTTGTGTGTGTTGGCTAAATGTACTGTAGCATCTGGGATGGGAATGGCTATGGCAATTCACACACTTTGAAATGGTCACTACTGTAAACGAAATGCTTGGAGAAGATGCTGGGAGAACGCAGGGAGATGAGATTATGTCTGTGTTTAGGAAAAACAGACACACCAGGCTGAGAATATGGGCAATCAGGACAGTAGGGAGAATTAGTCATAATCAAGAGCTTTTTACTGTGTGGTAAGCAAGCTGAGATCCTCCTCGTGCCTTCTCTAGTAGCATGCCCTTGATGGAGAAGAAAAATCGACTAGGGTAATGAAAGAGCATCTGTTGGCATCAATCGTGTATCTGCATTAAAGCTGGGGATGCAGGTTTTGACCTCGGGCTTTCCAAATGCTGCTCTTGCCTTCACAGTCCCCAAGATTTCAGCTGTTGTGCTGTCATGGAGTATCTTCTCTACAGTTTTCTTTTATGATTGTTTACAACGGGTTTTTTTGCATAGGCTGTGTCCTGGTGACCTTAGTTACGGTCTGTGTTTATTGCTGGCACAGAGTTGGGCTTCATTCCATTAAATTCTGTTGCCACTGTTCATAGGGGGCATGAGTTTGGCTTCAGACATCTTTAACCCATTTGCCTTTAAATTCTCAAGAGTGAATCTTGACTCGGTGGATTTTCAAGCGGCTCTTGTGTTATCAAAGTGCTTGCACATCTTGAAAGAGGGACATGTATGTTCACTCCATCACTGTGGAGAGTTAATATTTCAGTATCCTCCTTCCATTTGTTCAAGACTANGCTTGCACATCTTGAAAGAGGGACGAGTATGTTCACTCCATCACTGTGAACTCCTTCCATTTGTTGTAGACTGAATCCCAGTCACATTTCAGGTGAGTTAGCTGTAATGCCACAAAGCTCTATAATGTAACATTTCTAACACCAGAAGAGATGTCTTCGTAGAATCCCTGGGTTGGAAGGGATCTCCACAGGTCACCTAGTCCAACCCCCTGCAGTGAGCAGGGATGTCCTCAACTAGATCAGGGTGCCCACAGCTTTGTCCAGCTTCCCCTTGAATATATCCAGGGATGAGGCTTCAGCTACCTCCCTGGGCAACCTGTTCCATTGTTCAACCTCCCTCCTACTAAAGAACTTCCTAACAGCCCATTTCAGTCTGCACTCCTCTGATGGGAAACCATTGCCTTTCATCCTGTCACTCCTGGCCTTCGTAAACAGCCCCTTTCCAGCCTTCTTGTAGCTCCCTTCAGGTACTGGAAGGTTGCTATCAGGTTCCCCGGAGCCTTCTCTTCTCCAGGCTGAAAAGTGGTGGATCTGCACAGCTTCCAGTGCTGCTCTGAGAGCTGCCCAAAGCCAAGGCACCAGAAAGTCTTGCCAGATGAGAATAACCTGTTCCACTGAGTTTCAGACGAGGTCTGTCTTAGCTCCCAGGTGCTACGTGACATTGGAAACCAAAGCACTGCTTTCTGTCAGTGCTTTTGAGAGCCTCCCATTGCACTCACAGCAAGCCAAAGCTCCTCAGACACAACCTTGGTAGCAGCCTCTTGGCTGCTGGATGAAACTACCTTGCTTGAATGTCAGCCAGCTTGTGAGGCAACAGGGACTGCTGCCTCCCTGTCACTCGTGTCATACACAGGGGTGATGTCAAGGTGGATTGCCTTGGGTTTGCTGGCACCGGAGTAGTTCACCAGGGCTGAACTTTTGCTCCATGCCACGTAGATGGAGCCACTTTGGCAGTCACATGAACTGTTGCGACTCGGCTGTGGAAAGGACTGGCAGAGGCAATAAATGTTTACCCTGCTCCAATTGCCTTATCTGGAGGCAACCTAGGGGCCTGACTGCATGTGTTTGTGTGATAGAACAAATTAAAGCCTTTCCCAAACCAGTATGAGAATGCAGAGACCCCCTTGCAGAAGAGAGCGGGGTCCCTCACACTAGGGTAGCGTGTGGTCTAGGTCATCAGGGTTGTGACTTTTTCTGAACACAGGGCCAGGTAGCTCATGCTGCAGACAGGCTGCCCTGGCTAGCAGGCTGCTGGCATTTGCTGACTCACTCTTGCGCTGCCTTTTTCTTTCTTGTTTCCTGGATGTGTTGATTTTTATCTCTGTTACTAGGGCTATGCCCTAGACGCAGTATCGTCAGAGTGTTGATGTTTGGCTCCCATGGCGGTGGGAGGTATGTGTGTGTGGTTTAATTCACCCACCAGCAAATAATAGCAATAAAATAGAGGGGCTTGGACCCCTTCTGGTGTGGGAGAGGGGAGAGCTGTGAAATGCTGCTGGCAGGGCAAGGCCAGCCCCAGCATTACCATCATCTGCATTTGGTCCTGCTGTCTCTTCAGCCCTGGCTCCCAATGCTGTTTTGACTTAGTAATTTAAATTCAGCCTCGTGCTTTTGCCTGTAGATGATACCAGCACAGCCAGCCTGTGTCTGAAAGCGCTGTCAGGGTGAGGAGATGTTCATGTTTGTGACCGTGGCTGAGAACAGAGGCAGAGCTGCCTGGTTCCTGCTGTTTCAGAAGGGGTGTGGGTGATCAAGGACCCGGCTTACCACTCACTCTGGCTGTAGGGTGCTGCTGGAAGTGCTTCATCCGGGCTAGGTGAGCTGCAGCAGCCCTGTGTCCACCTAGCCCTGCTGGCTTTCCTGCTTTGATCTTTCACCCAGAGCCATGAAGCATCCCTGTCTCTTCCCACTTCAAAGGATGTCTGCTGTTGGTGTGCAGTGCTCGTGTTCTTCTGGATGTACAGCTCATTTCCTGCAGCCCTCTCAGATACCAGGCTCCTAAATCGTTTGAGGATGCAGGTTAGTATGCAACGGCAGTTACTTCTTTAGATCGCTTCCTTTTATGGCCCAGGCTGTATCCCAGATGGTTTTGACTATCTCCTCTTTTCAATCTCTTCTGAACAAGCCACCGTTTGTTTTCCTTGTTCAGCTTGCTTGGTTTGCAGCCCCTCTCATTAAATTACCATCACAGAACACTTTTCTTTCTAATCAGAGGATGTCCAGTGTTTTCTCGCCCGTCTTCCTGAAAGGAATGACAATGCATGGCCAATTACCAGGGAACTAATTAGCAGACAGCTTTTCCCCTCGCAGTTCTGTCTCTGTGCCCAGGGGATCGCAGCACACAGCACCACCTTGCAGCGGAACTGCTGCGAATGAAGAGTGCTGGGCTGCATCAGGAGAAGCGTGACCAGTAGGTTGAGGGAGATGATCCTCCCCCTCTGTTCTGCTCTCGTGAGACCCCATCTGCAGCACTGTGTCCAGTTCTGGAACCCTCAACACAAGAAGGGTGTTTAACTGTTGGAACATATCCGGAGGAGGATCACAAGGATGAGTGGAGGGCTATAGCACTTCTCCTGCAAGGACAGGCTGAAGAGTTGGGGTTGTTCAGGCTGAAGAAGGGGAGATCTAGTGGCCTTCCAGTACCTGAAGGGGCTGTAGGGAAGCTGAGGAGGGACTGTTTCTAAGGGCTTGGAGTGGTAGGAGCAGGGGGAATGGTTTCCAGCTGGAAGAAGGGAGGTTTAGACTGCAAGTCAGAAGGAAGTTGTTCATGATGAGGGTGCTGAGACACTGGACTAGGTTGCCCAGGGAGGTTGTGGCTGGCCCCTCCCTGGAAGTGTTCAAGGCCAGGCTGGCTGGGGCCTTGAGCACCCTGGTGTAGTGAGGGGTGTCCCTGCTCACGGCAGGGGGGTTGGAACTAGATGATCTTGAAGATCCCTTCCAATGTGAACCATTCTATGAATCTATGACTGAAACCATGGCCCTACACGGTGCCAGCTGAGCAGAGGTGCCCTTCTAAGTGTTCTTCCTAGGCATGGCAGATTTGCTTTGAGGGACTTCAACCTGGAAAGAGCTGTCTTTTTGGTTCTTTCCTGCACGATGGCTTTTCTCAGGCTAAATAGTATTTATGGCCATTCTTACTGCAGGTTTCCATGTTCCTGGCTTGGGGAGATCAGTGTTATTTAGCATTTGCAAACAGACATCTCAGAGTTGACAATGTTGTTGGTTCTGATTATGACTTTCTGAAGTGTTGGAAGATGTTAAATGTGCTGCTTCTCTGGAGTTTTCTCCAGTTCTGTCTTCATAGTGGAAATCACAATGTATTGGGTTGGAAGGGACCTTCAAGGCCGTCTAGTCCAACTGCTCTGCAACTGGCAGGGACATCTCTAACTGGAACAGACTGCCCGGAGCCCCATCCAGCCTGACCTTGAATGTCTCCAGGGATGGGGCCTCTACCACCTCTCTGGACAGCCTGGATCCATCACCCTCAGATTCAAGAACTTTCTCTTAACATCCAGCCTGAATCTCCCCTTTTTCAGCTTAAAACCATGACCCCTCGTCCTGTCATTCTATGCCCTTGTGAACAGCTCTTCCGCAGCTGCCTTTCAGCTTCTTGAACCAAGCTCTGAAAGCCCTGCAGCCATTTCAGTGGTAGCTCAAAGCCTTGGGACCAGCTTTACTCACTCTTGGATTCCCTTTTTTGTCCGTGATTCTGAATCTCAATAGAAATGTCAGCAGCAGCAGCAGCAGGCGGGTGTGTGCCTGTATTCCTCCTGCTCATTGTCACCGCTTCTCAAAAGCAGTGCCTGGCTCCTGGACTCATGCAGTGAAAACTAGATGATGAGCAGAGCTGTTGTTTTACATTAAATTAGTCCAGCTTTTCTATCCCAGCTTCTTTCTTTGTGTTGTGTTTAGTGGCAAAGAGCGTTTGGCTTCACCTGTTTGTAAATCATAAACTTAGATTTATTTTACTCAGGTAAACAGAAACCAGTTCCAGAAGAGACACTAACAGGAGAGCTTTAAGAAAGGTGCTGTGTCTTTATCAGTAAGTGACAGTGTGTACTCTGTTGAGATCTGCTCTACTAAAATATCTCTTCATTTCTTGTCTCCTAAAGGGAGCAGTAAGCATTTCTTGCAGCAGAGCACTTTGTCACAGGACGGGGTGAGCGGTTGTGCTGGAGTAGATGAACTCTCTTCCAGCTCCAGACTGAAGCACCTGCTCCCAGTAGCGATTTTATGTCCCCTTGTGCAGCTGCCTCATGAATTTCAGGTGGTTCTCCATGCACAGGGATGAACAGCTGCTTCGGGGCAGAGTTTAAAATGGAACTGAGGATTTTTCCACCCAACTTTTAAATCTCCTGGTTGCTGTTTTTTAAAAATCAGCTTTGTTACCCTAACAAAGCACTTTGACAGGTACCTGCTTCCACCCTGGTTAGCCCCTGCTCTGCTGGCCCTACATCTTGGTGCCATGTCCCTGGCCCAAAGCTAGCCTCTTGGCTATTTGTTTTAACAAGGGAAGAGATCTGTGGCTTTGGAAGATCTTTTGCCTTGCGGGCAGTCAAGGAAGTACCTGAGGAAACAGTAGTTGTACGGATAGTTAGGCCATGCTTTCCAGCTGTTTATTTTACAAGCACGTTGAGACATCTTAATGCAGTTGGAGGTTATTAAGTTTGAGTTGTTAAGTGAGTTTTAATGACTTCAGTAGAACTGTAGCATCCACGTTTAATCCAGTACTACTGGTGTGTCTATCCTTTCTAAAGCTTCGGACTTGGCAGGCCTGTATTTCTCAGATACCTGGGTGGATTTCCTTATGCTGTTAAGCCGGTGTAAACTTAAGCTTTGTGTTTGGACTAAAAGTTAGAACTCTCTGCAGAAGGGAACCTGCCGCTGTAGTTGCGAGCAGCCTCGCTGGCTGACTTTGAAAAGGGTGTCTCTATGCATCTGCCAGGTAGAAGCACTGGGTGGAAGGCTGATAGAGACACAAACAGGTTTGGTTTGGTTCAAATGAGGCGTAAAACATGGTACTAACTCAGGACGCCTGCGAGGCTGCCCAGCAGACCATATGGTTTTGTTCATTGAGATGAAGCCTTGCACAGGATGCTCGCAGCCCTCTTCAGATTCTTGGGGGGAAACATCCTACCTGTTACTCCACAATGGAACTACCAGCCACCGCTTTTTCCCCCTGTTTATTGTTGGAAGATCTTTTCTTTTGGCAGAAGAGTGTTTCTCTAGCAATTCAATTTGAAGTTTCAGAGTTTCTGGACTCCATTAACATTTAATCTGCCCTCTGCTAGCTGGCAATTTCTGTCCTGATTTGCAATGATTAAAAATTAATCTAGCTAGGATTTGGTGGCACTCCAGGATTCGTGCATTTTGATCTTGTAAGTCAGGTTTGAAACTAAATGCACATTAGAGAGTGCATCTGCTTTACTTAAAAACAGAAGCAGTGTTTCATTTTTAAAGACTATTCCTCATTTCCTGGTTTAGTCAGAGTTGGCAGGTGTTATCATTACAGCTGAACAGTCAGATATCATCTTCCTATTGACTGTTGATCCCTTCAGAGGGATGAATGTTTTGGTTGGTATCTATGTACAACACGTACACAGAGCTTTTCAGGCTCTACCTGTGACAGCTGTGCTGTTGCTGTTGTGTTTCAGGAAGCAATCCCATCCCTGCCATGCTCTACTGAAGCGATGCGTCCACGAATGCCAGAGAACTAGTTTTCCTTCCCATGAACAGCTGTAAGAGAATGCTGACTTAAAAAGACATCCAAAGCCCTATAAAACCTCGATTCTCTTACTGAGACAATCCTTATGTGGTTTTCTTCCCCCCCTAAATATTTTGATAGGTTTCTCTGTCTCAGTTTTTTCCTGAAGTGTCTGATGGCACTAAACGTCTGCTGACCTTTCTGGGATTAGTTTTCATCATCTAAAAACTTGCAGTAATGTTTGCAGATGCTGGCATTTACCTCTTGGACTGATCTATGAGTAAACACATCTCAGTCTCTTTAAATCTGCTTGAGTCTAAAGAGGTGTTGATGTGGGTACCCAGAAGTACTGTAGTCCTGTTGCAGGTACTTGTGTTCATTAACTCTTGTTACTTGTGTGATTGTGTTCGTTAACACTTCCCCAACAATAACAAAACACTGTTTGCACCAAGTGGAAGCACCGGTTTAGGTGTCTTCCACTGGCTCTGTGCAGTCTCTGTGGCAGTTGCACTAAACCTGTTCTTCTGCAAATATTAACGGAGTTTGGGGTAGTTTTACAAGAAAACCATAATTACTGTGCCTTGAAATTCTTGCTGGCAGTTTATTAGTTCATGAAGGCATCCGGCATTTTCATTGTTTAAAGGCAGTGGTTGAGACATGTGAGATGAAACCCATCTGATCCAAGCGTGAGTCTTTGCTTCCTGTGGTCGGTGCTCCGTCTGGATGACTTTCTTGGCTTCCTCCTTGCCTTCTTCGGCTTATGTTCCAGTCACCTTAAAATACCTTCTGATCTTTGGCTTGTAAACAATAGCAATAAATAACTTCATTGTGTTCAGAGCTCTGTGGAGGGAAGCATTCAGTTGGGTCATTAGCTAACTGCTTTGTGAAATAGCTTATCCCTGTAGACTCCCAAATGTATTTAGGTGGATCCTCTTTCTAGCCTGTTAGGTTGTGCTTGTATTTGGACTCCTCACCAGAGGTTACTGTGTTATCCAGTAGACTGTGGTCACACTAATGACAAGGGTGGTTTTGTCACCCTTGAGTGGAAAATCCTTGAACAGCACCGTGTGGCATCTCCATTTAATGGCACCGCTCAACAGGGAGTGTAGCGGGTGTTGCTGAGCAGAGGCTTACCACACCCACAGGGTGATAGACGCCCGTTTCCTCTTGGCTGAGTGTTCTGTGTCTTCCATCCTTTAGAGCGTCACGTTTTGTTCTATACCATCCTAGACCGTGGTCCTGTGTGAGGTGATACCCATCCTTTGACTTCTGGGAGCTGCCTCCAGTTGACTTCAGGATGAAGAACCAGCAACTGCATGCTCAAAGGGAAAGATTCACCCCCAGGATTCAACGTTAGTAGAGGTTTTGGATAGTGAAAAGTCTTGATTTTGTTTCCTGTTCATCTCTTACGGGGAATGTGAGTCCCAGTGTGCTCTACATTTGAATGTAGCCTGGAGAAGAGGAGACTCAGGGTGGGGGGACCCTGTTGCACTCTATAACTACCTGAAAGGAAGTTGTAGGCAGGTGGGGTTGGGCTCTTCTCCCGGGCAACTAGTGATAGGATGAGAGGGCATGGCTTAAGCTGCACCAGGAGAGGGTTAGGTTGGATGTTAGGAAGCCCCTCCTCATGGATGGTCAGACACTGGAATGGACTGCCCACACAGTGGCATTCCCATCCCTGAAGGTGTTTTAAGCACAGACTGGATGTGGTACTTTGTGCTCTGGTCTAGCTGGTTGTGGTGATGTTAGGTCATATGCTGGGCCGGATGATCTTAGAGGTCTTTCCCAGCCTCAGTGATTTCTCTAAAGAAAGATCACCACTGTCTTTAGATGATTCTGTAAGTAGAGTTTCTTTCCAAAGCAAATCTTTCCCTGCAGATCAAATAGAGTAAAATTAGATAGCCAAGTCCCTGAGAGCAGTGAAACTTCAACACAAGTCATGTGGGCATCTGGTTGTGCTGCATGGGACTTCGCAATGAGACTGGAGCCTGGAGACAGACTTGGCTCTACTCTGAAAATGGTGCCCATGTAGGATGAAAGAATATGTTAGCATTTAGAATCATGGAGTCATAGGATGTGTGGGGATGGAAGGGACCTCCAGAGGTCATCTAGTCCAGCTGCCCTACAACAAGCAGGGACATCTCAAACCTGAACAGATTGCTCTGTTAGGGTCCCATCCAGCCTGAGCTTGAATGTCCACAGCTGTTTCTTAGTAGCAACAGATAGGGCAGTAACCAACCCAGGTTGGTGTGACGACTCTGGAACACCCAATACAAAATGACAGTAGTACTGTTCTTTACAATCAATCGAAGAATGATAGGCCACCCCGTCTGTCTGGGTACTCCATCTGCAGTCCCATGCCTGCAAGACTGCAGAGATCCATCTGTGCCCACAAGGGGAGAGAAAAGTCACAGGTACGTGATGCTTTAAGGTCAATCCCATTTCTCACAGAAAGCAAGTTCTGCAGTAATTTGAGAAGATCAAAACGAGTGAAATTTAATTCTGTACTTTGGAATTAATAAACTTTTGAATGAAGTGACTTTTAAATTGCTGTTAGGATGATTACAGAATTCTATTCACATATTGAGTTAGTTTGATTCAGTATGGTTTGGGCAGTTAAAATAAGAATGAGTGCAGTAAAAAGAGGGGGAAAAAAACCCACTGCAACCTCTTGGTTACTATCTCAGAGGCTTCTTCTTTGCCAAGAGACTTCAAGCTGTCATTTCCTTTGAGGCCAGGAGGAATTCACTGCCTTCTGTCTAGGCTTCTTGGATTACTTCGCATAGCTCCCAAGTGCTTAATGGCCATTAGAAATGGGTTCTTGTGTATGGAAACCTCTCCCTCTGAGTCCAGGACAAAGAGAATTTGAAAGAAAAGAGGCCAGATCCTTGAAGCACAGTCTAGACCTCTCTTTGCAGACCTGATTAACCTGGGCAATTCTTTGCAGTTACAGTGTTTGCCTCAGGGGTCCCTTTGGTGCTGGGTTTCATGTAAACAGGAAACAATTAGAGGAGAAGTGTGGTGCTCTGTTTCCATTGCATTTCCCGAGTAAAACACTGTGGGCTGAGCCGTTTGGGAATTTTCCCCTTAATTGCACCCTTGGTTGTGTGAGCTGTGTTGATTGACTTTGCATGATCTCCCCCCTACACACACTACACACACACACCCACCCCTCAGCGTGGAACTGATTCAGGCAACCTGCTTCATGTGATGAAAGGTATTTCAGGTCGTTTTGTCATTTATAAATATTGCCCTCGCTTGCGCAAGGGGTAGCTGCACAGAGGATGTGCCCATCGTGCCAGCTGCGAGAGAGGAGGTGGAATGGTGCAGGGATGGCAGTATCCTCCTCACAGGCATTCCTGGAGAAGGATTGGCATGATTACAGCTTGTGCTGGCAACAGGTAGTCACATGGAATGGTTGGAGAAGCTGAGCCCTTTGGTCACACAGGATGTTGTGTGTGTTGCACAAACAAACATTATCATGTATAATCCTCTGAGCTCTGTGGGATGAGCTGCTCTGCTTGCCTCAGGGCTCCCTGTTTGTTCCCATGTTGCAGTTGTAATCATGTAGCTCCAAATCAGGAGAAAAGACCACCTGGGGCAGGTAAGTCCTTTGAAAGTTTAATGAGGGCCAGCAAAATGAAACTGAGACATCAAGATGGCCATAAAGCCTTGAAAGTTCAAGGAATTGGTGTATAATTAATAGCAGTGACTAAAGCAGAGCAGCACATGGACATTGATCTTGACTCTCTCTTGGCAACAGCTTGATATATGTGGTTATTCTGAGTGACAGGCAGTGAGATCAGTCTTGTTTCAATGCCATCAAACTCAGGATGGTCAGTGTTAAGATCTCAGAATGGTGGTGTACTTTGATTTGACCTCAGAGGTGCATTAGCTCTGAGGCAGCTGATAGAGGAGTTTGGCTGCATAAACACAAGCTGGAAAGCTCTTGGAATTGCCCAAGAAGACTTAAGATCTTTCCAGAACTGTGTGTGTAGTGCTAATTTACATCAAGATGCAGGTAGTAGTTCTCTACATCTTCCTCTAAGTCTGTAATAAAAAGCTATAGGGTTTGGTGACACATGCTGCATTATTCATCTGGATTATGCAGCAGCTGCATTATTCATCTGGATTATGCCGTGTATGGGTGCTGGGACGGATGGAAGGATGTCAGCTGCTGAAACTCAATCTTTATGAAATAATCACTAGGGTGATTGTTGACCAAAATACTTGGTAAGCCACAGAGAGGGAAGGAGCAAGCAAATATAGGAATACGATGTTGTAACTCAAAATCAGGTGTTTGCTTCATCTTTTTGTTTGGCTGGCTGTTCGTGCGCTCTGACAAGGTAATTCCTCTTACTGTACTGAGGTACAGAGTCATCAAGGTTGGAAGAAACCTTCAGGATCATCAAGTCCAACCATCTGCCCTACAACCCCGAACCGCTGAACCGTCTTCTGTGCGAGTGAAGGCGTCATGGTTGGGTTGAAAAGTCTCTATGTGAAATGTACCTCGGTTTTAGAAATCATCCAGCATGTCATGGCCTGAAGCTGCTAGGGAAGGGTTAGGTTGGATGTTAGGAAGCCCTTCCTCATGGAGAGGGTGATCAGACACTGAAATGGGCTGCCCAGGGGCAGTGGTGGAGTCCCCATCCCTGAAGGTGTTAAAGGACAGACTGGCTGTGGCACTCAGTGCCCTGGTCTGGCTGATACAGAGATGTTAGATCATGGGCTGGGCTGGGCTGGATGAGCTCAGAGGGCTTTTCCAGCATCAATGATTCCATGATTCTGTCGTGAGAGATTGATAATGCATCCAGAGGTACAGGAAAACTTGCGTGTGAGGTGCAGAATCCATCTGTTTCCATGGCTGGACTGGAGGTATGGTATTTAAATTGCAGTCTGGAATAATTACAGGAAAGCAATTACATTTATCCCTCTAACATTTTAGCAATTCAGTTTCTTACAGGTATTTACTGAATAAATGTCACCTTGTTGGAAGTTACACAACCGGGTGATGCGTTCACTTGCACAATCAAGGGCAATTCAAACATGCAAGAGGACAAAGATAAAGTTGGTTTTGTAATGATAAAGCCAAAGGCCTTTATTTTTGTGCAATTAAAATTTCACCTCAAAAATTGCACGGTGAGTAGTTTGCACAGCATTTCCTTTGATTCTTCAACCGTCTGACCCCAAGAAGGAAAGGATGGGCTCAGCGAGTGCTGAGCTGTGCTTTGTTTGGAGAGCTTGATGCTCTCTTCTGATGAGGCAGCAGGTATGGTCTCAGGTTGTGCCTTCAGAAGTAGCCACCTGAAGTTTTTCTTTTTAAATATTTCTTCCCAAGGGCTGAGAATGACCTCCAGATCCGATTTTGTAGCATCGTGGAATCACTCAGGTTGGAAAAGACCTTTGGGATCATTGAGTCTAACCATTAGCCTTACTCTACCAAGTTCACCTTCTAATCATATCCACCAGCACCACATCTAAACGACCTTTAAACACCTCCAGGGATGGTGACTCAACCCCTTCCCTGGGAGCCTCTTCCAGTGTCTGGCTGCTCTTTCTGTGAAAAAAATTAATGTCCAGCCTAACCCTCCCCTGCTGCAGCTTGAAGCCCTTCCCTCTTGTTCTGTCACTACCCACGAGAAGAGACCAGCACTCACATCTCTACAACATCCTTTCAGGTAGTTGTAGAGAGCGATGAGGTCTCTTCTCAGCCTCCTCTTCTTCAAACTAAGCAGCTCCAGCTCCTTCAATCGCTCTTTGTAGGATTGAGTTCATTATTTTCCATGTGTCTTGTGCCATTCAGCAGGTGAGTGCTTTGGTACTTGGTTTTTATAGCCAAGAAGGAAGAATTCCCAGCTTTTCTTGCTGTTTTTAATCTCTGGTGAAGTGCCTTGTAGAGGAAACGAGCACAGCCAGCGTTTATGGGCTGTAATGGTATGTACAGGGGTACTTGGAGGCACTTTTTTGGGAGGCTGTGCCTGTGCATAAGCTGTTCCTCTTCTAGGGAGGTCAGGTTTTCCCTTACACAGCCGTGCTCAAGTTGATGTCCTCAAAAACAAACATAGAAGAAAAGTGAAAATTGTTTTGGGAATTGAAAAACACCCCTGTGTATTTCCAGCACCGACTCTGACTGTTGTGAAAGAGCTTGCAGATGATTTAAGAGCCACTGAAGATGCCTTCTGAGGAGAAACGTAAGCATTTATGTGGAGGTTTTATCCAAAATGAGTGCACCGGTGCCAGATTGGTGCTCAGGGTTTTCTTTCCTAAGGGCTTTTCTATCTCGAAAAGGGAAGCTGAGCCGAGAGGTGAGGTCCTGTGCACAGCAGTTGTGACTGGTAGTAAGTGTGGTCATGTGTTGGTAAGGAAATCAGTGTGTTACTGTCACTGGATTTCTTCCTCTCAAGAGCAGAGGCTTCCCTGGAAAGCATGCATTAGCCAAACTCAGCTTCTTCAGCTCAGTGTAGGGGCTGCTGGATTAAATGTGAGGAGATACCCAGAAGGCCAGATCAGATCACAGAATCACAGCTGGAAAAGACCTTTAAGATCACCAGTCTATGACCTAACCACCACATCAGTTAGACCAGGGCACTAAGGGCCACAGCCAGTCTTTTGCNCCTTTAGGGAGTTGTGGAGAGGGAGAAGGTCTCCCCTGAGTCTCCTCCAGGCTAAACTCACCCATCTCCCTCAGCCTCTCCTCATCAGACTTTCTCTTCAGTCCCTTCCCCAGCCTTGTTGCTCCTCTGGACCTGCTCCAGCCCCTCAATATCTTTCTTGAAGTGAGGGGCCTAGCATTGCCCCCAGTACTCGAGATGATGATCCCTTCTGGGTTTGAAGATGTGGCTAAATGACTTTGAACCTGAAGTGCTGCCCTTGCTGCTCTGATACAAACGTGCCCCAATCAGCTTAGTAAGGACAGGGAAAGTAAGAGAGGTGGCTTGGCACCTTGAAAGCTTTTTTTCCTACCCAAAAGTGTTTCCTGGCAGTTCTTCTTGAGATGGTTGTGTCTTTAGAAAAACTGGGTAGTCTTGTAAGTCCCTACCTAGAAGCCCTAACTGTTGAGAGTCTGGAATTTCTTAAGTGAAACAAGGTGGGAAAATTGTACGAGTCTCACTGCCACGCTTTTTCACTTGGGGTGCTTCTTGCCTTATCAGCATTGATGGTGGCATCTCTGGGAGATGAGGCTCATTGCCATATCAACAGCTGCTGGACACAAGCTGCATCCCTTTGATCGCTCCTGCTCACTGCTGTTTGTGGGATGAGCTTAGTTGCATTTGGAATCTGTTATCTCTGTGGTTCCCCCCTGGACTGTCACATTCCTTCGCTTCTGCTTTTGAACAAATCAGCCTGAAGGTGAAGCTCTGAAAATTCATAGATTCCTAGAATGGTTCAGGTGGAAAGGGACCTTCAGGGTCATCCAGTTCCAACCCCCCTGCCATGAGCACTCCTCACTAGACCAGGGTGCTCAAGGCCCCAGCCAGTCTGACCTTAAACACTTCCAGTGAGGGGGCAGCCACAACCTTCCTGGGCAGCCTGTTCCAGTGTCTCAGCACCCTCATCATGAAGAACCTCTTCCTGACTTCCAGTCTAAGCCTTCCTTCTTCCAGCTTGAAACCATTCCCCCTGCTCCTACCACTCCAAGCCCTTGGAAACAGCCCCTCCCCAGCTTTCCTGTAGCCCCCTTCAGGTACTGGAAGGCTGATCCAAGATCTCCCTGGGGTCTCCTCCAGGCTGAAGCCCCAACAATCTCAGCCTGTCCCCATGGAAGAGGCGCTCCAGCTTCCAGTCAAGACAGAAAATTACTGTGGCCTCCAGTTCTGGATAGGAAACTGGTTATGTTGGTGGTTGATTTTCTGATAGCAACTAAGTCTTGGCAGAGGGTGAAGCCAAAGTATGGCATGGGTTTGATGCAGTGCTGCTCCTCGGAGCTGCCACTTTGTTTTCAGAAAACAGATTTTCAGACGAGAGAACTAAATCCTGGAAAAGAAAATGATGAAGCCCTTGTGAAAGAAGTTTGCATCAACGTGCAATTTTCTGCCTGATAGCTTGAACTGAGTTGAGTGCTGTCTAGGTTTTGTTTTTCTGTAAGGCATCGGTCTGAAGTTTAAGGATAGCAATTTAAAAGCATCTTTACCCAGTCCTTTGTGGGCAAACACAGAAGTAGGCTGGAGGGATCACATGTGGATGCTGCCAGCCATCACAGGAGTGATGAGCTGACTCTTCTGAGAAGAGTTTTGTGGGGGTTTTCCAATAAATGCTTTCTCTTCCCAGTGCTTCCCTGCACAGGTACCTACAGGGTGTTTAGACAGTCTGTGTGCATTGTGTACAGTGTAAGAGCTGTGAGCTTATCTTTCCTAAGTATGTCTGTGAGTACAAAAGCCTGTTGTCGGCGTGTTATGGAGCAAAGGCAGCAAAGTTGATGGTGAGTAGAGGAGAAGAGCCTGTCCCTTACGTAGGAGCCGTTGCCACAGCCCGGTTGAGCTCCAGGCCATCTCTACTGGAGCTCTGATCTCTCAGCAAGTGACCTCATGCTCTCTGCAGGGATGCAGTGACTCAGTAGCAGCCAGATCCCATATAAACACCGTAGTGCTGACTGGCGAACGGTCAAACACAGCAGCCAGCAGGGATCTGAACACAGTATCTGTGCTTGAGAAACGAATTGGAGACAAAGAAAAAAACCCCATCATTGATGGAAATAAAACCAAAACCACCCACACAACAACCCTAGCGCAGTGCTGATGAGCTTGTTGGGATGATGTCTGCGGCTCTGTCTCTGTTTCTAGTAACGTTATCCGCTATTGATATGTCTGATTTATTTTAAAGCCTAGGATTATGTTTTTAATAAGAGTAACAGGCACCGTGTTAGTCAATTGGTGCAGAAGCAGACTGCTTATTTTAGTTTATTGTAGGAGTAAAATATGCAGTTAGGTCAGCGAAGACTAGCTAAGCCTTGTAAAGCTGCTTACGGTGTATTAGACAACCTGTAAAGTAAGGAGAGGCTCATTATTTCTTCTTCAAAGTTATTTCAGGAACACGACTGTGAAGTGCAAAAGATCCCACTTCAGAAGAATCCCAAATACTAAAAACAAAAAGAAATGATCACTGCAAACAGTAAAAGGCTCTGACAGTAGGAAAGCAGTGCCAGAGCTTGCTGTTTGAAGAGAAATCTACAGCTAGAACACTCCATTTCTCAGGCATCAAAGAGTAGTATGGAAGCAGTGCTATTAAAAGGCACTGTTTTCCTGTTGAGTCTCTGAATTCAGACAGATTCAGTTTGCTGCATTGAGGTAATCCTTCTGTCACCTTGCCCTTGTAGCATCACTGTGTTCCAGGAGCTGTCATCTACTCTGTTTGGATTAAGTATTAAAGCCAGTAAACAAACAATCTGCATGCAGTTGTGCGTGCGGTTGGCACGGCCTGTAGTTATACCAGGGAGGTTTATATTGAGCATCAGGAAAAATGTTTTCACTGGGAGAGTGGTCAGGAGTGGGACAGGCTGCCCAGGGTAGCAGTGGAGTTGCCATCCCTGGAGGGGTTCAAAAAACAAGTAGATGTGGCCCTGGGGAACAGGGTTTAGTGGGCAGCGTGGGGTTGGGTTGATTGTTGGACTGGATGATCTTGGAGATCTCTTCCAACCTTAATGATTCTGTGATTCTGAAGGTGAAAATACCGACTGACAGCATGGCCTCCTGCTCAAAAGTAGTAGCCAGCCATCAACATGTAGCAGGTAGCCAAAGGTTTTTTGGTCTGAGTCTGTTTTTAGCATTTTGAGTTTAGAGTGCTCCTTCCTGGTGTGAGTGAACTGCTTGCTTGAATCAGGTGTGTGACATTACCCTTCAGTTCTAGGAGGACACTGAGCTGCTGGAGGGCGTCCAGCGTAGAACAGTGAAGACAGCAAAGGAAGTAAAGCATCTCTCTGATGAGAAAAGGCTGAGGGAGCTGGGTCTCTTGAGCTTGGAGAAGAGGAGGCTGAGGGGGGACCTCATTCATGTCTATAAATCTGTGAGGGGTGGGTGTCAGGAGGATGGAGCCAGGCTCTTCTCAAGGTCATCTGGTGACGGGACAAGGAGAAATGGGTGCCAGCTGGAACAGAGGAGGTTCCATATCAATATCAGAAGGAACTTCTTCCCAGGGAGGGTAACAGAGCATTGGAACAGTCTGCTTTTGGGGTTGTGGAGTCTCCGTCTCTGGAGACGTTCCAGACCCACCTGGATGTGTTCCTGTGTGACTTGGTCTAGATGATCCTGCTGTGGCAGAGGGATTGGACTGGATGATCTTTCAAGGTCCCTTCCGATCCATAATGACTCTATGATTACTCTGCTGCTTGTGGTTGTGTGGAAGCTGGAACTGGAGGAAAAACAGTACTGAGTGGTCATGTAACTGTGGCCTAAGGCTACAAGATGGAATGTGACAGTTTCCCTTTGAGATGAGCCTCAAGTGAGATGATCTGGCTTCCATATCCCCTGCTCAGCAGTTGTAATTTCATTTTTCCCATGGCCAAGAAGAATGGGGAGCTTTTCTGAGATCTCTTACTGGTGCTTTCTTGCAGAAGACAACCTAGTCCAAAAAACCCTCTATTCTTAGGAGATGTAAGAACAGGAAAGCTAATGTTAGCTGGAGAACTGAGCTTACTGCATGTATTACCTATTTGTTTCAAAGACGATGCTGTAGGAGTGGGCTGGTTTGGGACTCATTCCATGGCTGTGTGGTGACTCAATGTGAAGGCAGGAGTTAGATGCCAGTGCAAAGGAATATGGTATCACCCCGTTAGTGAGACATGTAGCCTCATTCGAGCTCTTCCAAAGTTACAAGAGAAGAGTTGCCAGCTTGAGCGTAGTGTTTGAATTTCTATTGAATTACGTTGTGCCTGCCCTTCCTAAAGCTCTCCATGAACTCCAAATGGGTCCCAGTTTCCAGAACTCCTTGAGTAAGTAATTTTGCTGCATGTCACATCTTCCTGTCTGTGAAGACCCAGTGATAACATTTAAGGCTTGCACTGCTGTGCTGTCAATATGGATTTATTCATTTTGGGAAATGCTTGTGTGTGGGCTGAATGACATCCCCAAACCGAGGAGCATAACCTTTAGCAGAGCAGATGCAGCACGTGTTGGCCACTGTTGAAGGAACTGGTGTAGCCTTTTGGTTTGCTGGAGTGGCAACAGGGAACAGGAATAACACAATCCTCATGGCTAGAAAGGACTGCCAGGATCACCAAGCCCGGCCCTCATCCCAGCATCTCCCTAACCACTAGACCATGGCTTCAAGTGCTCTACCTACTCTTCTTTTAAACACCTACAGGGATGGTGGCTCCACCACCTCCCTGGGCAGCCTGGTCCAGTGCCTAACCACTCTCTCGGGTAAGAACTTCTTCCTGATATCCAATCTAAAGCTCCCCTGGCACAACTTGAAGCTATTTCATCCTATCATTAGTGATTTGGGAGAAGAGACCAGCACCAGCCTCACTATACAGCCTCCTTTCAGGTAGTTGTAAAGAGCAATAAGGTCTCCTCTCAGCCTCCTCTTCTGTAAACTAAATAACCCTCAGCCGTTTCTCGTAGGGCCTGGTTCACCTCTGAAGCTCACAAGTGACTGGATAAAACTTAGAAGCACTAAGTGTGATGATTCCTGGGTTTAGTGTTTGTTTGTTATCGCTGTTCTCCTCAGAAGTGTGCTGAAAGCAAACAGCAGCAGTGAGGCAGAAAGGCTAACTGTGTCTCACACAAAAAAACCCACTAGCTTTTTCAACTCAAGTTATTCCTCTTCTACTTTCTTTGAGTTTATTGCTGGTGAAAGGTGCTGGGTGAACAGTCCTAACGACTGGAATTTTCTCACTGCAGCTCTGTGAAAGCAGCCACTGCAGTGACCTTTCTCTGCTCAGAACGAATCGTAAGGCTGTTCCTTGCTAAGCTTAGGCTTAGCGCTACCGACTCGTCTCACGCAGATTATCAGGCAGTCTGGAGGCAGTCATAACCTTTGGTCGTGGTAGACATGGGCCACATCTGAACTAACAAAGTGTAAAAGGATCTGCATGCCATTACCAAACCACCATCCAGCCTTACTCATTAACATCTTAGTGGCAAAAGTTCGACTGAGTTATTTCATTAATAGTCATGAAACTAATTGCCTGCGAGTGCATCTGTCAGTAGTGAAGGCAACTGACTTCTGTGCTTCTGAATAAATTCACACTGCGGTAGGAGATGCCATTCTGCCTCTAAATGAGAGGGATGCATTGCAAATCATGAAGAGGTATTAAAAAGAGGGATGCAGATGTGTCCTCAGTGGGCTGTGCTTGATGCTGCAGTTCGCTAATGCAACCAATTAATGACATGAATGATCAGAACTGTGTTTGAGTAGAGGAAGGGTCTCAAGTGATATTTTTTGCTTTATTTCCTCCCTCAGGTGCTGGCAAATCTGCAGGAGAAGAAAGGTTAGAGGGCAGGAGGGTTGTCTTTCACTAAAATCAAGTACTTCTGGATGTCAAGGTGATTGTGAATATGTAGAGAAGAGTTGTGGGAGTACTGAGGAGAGCTGAGTGGAACTCACAAGGTAGATACCTTGTTCTGATCATCTGATTTCCAGGAGCATTTGGCATCGATTATGATGGCTAAGGACATGGTCAGACATGTGTTGCTTGAGTTCACAGGGACCTTTGTGATGCACTAGCTCTAGTTTTCTGAGCACTAATCTGGCAGCCCAACGCTGCAATGACTCCAGTTTGCTGAGAGTGTGTGAATTTGTCCATCACATCACTGCTGTGCCCAGTGTGAGCACATCAGGCTGTTTCTGGTCCCACTGCTGCCACAAGGACTGTTATTTGCTATGCTGTCATCCCTGCTTTCCCATGTCTTGTTGAGCCTGCGTGTGCTCCACAAGCCACTGTAGAGACAAACACCTGCAGGTACTTGCAGCCTGTAAGAATGAATCCCAAAGTAATTCTTGGTGTGTGGCCGTTTGGGGTCAAAGAGCCTGTTCTTGTGTGCGGGTCCAGGTGAGACCCAGGAATACGTACAGGCTAAAAGTAGCTTATAGGCTATTCTGAAGGATTTCCAAACCACCAAGTTATTCATTCCCCTGCGTTCCCAGATTGGGAGTTGGCTGAGTTGACCCTAACGAGAGAGAGTTCATTGCTAAGGATCACCCAAGAGCACTGTATTTATAGTCTTAGACCCTCTGAGATACCAGTTGCTCTACAGACTAAGATATGTTTTTCTCTTTCCGTGAGTGAGTGAGTGAGTGGAGAAAGAAAGGGGAAGAATTCACAACTCTGCTTCTGCTAGTTCTTACGTTGTGACAGCATTGTCCCACATAAGGGAGTCAAAAGCAGATACGTGAGTGTGGCTGGCTCTCTGTACCACAGTTTCCTGTCTGCAAAAGTGTGCTGTCTGTCCGTCCGTTTCTGGAGAGACCTAAAAGCACTAGAGTGTGAGCAGCAGGAGGGTTACACAAGTATTTAGGGTAGATAAACTAGTTTGTAGAGTAATTACGGCCTGAAGTCGGCTGCATTTAGAGTCAGCCCACTGTTACGCTCAAGTTTCGGACTTGTCCTAAGTATGGTCCACGTATAGAAGCACAGAGCAGAAGTAACTGCTGGATATGACTGTGACTCTACCCATACTGACACCTCTTTGTGTATCCCGTAACGCTGTTGTCATTCAGCACAAGGGTGACAACTTGTTAACAGTTGTTAGCAGGTTCTAGCGAACACAACACAGTGCAAGAGAGTGTCTCCAAAGCTGAAGACAAGGCAGATGTTGCAAATACCATGGCATACAATTGTGTTTGGCATCTGAGCAGCTAAACTGGAATGTTTCATTTGACCTGCACTGAGGGTAGTGAGGTGGTACGTAGATACCTAATCTAGGCACTGTATCCCACCAGCTGTCCTTGGGAACTGAACATGAAGCTACTTCTACTCCTAGTAAGTTCTGGGTTGTTTTCTTCATACTCTGCAGTCTTGTTGCAAGTGGAACCTCCACTACAGTAATGATAATGAGGGAGTTACTCAGTGCAGAATCTCAGCGCAGACAGCCTGGCACCAGGGCAAATACAAGCACTGTGAATGCCAGTGAACTGAGCTGTGAGGGGCTCAGCTCTGCTGAACAGCCCAAAATTTAATAGAAAGAAGCAAATTTGGTTTTCTGTTTAGAAAAGAGCACCTCACTCTTAACTTTGTGTGAGCCATTCCCCAACAGCTTGGCTTCTTATCAGCTTGTCTCCATCAGCGGGATTTGGGGTGACATCACTGTGGTGCTGTGATTTGTAACCAAGATGGTCCCACTGGGACAATCACCAGTGTACAGTGAGTGGCAGTCAGACAAGCATGATCTACAGGAGGCAGGAAGGCAAGCCTGCCGTGATAGCCATTCACTCTTTTTCTCCCAGCTGATGGCTGTGGTAAGAATCACAGAACCACAGAATGTCAGGGGTTGGAAGGGACCTTGAGAGATGATCTAATGCAGCCCCGCTGCCAGAGCAGGATCACCTACAGTGCGTCACACAGGAACACATCCAGGTGAGATTTGAAAGGCTGCAGAGAAGGAGATTCCACAGCCTCTCTGGGCAGCCTGTTCCAGTTCTGTGACCCTCACAGGAAAAAGGATTTTCCATGTGTTTATGTGAAAACTCCTGTGCTCCAGCTTGCACCGGTTGCCTCTTGTCTTATCGTCGGATGTAACTGAAAAGAGCCTGGCTCCATCAGCCTGACACAAGAATGCAGAGGTTTTAAAAGGTTTAAGTTAAGTCCTGTGGTTGGTCCAAGCAGGAATGTGGTCAGATGTGTAGTTGTCCTCTTCAGATACCTTTGTTTCCTTCCTCTTGGAAGCTGGCCCTTGTGAAGTTGTCCGATGAGGACTAGTTTCTCCAGTGTTTGTTTCTCCCTTAGTAAGCAGTATAGATAGAGACAGCACACTCACTCCATGAGTGACAGTCCTGCCAACCAAGGCTTGAGCTCCAAGAAAGGAGCCAACGCTTTAGAGGCACCACAAGGAACTCTAGGGAAGTAACAAGCTGCCCAGGGGTGTTATGGAGTCTCCTTCTGTGGAGACGTTCCAGACCCTCCTGGCTGTGTTCCTGTGCAGCTTGGTCTAGGTGATCCTGCTGTGGCAGGGGGATTGGACTGGATGACCTTTCAAGGTCCCTTCCGATCCCTAAGGATTCTGTGAAGTAAAGCAGACATTCACCTCTGTTTGAGAAGAGGTCACACAGAAGGAGAGATCACTGAGTGCTGATCGTAAGAAAGGTTGGTTAATCAAGAACTGGGTAAGGGACTCAGGAGGACGAAATTCAGATTGGTAAAGCTGTTGAGTTTTGCTGCTGTTCTTGCCCCTGAGCTCTGCACCAGACCTCAGCATTTATCTGGCAGTAAGAGAGGTGCAGTCTCTACTAGCTTGTTCAGTGTCATTTCATCATGTGTTTATCAGTGTTTGGCCTCCTCACTACTGCTACTTCCTACTTCCCACTGGGCTTCTGCAGGTAGAGAGAGCAGGATACAGATGTGTTGTTGACAGGCTGTAGAGCAGCTTTGGCATCACCATTTATGTTAGGTGTAGAGCTGTTGAGCTGTATTTCTCAGCTCTAGGGCTAGATGCTTTCTGTCTGGCTTATGCCCTAAGCGAGAGTTGTTCCCTCTTTTCCCTGTCCAGTATTTTGCAGTAACCTGCACAGCTCTTTTGTTCTTGATGTGTGTATGAATTATATGGGAAAGCACAACGTGCTGCTTCTATGTGTAAATTTACAACTGGAAGCAATCACCAGCTTGGCAGCCCTGTTTGCTTCCTGTACAGACTGATCAGTGCAGGTCTCTCCACACCACTTCAGCTGTGTCCTGGGCTGACCTGACCTGGAGTGAGAGAGTGACTCAGTTAATTCCCCTTCAGCCTTTCTGGCAGCTGCTTCAGTGATGGCTGAGGCTGCCAAGTGCCGTCAGTTCAGTTTTGTGGCCCTTAGGAGGTCTCTTGGGAGGGCGATTGAGACTACCAAAGACTTGTCAGCATCAGCCAGTGAAAACTTTTGGTAACTAAGACTTCCAGCTCAGATGCTATTACCTCTGAGAGCCTTTCTCTCACCTTTCTGCACACACAGTGTAGGAACAAAAGCTGAAATATAGAATGGCTTGGGGGGAAAGGGACTTCCAGAGGGCATCTAGTCCAACCCCTCTGCAGCAAGCAGGGCCATCTCGAAGTAGAACAGATTGCCCAGAGCCCCATCCAGCCTGACCTTGAATATCTCCAGGGATGGGACCTCCAGCACCTCTCTGTACCCTCTTCTTATTTTGTGGTGATGCATAGCGCCTGCCAGTGATTCAAACCAAACCAAACAAAAACTTGCTCCTATGACAAACAGCAGAGTTACTAGAAACGGGCTAGCAGATAGTTCCCAGAAGTACCCTGTTTTCAGCCAAATGAATGCATCCATGCAGCAAACCATTTCAGTGAAATAAAAGAAAAGAAAGAAGAGAGTTCTGTGCAAGGACACAACTCAGTGAGATTGTTGGAGCGAGGTGTTTGAACATTCTGCTCTGCATTCTGAACTGTTTGTGTAGCTACAGGGATGCAGAGCGTTGAGCAAAGCTGGGCTTGGCTTGGGGCCCTACAGGAGCCTGGTAGTGCAGGGCCGTGAAAAGACTACACTTGTGCTGTGAGTCAGCCCCAGAGGAATGTTAATTTGAATTTATTTGTGTTGGGTTGAGCTACCCCGGTTTATTGGCACAGCTAGAACTCCTGGGTTGACAAAGCACTCTGCTGGAGTAGGTGTCTTGCCAGGGTCCACTTTGGGATCCCTGCAGCCCTCACTGCTGGAGCAGCCACTCCAGCCCATCTCAGAGCCCACTGTAGCAATACACATCCCAGGCTTCCTTCCAGCTGTCTCTGTGTTGCAGTGTTTTAGAGAGCCCTGAACTTCAGGGACCCTTGGGACAGAGACCAGCCTTTGGTGCTGGAGCTACAGAGATGCAGAAGAGGATATAGCAACCAGGATGGCAGTCACTATATGACTACGCGAGGGCAGACTTAATCTGTCTCCTATAATGCTGCCTCTGCATCACACCCAGCTGTACCAAGCACCATTAAGCCCTTCCTTTCCTGGGTCTGTATTCCCAGTGATCACTTCCAGTGCAGTCATCCTAGAAGCAGTGGGGCGAGTACCCAAGCTTCCTTTTAATTCCTAAGAGACTTGCGTGGCCATCCAGCCCCTGGTCTTTCAGTTTTTCCTCCCAACGTGCCAAGCCTCATCTTTGAAGCTGTTAAACCTTTTTGCACTTGGAAAGCAGAGTCCTCTGGAGTTTGCATGATCATCTTCACACGTACATGTAGTGGTGGCTGGGGTTTGTTCTGGTGCCAGCAAAAGTGGAGGGATTATATACCTACCTCACCTTCCCTCTTGCATCAGAGCAAACTCGATCTGCTGGGTTTATTTTTAACAGGTGCGTAGCAGGGAGGAGTTGTGCAACCCTATGTATGGCATCCAGAGAGATTTTTGGGTTTAATTTAAAGCGTGTGTTGTTAGCACACGCTGAAGATCAAGACAATCTTTCAGACCTTGTGAGATCAACCACCTGCTGTGTTTGTTGTGATAGATTTGCCCCAGCCTGCATGCTAGAGACTGTTTCTCGCTGTTATGTTGTTAGTGTTTATCATCTAATATGAATGCAGAAATCCTCAGCCATTTAAAACACTCACTTATTCTCCCTCCCAAGTTAAACAAGGCTGAAAACTGAGACTGTATTTAAGCAGAGAACAGCAAAGCCTTTTCCCCACTCTTAAAAATGGAAATGACTTGCATAATGCAGCTGCAGTGTTTTACTTTTTCATGCAGGGAGAACCTGTTCCCTTTTAATTTGTTAATTAGAAAAGAAATTTCACCAAAGAGAGCCTTGTTGAACAAGTCTGACATGGAAGGAGAGAAAGCGAGCAAGAAAAGAACCTGCCTTCATGCTGTAGCTGGTTGATCCCACTCACAGCTATGACCTGAATTCAGGTTCTTTCACATTTTGGTTTCAGCGTGCTTTTTCCTCTGCCTTTTCAGTCTAGTCCTGACAGCTTCAGGAAGGACCACAGGGCCCTGAGTTTTGCCTCGGGACACGCCGTGAAAATGCCAGTTTAGAAATTGAAGTGTCAGAGACAGCCTTAGTGTAGGTGACACACAGTTGCTGCCCGCGGCTGCCCTGGGTGGGAGCAGTGTTAGGTGCCTGTTGCTGGCAGGGACTTTCATCTCTCAGTCTTATACATAATCACACGGGCTTCATGGCTGGAAAGGACCTCTAGGATCATCGTGTCCAGCTTTCATCCCAACATCTCCCCAACCCCTAGACCATGGCCTCAAGTGCTCTATCTGTTCACCTTTTAAACATCTCCAGGGATGGGGACTCTACCACCGTCCTGGGCAGCCTGTTCCAGTGCCCAGCCTCTCTCTCAGTAAGCAGCATCTTCCTAAGATCCCATCTAAACCTCCCCTGATGCAGCTTGAGACCATTTGTCTGCATCCTATTATTAGTAATTTGGGAGAAGAGACCAGCACCAGCCTCGCTACAACCTCCTTTCAGGTAGCTGTAGAGAGCAATAAGGACTCCCCTTAGACCGAGTAACCGCAGTTCCCTCAGTCACTGCCTCTCACTGCCTTTCTGCTGTCCTCTTCCTTGGACCCATCAGAGCCAAATGTTTCCCCAGCCTAGTTTACTTTCTAAAATGTTTAATTTGGGAGAAGGTGTTTTTTTCAGACACACTGAAGCAGTGGGGTTTGGAGCATTCGAGCAGTGCTGGATTTGCTGCTGTTGCAGGAGAATGACCTGAAGTATCTTGTGCAGAGCTTTGACTGGTGTTAGGAAAGAGCAAGCCAGCCAGTGGTTTCAAATGCTTCACTGTCCCACGGTAAGACACAGAAGGAGCTGCTTGAGAACATTCTCTGTTGGGCAACTACAGCTGCTAAATTCAGATGAACCCAGCATTAGCTGCAGCTTTTTCTTGGTCCCAAGCACCTCCAACCCTTGGGTCATTTACACCTCAGGTCATCTGCAGGCTTTAGGAGGTCAAGAACATGAACTGAAGCTTTCTCAGTAAGATGTTGGCCTGGTACTCCTGAATCATTTGAATACACTTCAGTTTCCATGTTTTCTGTGAGAGCAGATACACAAAGATCATTAGGGGCTGGCAGGGGCCTCAGAGGTCATCCAATCCAATCCCCCTGCTCACGCAGGATCTTGGAACTTAAGACAGGTCACGCAGGAATGCATAGAGACAGATCTTGAAAGTCTCCAGAGGAGACTCCATAACCTCCCTGAGCAGCTTCTTCCAATGGTCTGTAACCCTTACAGTGAAGAAGGTTTTCCTCATGTTGAGATGGAACTTCCTGTGCTCCAGCTGACACCCGTTGCCCCTTGTCCTGTCACAGGGCGCAAGTGAAAAGAGACGGTGTCTGTCTTGACACCCAGTCCTCATGGATTTATACTCAGTGATTAAGTCCCCTTATAACCTCTCCAAGCTGAAAAGTCCCAGGTCTCAGTGTCTCCTCATAAGACAAGTGCTCCAGTCCCCTAATCATCCTTGTAGCCCTCTGTAGCAGTGCTGTTGGGTTAAGCTTCAATTATATGGAGCCATATTCTTACGTGGTTGCCTGTTCTATGAGTGAAGCTGGTTCCTTTAATTATTATTACCTAGGAGGATTGTTTAATGTGTTGCTGGCAGCAGTACAGTCCATATTGCTTAGTTAATATGGCCAGCAGGACTAGGGATGTAATTCTCTTCCTGTACCTGGCACTGGGGGGGCCTCACCTTGAGTAGTGGGGGGCAGTTCTGGCACTTCGCTTCAAGAAAGAGATTGAGGTGCTGGAGTGGGTCCAGAGGAGCAACAAGGCTGGGGAAGAGACTAGAGGGAAAGTCTGATGAGGAAAGGCTGAGAGAGCTGGGGGCATTTAGCCTAGAGAAGAGGAGAGCCAGGGGAGACCTTCTCCTTCTCTACAATTCCCTGAAGGGAGGTTGTAGTCAGGTGGGAGATGGGCTCTGCTGCCAGGGGAGGGTTAGGTTGGATGTTAGGAAGCCCTTCCTCACAGAGAGGGTGATCAGGCCCTGGAATGGACTGCCCAGGGCAGTGGTGGAGTCCTCATCCGTGGAGGTGTTGAAGGGCAGCCTTGCTGTGGCCCTTATAGTGCCATGATCTAGCTGATTGTGGTGCGATTAGGTCAAGGGCTGGGTTGAATGAGCTCAGAGGTCTTTTCCAGCTTCAATAATTCCATGATTCTGTTTTTATTGGCAGCATTGCTGTTACTAACAGGAGTAAGTGGGAAGTAGGAGTAGGATTTATTCTTCTTACCAAACAGGAAACAGGAGCACATCTGACACACAAAGACAGTGTCTTACAGTGCACTAGGAGTTTGATGTTTGGCAGTGCAGTGTTTAACTACACAAAAGAAAGATGCAAAAGCTGATTTAAGTGATAAGGGCTGTGACTGAAGTCATCAGGTCCCTCGTGTGGTCTGTAGCCATGCAACAACACCCTTGTTTTCTTTAGGACAGAAGTTGCAGGGTGGAGCAGGAAGGGAGGTTTTAGCAGCTATAGCACAGATTTGCAGTAGAGTGAGCGAGAAGCACAAAGTTGTATCTCGAATCTGCCAAAGAGCAAACTTTTCCAACAGCAGGTTTGATTTGGCTTTGAGCAGGACACGGCTTTGATGTGAGATTGCTAAGGCAGTGAGACGCCAATCCTTTTTGCTGATGCACCGGGTAGCCAGAGCAACTAAAACGTAAACTGTAGGCTGAAGACAGGTGGCAGTGAATCAGAATGTGATTTCACTTCCTAGCCTCTGCTTGGGGGGGACGGACACAGGAGCTCTCCTGTGATGTCTGATGGAGGCACTGGAGCGGCACCCTGGGTCCTGCTCCATCCGCAGGGGATCCACACCAGCTGCATGCTGTGTTGACAGTGGGGCTGATGCTGTGGAACCAACAGGCACTTTGAATAAGGACTTTGTGCCTTCTCGTGAAAAGACATAGATCTTTTCTAGTCATAGACCTTTCCCTTGTCCCTCTGCACCGCTTCAGGCTTGGGAGGTGGATCCTAGTGAAGGGCTCCTATGTGAGCTGGTGCAGCGCTGTGCTGTGCTGCCCATGTGGAGACAGCAGCTGGCAGCCCCAAAACAGAAGTTGTGCCCAAGATCCTTACTGCAGCCCCTTAGTGCAGATACAGGTGGCCCTATCACAGCAGTACCAGGGCCTGGATGCAGGGAAACTCAGGGTCATTTGTTTCTGTCGGTCATTGACGATGCAGGTCAAGATCTCTCAAACATTTTTGTTGCCAGTGGATGGAGTCCTTATGAGCCAGAGAAATTCAAATGAAGTAGGAAAACCCTTGCAGTGGGGTGGGAAGGAAATCGCTGGCATAGGTCCCTAAAAAATGAGTAAGTTCTTTCCCCTTGGAATTCTGAATCCAAAGACTGTCAGCCTTCTGGAAAACATGCTGGAGTGAAGTCTAGGTCCAGAGACTCAGAGCAGTTGTGAAACTC
Organism: Upupa epops; assembly: GCA_013397515.1. NCBI lineage: Eukaryota > Metazoa > Chordata > Aves > Bucerotiformes > Upupidae > Upupa > Upupa epops. The sequence goes on along the minus strand of VZRI01012077.1, from coordinate 205,887 downwards.
TATGATAGGCGTTTACTATGTGCTCACATTCATGAATCTTAAGGCACACCACAGCTAAAAGAAAAACCCAAAAGCATTAGCCCACTGAAGTTTGCTCTAGGCTATCATGAAAGTGGAAAAACTCGTTGCATACACAGCCTTACAACAACTTCTCTGGGCACTTAGGCGGCTAACATGCACTTGCGTTGATCATTACCAACCTCAAAGAGATAGCGTTTGCCTTTCCCAAGGAAGAGAGGGCTTGTAAAAGCAGCCTGTAGTTAATGTGTACTTAATGCCCAGAAACTGGAGTGCCCAGCCCACGGAGACTGCAGCTGGTTTAGCAAGGAGGTGTCAGGATGCCCAGTCTCAGCGTGTGTGAGTTGTGGGGCGCAGGAGCAGTGAGGGTGACTGCTGCATGGGTGCATTTTTGGTTCAGCTGCTGGCATGGGCTGTGGTGGGAGCACTGCAGCACCCTAGGGAGAACTGGATCTTTGGGAAGATCACTTTCTTCCCTCTCTCTACTGCCTAGATCCCACAGACAGGTGCTAAGGGATTCTTGTGTTGCTTGTGCAAACAAAAGAAGAAACAGAGCAGCAGAGCGTAATCCTTGAATGAGAGACTGATGTGAGTGGGTTTGTGTGTGGCTACAACGTCAGGTTGTAACATGACAGAGCAGGCAGATGCAGGAGGCAGGTGTCTTTGTGCTCTTAAAGGAATCACATGGAAGAGAAGTATTAAGAATAGAGTGCATTTACTGTAGTGGCTGTGTGATACAGAGGTTAATTTAGGAGTAGCCTGGCTTTTCAGATCTGTGGGGTTTTTGCTTTTTATAGGTCAGCCATGAATTAGCAAACCTGTCCAGGATTGGAATTTGAGCCCAATCTACAGGTAACAAAGATAACCAGTGATGGACAACCCAAATTAAGAAAAAGAAGAGCAAAAGGAAGCTATTTGGAGTTGTAAACCCAATCTTGTTTATGTGACAGATCATTTATTAGATTTTTTACCTTCGTGTGAGGTTTCTTTCTGATTAAAAAAACTCTTACCACGCTCTCAGTGCCACTCGCAGTAATCTGGCTCTCTCTTTTGCTCTTCAACAGCCACGACCAGTAAATTCTGACTGCTGTTGTGTGTTAATTGTTTACTAACAATTGTATCTGTGTCCTTGCTCTGCTCCATTTGCCTCTCTCTCCACAAGAGCTGAATGTTGATTGCTGCTGCTCCTTGTAGTGCTCCTCGTCCTTCTCATGGTGCTGTGTATGCTGCTGCTGCCAGCTCAGACCAGATTCATTACCTTATTTATCTGTGGTTTCTCTCCTTTTGCCATCTCTATCAGGTCTCCTGTGACCAAGATTTAGCAGAGAATAGGACAGGCAACTGGGCTCTGGGTACTGCGATGGAAAGTGAAATACTGCTAAGCCGTTTAGTATCCCAGCTAATTAGGTGAGGGGGTGGCTAAGGGCAGGATGAACTCAGCCTCGCCTCGTAACTGGAAGCAAAAAGAAAGGCCCAGGCTCTGGTTTGGGCGAGCTGGCATTTGGTCCTCCCACTTCCTGAGAGAAACGAGGATGCCCGTGCCAAGCGTGGGGCTACAGGCAGAGGAGGAAAGCCGGAACAAGCTGTCACAAACGTGTCGCTGACAGGAGCGAGATAAGCTCCACTAGTGCCGTGTACTTTGTACTGCCTTGTGCCACTCCTGCTGCTTCATTCCAACTCTTTCGGGCTGCAAACAGGATGTTTGCAGAACATGCCCGATAACCAGCCGGGCTGTGAGACTTGGTAGAGGAATGGCTGCTGGTGATGATGAAGTGTTTGCTATGTTCCTCTGTTCCTCTTCATTTCCACCACAGGTTTAGAAATGTCATCCTGCTTCTTAAATTCTGCCTGCATCGAATCCTGAAAACTCTGACAGTAATGAGAAAATCACTTGTGTTGGTTTATTGCTCACAGTGTTTTACGTTCTTCCCTCGAGTAGTTTTAGCTAGATTCAGGCCAGCTTGCCTCTTCCTTTAGCTTTGAAAGGGTCTGCTTTAAAGATACTGCCTTAACTGATGTGAAGTCGAGTGATTCTTGATTTAACCAAGGAGTCCTGCATCACGGTGAATGACATGGGATTGGTGACAGATTGAAAGTACTAGGGTATTTATTAGATTAGTCTGGGGACTGGAGCCTCCGCTCCAGCTGAAAAGCATAGTGTTCTTCGTAAGTAATGGTGAGTTTTAGTTGATGAAAATGCTGTTTGATCATGGTAATGTAGGTAATGCACGGGGCTGCCTCCTCTGCTGGTAGACACGTTAGGCAAGCGACAGAGCATCGTGTCGCAAGGAGGTAGCAGCACAGGAACTTGCCTCTTGGCTACGCCAATCTGCTCCCTGCTGCAAGTTTCGAGCACTGCTGAAATACCTTTGTATTCGCCCTGACCTGCTTCCCAGTTGACTAAGAAGGAAGCTGGCTGCTTGGCAGGGCTCTTTCTTTTAGTGAGATGGCTGAAAAGATTATCCCAGGATCTTTTTTGTTCTGGGTTTTGCCAGTTTCCTACCAGTCAAGAGTCAGATCCAGGTTCACTGCAGCAGTTCCATTAGCATCCTTTGTCATTTTGATCTCGTGGCACTAGACAAAGATCAGATGTCCTTGAAGATTTTATTAGACACGTCTCGTATCAAAAAATACCGCAGGACCAGGAGAGCAGGCAGTTCTTCTCCAGATGACCTGATTTTTCTGCTCTGTGGGCTGCTGGAAAATATACTTGGATTTGCTCCTCTACCAGATTCTCCTTTTTTATGAGTTTCATTCCTTGCCTTCTCTTCCAGAGGGTGTGTGAGCATTTGCAGGGCCTGAAAGCAAGCGGTTTTATTGCACAGTTTCATTGCTGCAGTGTCATTGCTGCCAGTATCCCCTTGTAAGCAAACCTAGAGCACAGAAAGGCGCTGCTGGCCTGCTCCAGCTGCCTGTGTGCTCCTGGGTCTTCAGATGGGAAGGAGAAGCTTCCAGGTCTTCAGATGGGGAGGAGAAGTGTGGCAAGTACATATTTTAGTCTGCTCTGCTTTGCTTGCACCCCCACATTTTGGGTTCCTCCAGGATAAAGTCATGTTTTCCAGCACTGAAAGGGTAGCTCTGTGGTCCTTTCCATCGGGTAGTCACCAAGCCATAGCTGTGAGGGCTTATTTGTACAAGGCTTTTGGCTGCCTTGTTTCTCAGGCTGCTTTCTGCTCCATGGGAGAATAGTGCCTGTCTGTTTTGGCTGGGAAAGCTCTTGGGAAAATCAGAATGGGGGATTTTTTGTGTTTTGCAATCCACTGGCAAACGTAGCAACAGCATTTTCTGAGGTCTTGCTGCAGAAGGCTGGAAGGGAGTAACGTACTGCCAGAATGACTTTTAGGGCAGATAGAGAAACACCACCACGCTGCTTGCTTGCAGATGTTTTCCATGTTTCATTCTGAATGACTGCTTTTGTTTTCCTAGTTAACATTGTTTGAGATCCAACAAGCGTTACATGCAGGATTGTTTCCAAGTTGCTTTTGCAATAGTAGAGAGCTCTGACCGTGGCACTTTCCTACCAGTGAACACTGGTAGTGAACACTGAGGCAAAGGTAGCTTTAGTAAAGTGTTACTTGTAGTGTTGTTTTGTGGCCTGTCTAATACATAAGGCACAAAGTCACAGAATGATTGAGGCTGGAAAAGGCCTCTGAGTTCATCAAACCCAGCCCATGACATCACTACATCAGCTAGACCAGGGCACTAACTGCCACATCCAGGCTGTTCGTCAACACCTCCAGGGATGGGGACTCCACCATCTCCCTGAGCAGTCCATTCCAGTGTCTGATCATCCTTTCTGTGAGGAAGAGTTTCCTAACATCCAGTCTTACCCTCCCATGCCCTCCCCACTTGTCCTGTCACTTGTTGCCTGGGAGGAAAGCCTGAAATCCACCTGTCTATCACTTTCTTCAGGTAGTTATAGAGAGGGATAAGGTCCCCCCTGAGTCTCCTCCAGGCTAAACAACCCCAGCTCCCTCAACCTCTCTGCATCAGACTTTCCCTCTAGTTCCTTCCCCAGCCTCATTGCTCCTCTGGACCCACTCCAGAACCCCAATCACTTTCTTGAAGTGAGTGGCCCCAGAGCTGCCCCCAGGACTCGAGGGGAAGCCTCCCCAGTGCCCTGTACAGGGGGAGAATCATTAATACATCGCTCCAAAGCAGTGACAAAAGCTATCTGTATCATTAGCTTTGTAAGTTGCTCCAGGGGTTTTCCTGCATCTGAAGGCCTTGATGTGCTCCTTTGTGTGTGCACTTACTCACTGTTGTAAGCATTGATCAGATAAAGCAGATCAATGAGCTCTGCGGAGATCTAGTTATCTTCATCCTATGCCTACATGACATACCTCGACCAGCACCTTCATCAGCTGCTTTAAGGCAAGACGTAGGGACAAACAGAATGACTTCAGCTGGAAGAGATGTAGGTTAGTAGTCCCAGAGTTCAGACACAGTTGTGTTTACTAGCTCCAGGTTTTTACTGTGGAGGCCAGAGGTTTAAATCTACATTGATGAAATTAAAAGTGAAAGCACTGTAGCTTTTCATCAGAGTTGCTGTCTCGGTGACCTTGCCTTAGCTTTGTTCTCTCTGCACCACTGCCTGAAAGCTCCAGCTTGCAGGAGAGAACCATGGTGGAGCCAGGGGAACATGGGGACCCTCTACTTTGTCAATTATTATGGTCCCAGGTCTCTGTGTTAAGAACTGTTTGTTGTGAGAGTGACACAACTGGACTTAGCAGAGGCTCTAAGAAGAGAGGGAGTTTCTCTGACCTGCTCTGAGGACTATTGAGAGGGGCAGGGATGTCATAATTTGCTGGTGGGCTCTGATGGTTCTTCAGTTCTTGACCCTGGTGGTGTAAGTCTTGCCTGGGGCAGAGGGGAAGGTTGTGCAGAAGTGGTTTTTACCGATGATGAGTGTCAGTAACAGCGAGATCACACGCTGGCCATTCCTGCAGACGAGTGGAGTCATTGAAGTTGGGGTGACACTGACTTAACAGTGTCACCTGGGGCAGCAGCTGGGTGGGAGGGGTATGATGTGGCTGCTGTCTGTGCAAGCAGGAAAAATCCGCTGCAGCTGTTTTCCCTAGCTGCTCACCTTGTAGTTTATGGCTAATACTCCGTAACACGTATATTCTACAAGCATGAGCGTGACAAACTGCTGGCAAACGCATCTCAACAAAACAAATGCAACCATCAGGGAGGTGCAGGACATGAGCCACCTTCCCCTGCTGTGCCTCCGCACTGCCATGCCCTGGTTTCTTCTCTGTAATTTTAGGACTGTTGCCTGCCCTGCCAAGGGCATGGGCATGGGCATGACCTGCAGTGTGTTCCTGCTCCTGGGTCTGACTGAATGCACTGTGGGAGGAGGCTTTGGTGGTCACAGGCTCTAGCTAGCTTCCCAGTGAGGTTGCCCATGTAGGCTGGTGGAGAACAGGGGTTGTCTCCAGCCAGGCCATCAGCTGGACTACAGCAGGCTGTCACGGTGTAATACACCACTAAAAAACAGCTGCTCTGCTTTTCTCAGGTAGTTAGACCTTCAGCTCTCATTCTTCCTGCTCTGACCTGGGCAATGGGCGGCCTGGACTTCAGGCTGTGTCTTGGATCAGCTGTTGGCACTCATAGAGCAAGGAGTGCTCATTTAAATCCTTCTCCATCTTTTTTTACCGAGTTGAGCTCAGGAGTGTTCCCAGAGCAGTCCCTCTGGCAGCCTCCCAGTGCCACATTTCCTTCCTTGGTGTAGGTTAAGAAGCTGGGTCGATGATGTGTGTCAGCCATGGGTGATTGGAACAGCACTCCAGAGAAAAGGCAGATGTGGGGATGTAATGGTCCATGGCCAGGATGTTTTCCCAGGGCTGTGACTCGTCTTCCCAGCAGGGAGAGCAGTGCCTGAGGAGCTGCTGCAGCCTTGGGGGAGCACAGAGCTGCCTATAGACAGTGACAGTACAAGTCACGAGGAGGATGAAATGGCTTTTGAGAGGCAGGCTTTAGAAACGAAGGGATCAGATGATCAGTATGAGATACTTCCCCATTTACTTTCTGATAAGCTGTTATGTCAGAGACCATCATGAGTGAGTCACTTACCTGTGTGTGTGACTGGCGTCATTGCTAAATATAAATGCCAAAGGAAATGGAGCTGTAGAAATAATTCAGGCGCTGTGGGCATGTGCGTGTCAGCCAGGTCTTTCTCTTCTGCGTGTCCTTCTCTCTCCTTTATTAGGGCTGATGCAGTCGGTGGGAAACAGCTGCAAGAGCCAGGAGCACAGGTTATGTTTTTCCTCTGCAGATCTGGCTTCTCCACACATTTGATCTCTTGCTGCGCCCGTCAAAATGATATCTAGCAAGCCAAGGAGAGAAGGTTTGCTTTGACAGTGCTTCTGCGGTAGAAAAGAGAGGTTGAGGAGTGTTTTCACACCCTTTTTTATAAACAGAATGTGTGATTTCTTCTTATTTGGGTTTTTTTTTGTAAGCACCAGAGAGAAAGTAACTTTGCCAAGGCCAGCAGCCACTGCTTGTGAAGGGTGGACACAGGTCTGCTGCGGGGTTGGCATAGGTGAAAGCACTTCAGTTAGACTCTGCAAATCAGAGTTTCAGTTGCAAACACAAATGGTGGTGGTTGTTTTCTGTTGAAAGCTGGGAGGAACTGGTAAGAAAGGTGCCTTAGTTTTCCCCCTAACAGCTACCCTTTTACTAGATTTTTCTTTTTAGAGTAATTGTTTTTTGAAGTCAATAAAATGGGGATGAAGAAGGCCAAAAGAAACCCATTGTGAGCCTGAAACTGCCTGTTTACTTGCCAGAAGCACTCTGGTCTGACAACTGCAGTGGGTTTTTTCCTTCAGCTGTTGTGCTGGAACTCACAGCCTGTGAAAAACTGATCATGAACTTCAGAATGAGCTCGCTCTGTGCAAAATAAAGTCATAGAGTCATAGGATGTGTTGGGTGGAAGAGACCTCTCCAAAGGACATCCAATCCAACCTCCCTGCAACCAGTAGGACCATCTCTAACTAGAACAGATTGCCCAGAGCCCCATCCAGCCTGACCTTCAGTGTCTCCAGGGATGGGGTCTCCACCACCCCTCTAGGCAGCCTGTTCCACCACCCTGACATTCAAGAACTTTCTCCTCATGTCTAGTCTCAGTCTGCCCTTTTCCAGCTTAAAACCATGATCCCTCATCCAGTGATTCCCTGCCCTTGTGATCAGTCTTCCCCAGCCTTCTGACAGCCCCTTTTAGGTATCAGAAGGTCCCCCCAGAGTCTTCTTTTCAGGCTGAACAACCCCAACTCTCTCAGCCTGTCTTTGTCGGAGAGGTGCTCCAGCTCTGATAGTTTCCACAGCCTCCTCCGGACCCACTCCAACAGGACCACCTCCTTCTTGTGTTGGGAGCTCCAGAGCTGGATGCAGCACTCAAGTGGGGTCGGCAGAATAGAGGGGCAGAATCTCCTCTCAGTCTACTAGCCCTAGTTCTTTTGATGCAGCCCAGGATGCGATTGACCTTCTGGGCAGCAGTTGCACACATGTGGCTCGTGTCCAGCTTTTCATCCACCAGTACCCGCCGGGCTTTTTCCACAGGGCTGCTCTCCAGGAGGTAGTGATACTGCTGGTTGCCCTGGCCCAGATGTAGGACACAACACTTGGCCTTGGTGAACACCTTGATAAACAGAGTGTGTTTTTTAAAACCCTATAGTATATTTAGAGGGCACTGCTTCACTTTACTGCTCCCCTGCTGACTGCTTTTTTGAGGATAATTCTGTATTCCAAGCTCTAGAGGATGGTTAGAAGATTGATGATAAGGTTATCCTTCATACATTTCTATAAGGATTTTCCTCACTGATTAAAGAAAATCCTATGGAAATACTGAATTTTATAGTGCACATCTATTTTAGTTAGTCATTAACATCAGAGACCTCTACGATAATGACTCGGGCTGCTATTTTCAGTGGGGAAAACAGACAGCAGTTCTTTGGGCTGAAACCAACTCCTTCAGCAGCACCCAAATAGTCAGCTTATTTCACTCAGCATCAGAGATGCTGGGATTTTTCATGCCTGCTGCACATGAGGCTCACCCCAAGGCTTTGGCCCCTCATTTTAGACCTCAGGTAGTTCTTATCTTCTGGGAGAGTCAGGATTTCTTACTCCTTTTACTGTCACTTTCCTTGTTGGATTATTTGCTGCCCTTCTCCACGTTATCTTTTTGTGCTTGAGGCTGGATGGCTGTTCTCTCTCTGTCATTCCTCAGTGAGACCCTCTCCTGGGTGGGATTCCCTGGCTGTGGACAAGGAGAAACTTAGTCTGTGGTGGGGTGCCCATGATAGTCCCCAGACCTTCATCCATCCTCCATAAAACATCCCCTGCCTATGGTTTACACAGTGCAGGGGGCAAGCAGAACCCATGTGCTGTGTGCTACAGGAGATGATCATCATATCATCAAGGTTGGGAAGACATTCAAGATCATCCAGTCCAACTGTCCATCCTACAACCCCTAATCATGAAACCATTTCCTGAAACACTATGTCTGCCTGTTTTTTGAACCCCTCCAGGGTTGGTGCCTCCATCCCCTCCTCGGACAGCCTGTTCCGAGGCCTCCCCACTCTTTCTATGAAGAAGATCTTTTTCCTAAGATGCAATCTGAACCTCCCCTGGCTAATGATGATGATGGTCTCCCCTGACGTTTGCAGCAGAGAAACCAATGCCCTCTGCTCAGCATGGGTAGCCTGAACCTGGTGGTGTGCCCATGGGTGCCAGAAACATCCCTCCAGGGGCTTCAGCAGAGAAAGGACTTCAAGCCTCCTTCTGTTTCATGCTGTCTCAGCCTCACATCCATTCCTTTGCTGCTGTGTCCCCTCGCTTGCTGCCATGCGTGCCATCATGCTTTCTCTTCTGTTTCTCCTGCTTGTGATACAGCCACATCTGTACTAGTGTCCTGGAAGATCTGCCTCACCTCTTCAGCCTGTAGCCTCAACCTTTTGCCTCCGTTTCTTGTAGTATCACCCAGCCTCAGCAGAGTATTTTATAGGTTCTCCAGAAAATTCCCCTGCCTCCTTTTTTTGGGGGGTTGAAAGCTGGCAACTTTCAATGGGGAGGCATGGAGTTGTATGCAGTAGAGACAGTACTTAGTCCCTGAAGCCTGAAGATGTAGGAAGGTGGGAGACAACTGTGAGAAACAGAAATGCCAGGAAAATGTGGAAGATTTGGCAGCCCTAGCTTTCTGTCTACTGAGTTACCCTGTAGAAGAGAATTGAAGACAAACATGTGAATGTGCTAACGATTCTGCTTCTGAATGACTTTGGGGAAATTTTTTAGGGTTCTTTTTTTAGTTTTCAGCTAATTTGTATCGTGGTTCTGCTCTATTTAGTTTCTCTCCAGATAATAGTAATGAAAAGTTACGGTGCCTCAGAACAACTCCTAAAGTGTCTTTAAAAATGTTCACTCAATGTTAGTCTTGTTTGGTTCAAGTCACAGCAAGGTGGAGTAGTAGAGGGCTGCTTAGTAGATTGAAAGAAGTTCTCCTTCTCCCCCTCTACTGTGCCCTGGTGAGACCGTATCTGGAATATTGTGTCCAGTTCTGGGCCCCTCAATTCCAGAAGGATGCAGAGCTGCCTGAGAGGGTCCAGTGCAGAGCCACAAATATGATGGAGCATCTCCCTGATGAGGAAAGGCTGAAGAAGTTTGATCTCTTTAACTTGGAAAAAAGGAGACTGAGGGGTGACTCCATGAATGTTGATCAAGATGGAAAGGGTGGATGGAAGGTGGAAGGAGCCAGGCTCTGCTCGGTGGCACCCAGTGATAGAACAAGGGGCACTGGGTGTCAGCTGGAACAGACGAGGTTCCACATCAAGATGAGAAGAAACTTCTTCCTGGTGAGGGTGCCAGAGCCCTGGAAAAGGCTGCCCAGGGAGGTTGTGGAGTCTCCTTCTGTGGAGAGGTTTGAAACCCACCTGGACTATCCCTGTGTGACTGTATCTAGGGGATTATGCTGTGGCAGGGGGATTGGACTGGATGATCTTTCAAAGTCCCTTCATTCTGTGATTCCCAAACATTCTGTGATGTAATTGAATGCTGTCAGATTACCAGCCCAGAAACCAGGCTGTAGTCCTGAACTTTTCAGGAAAATCCAAGATATAAACAGTGTTAGGAAGCTGGTTAATAATGGAGCTAAACAGATTATCTCAGGAGTACCTATCTCTGCAACCCTGTAATACCTGTATCATCTGGACTGCTCGGTGCTTTTAACTGCAAAGACAGAACTCAAAGTCCTTTGGATACAAAAAGTTCTCCAGAATTGTCAGCACATGTCCAAACAGAGAGATGATTTCAAAATCAGCCTAATCATTATTCAGTATCGTGCGTAGCGCTGGTGGGAGTTAATACTAGAGTACTACCGCGTCCCTCCGCGTGTGAAACTGCTTACAGTCACTCTCTGCAGCTCCCATCGTGTGTGCGGGCCAGTCTTGTGTCAAAGACTGCAGGAATGCCATTTATCATCACTGCAAACAGTGCTCATCTCATTACAGGGATGTTAGCCTAAAATTTATCTGGTTTAATGAGTATAAAGACTCGTTATGTGTGACTGAATAATAAGACTCGGTATATATGACTGAACTAAAATAAATAGATAACAATTGTTTTACTAGCAAGAAGTAAAATGAAATGTAAACCTTGGTGTGAATATAGAGAGTATCTTGCCCAGGAAGATGGGGGTCATACAGCACAGAGCTGAGCTGCTTACTCATTCAGACTGGCCTTCTATTCTTTTTTAGGAACTGGAGTCAGTTTGTTTCTTTGAAGTCTTGGCTGTGTTTTTTCCGGAACTGAACTGCCTGCCTGCGGTCTCACAAAGCTAGCTACTGCTCTTAAACTTTGGGCTCTTCCCCTGCCTGCATCCTGTTGGCAGCTGCATGGCAGCAGTGTTGTGGTCAACAGGCCACCCAGGGGGGTTGTGGAGTCTCCTTCTCTGGAGACCTTCAAGACCTGCCTGGATGTGTTCCTGTGTGACTTGGTCACAGGGGGATTGGACTGGATGATGTTTCAAGGTCCCTTCTGATCCCTAAGGATTCTGTGATTCCCAAGGTGACATCTTTTTTATCACCAGTGCACGTGCTTTCTTCATGCTTCCAAGCAGATGTGGTGCTACAGCTTTTCTTGCTTTTGGGGACCTTATGGGAAGACCCTTGTCCATTGAGAAGCTCGTGGTCTGTGTACCAGCTGCCTTGAGCAGGTTCAGACTCGGGCTGTGCTGTGCTGCACATACTGCTTGGCTTCAGGACTCTGTTCTTCTGCCCATCTCTCTTGCCAGAGGGTACTTTTACCTAGCTAGTTGTAATGGGAGAGCCTGGAGGTGGCACGTACTTGGCACTAGTAGTGACACTGTGAGCACAGCATGTCCTTTTGTTTATCTTGAGGTGAAGCAACACACTTTCCTATAAACAACTGCTTGGGAAACCTTTAACAACTCTAAAGACCGCAACATGGGTGACCCTGGCCCCAGATGGGAAGCCTAAGCAGCATGCTGTGCCATGATTGCAGGTCTGCATCACCTCAGACTTGGAAGGAACAGAAGATCTTGGAGCTGGCTGCCACTTTGGCTTGGATAACAAGATGACTCTGGGCCAGCAATGTGCTGCTCTTGTGGCCAAGAGGGCCAACAGCATCCTGGGGGGGATCAGAAGGGGGCTGGTTGGCAGATCGAGGGAGGTTCTTCTCCCCCTCTACTCTGCACTAGTGAGACCACATCTGGAGTGTTGTGTCCAGTTCTGGGCCCTTCAGTTCCAGAAGGACACAGAGCTGCTGGAGGGTGTCCAGCGTAGAACAAATGAAGATGAGGAAGGAAGTAGAGCACCTCCCTGATGAGGAAAGGCTGAGGGAGCTGGGTCTCTTGAGCTTGGAGAAGATTAGGCTGAGGGGTCATCTCATTCCTGTCTCTAAATATGTGAGGGGTGGGTGTCAGGAGGATGGAGCCAGGCTGTTCTCAAGGTCATCTGTTGCTAGGACAAGGGGCAGTGGGTGCCAGCTGAAACAGAGGAGGTTCCATATCAATATCAACAGGACCTTCTTCCCAGTGAGGGTACTGGAGCACTGGAACCGGCTGCCCCGGGGGTTTGTGGAGTCTCCTTCTTTGGAGACGTTCCAGACCTTCCTGGCTGTTGTCCTGTGCGACTTGGTCTAGGTGATCCTGCTGTGGCAGGGAGATTGGACTAGATCTTTTGAGGTCCCTTCCGATCCCTAATGATTCTATGATGAGAGGGTCCAAGAAGAACAAGCACGTCCCAGTGCAAAGCCATCGTCCAGCGATATTTTTGAACATAATTATAGATTTTGTAGAGAAAAATCTGTTCCTAAATGTACGCCTGTCCAGTTAGGTCACCTTTAATGCTGTACTTCATTAGTCCTGCTACAATATTGTGCTGTGTGGGAAGGAATCCCAGGCTGAATCTATTTTTGACGTCTAGTGGTTGATTTTGAATGAGTTATAGTAGCAGAGTTCACATGTTTGCTGATGATTGCTGCCCGGACTACTATCAGGCAGTTTTAAAAATAAGTCTTGCAGTTATAAAAGTGTCTCTGAAGTTTCTTAACAGAGCCCTGCCTGTCCTCCCAGCAGATTCACTGGGTTTGGGGAACTGGCACCCAGCGGAGCAATGCACCCAGCATGGTTGCTGCTTAATGGTGCCATTGACCTCACCTCCTGGTTCTCTGCATTTCATGAGGCTCTTCGTATTGTGTTGTTTTCTTGGAGGAAACAACAAGAGTTGCAAGTTAGCAAGGAGCCTGCAAGAAGTAAACATTGATATGAGAAAGGTAAATGAACCACAAGATGGGATCGCCTGGTTCAAGTACTGGTGTTGTTGCACCCACAGAATTGTGCCCAGGCTCTCTGTGCTCTTCCTCACTGAAGTTCAGTCTAAAGGCACCATCCCTGAGGTGTTCAAAAAGGGGGTAGGCATGCTGTTAGAGAGGTAGTCTAGTGTTTTGGGGTTGTGGGATGTCCTTGGACTTGATGTTCTTGAAGGTCTCTTCTGACACTGGTGATTCTGTGGTTCTATGGAACTGGGGAAGAACAGGAGCCAAATTCAGCTGTCCTTTCCAGAACACCCTCGGGGTCAGTTCTATCTGTAGCTGGCTATGGCTCTGTTTGTGGGTGTGTAGGTTCCTACACTACAGATAATCTGCTGTGCTGCCAGAGCGTCTTCCCAAGCGTTTCCTTTGAAGGAAGCACACAAACCCTTGGCAGTTAGGTCGTGATGTGACTCTGCTGTTTATCTAATCCTGATGAAATGCTTGACAGGCGTTGTTTGGTTTTGTTTTGCAGGAAGAAATCATTCCTGTTTTCGGCTCTGTACGCTGCCTTTATATTTGGTGGTCGGCACCTAATGAACAAGCGAGCAAAATTTGAACTGAGGAAACCACTAGTGCTCTGGTCCCTGAGCCTTGCCGTCTTCAGGTAGGCATTTCTTCACATCACCTGCCTTTGACATGGAGATGCTTTGGGGTTCTTCACGCCAACGCAATGATTCTCCCAGTCAGTGGTCTTTCATTCTGATGCTCAGGGTTGTGTCCTGGTCAACACTTGTGCTCTGGTAGGGAGGTTGGGCTTGTTAATCTCTAGAGGTCCCTGACAACTGCCCTCACTCGGGATTCTATCCTTTAACGCTCAGCCTGAGGCAGGAGAAGGCAAGATTCCAGTACTGCCCTTCGTGGAAGATATCTAGGATGAATGTTAAGGTCACTTGGGTCTGTGGCTGAGATTCACAACACGAGGCTTGTAAGAAATTTCTCTAATGAATTTCCTCCCAGAATCATGAGCGATGCTCTGCTTAACAACAGCAAGAATAGACGCTGCACTACAAGTGCTGTCTAGATGGACTGTGAAATCAGCACGTTTGTTCCTTGCTACTAGGAGTTTTCCATTGTAATCATGTGAAACAGCTAACGCCCGGCCAGTCAGCTGCTGAGCAGTGCTGTATGGAATCTCAGGAGCTTCATGGTTTTGAAGCTACAGCTTGCCAGGATGAACCTGCCACAGACAACAACTCTTGCTGTGCCCCACAGTGCAGGCACTTGAGGTGAGCTCTCTTGTGCAGAGGAGAAGTGGTGGGCAGAAGGGCACAGTTTGAGAGTGTTTCATCACCGCAGAGTGAGCTTCCTCCTTCAGCTCAAACAGTTCCCCAAGCACTGCAGAACTCTCCGTTGCCCTGTACGTGTTGGGAGACGGCAGGGTGGAAAGGGGAGAGTTGAACAGCAGTGTGAGATGTCTGGACTCCACAGGAGCACAAAGCATTCAAGCTGCTGGGGGTGCTACTGAAGAGCAGCTGATGATGGAAATTACATGTCTGTGCTTGAAAGCTTTGCTCTTCTGAGGCCCTGAGTATCGTGTGGGTGAGTGAAGCAGGGAATGGGAAAAACTGCCCAAAGTGCAGTAATGCAGAGCAAGAAACCTCTGCAGCTTCCATGCCAGCATACAGGCCCATTTAAAAAAACCCAGTCCAAATAAACCCTTGGCTTCTTGCGTGGAGAACAGAGCAAGTGTGGAGCAGTGGAGGAGAAAGGGACCTGGGGGGCCTAGTGGCCAGCAGGATGACTGTGAGCCAGCAATGTGCTCTTGTGGCCAAGAGGGCCAACAGCATCCTGGGGGGGATCAGAAGGGNGAGACCTCATTCATGTCTATAAATCTGTGAGGGGGGGGTGTCAGGAGGATGGAGCCAGGCTCTTCTCAAGGTCATCTGATGACAGGACAAGGAGTTGGTGGGTGCCAGCTGGAACAGAGGAGATTTCATCTAAATATTAGCAGGAACTTCTTCCCAGTGAGGGTACCGGAGCACTGGAACAGGCTGCCCAGGGGTGTTGTGGAGTCTCCTTCTCTGGAGACGTTCAAGCCCCACCTGGATGTGTTCCTGTGTCACTTGGTCTGGGTGATCCTGCTGTGGCAGGAGGATTGGAGTAGATGATCTTTCAAGGTCCCTTCCAATCCCTAAGGATTCTATGAATACCTGAGGTAGATTTCCTGTAAAAAGTGTTAACTGGAGCATCCACTTCCTAGTCTTTCTTTGCTACTCTCCTTACTGTGGCCATCAGTCATTCGCAGCCTTACTGACTGTCTTAGCCAGCTGCACTCTGTCCTCACATACCAGGTGTTTCATGTACATGTGCTTGGCTTGTAAGACATTCCTGCTCCTTCTGAAGGCCAGTTCAGATAGAAGCCAGTGTGCTGCCTATAGGCTTCCTATGGATCCAGAAAACTGCTCCTTAACTTTAAAAAGACATCTCTGTCTTTCTGGGATGCTAAAATGATCCCTTGTAGAAATTCTGGGTAAGCAGCTGTATACTCTAAGTGGTTGTACTGACAAAGAAGCACCTGCCTGAAGAGCCCTCAGTTTTCTGCCTCAAGGTCAGCGTGAGGCTTGTTTCCAGAATCCTTGTTTATGTGGCTTCTAGCCCTCCTACCACTTTACCTGCTTCACATAGCCTCAAAAATAGTAACACTTAGCAGAGGCTGGAAAGATGTGTTTGGGGCTTAAAACAAAGGGAAGTTGCCTGCTAAGCAATGACACGGCCCTTCTTCTGAGTGTGTCCCATGCACCTCGCTCTTGCCAAGAGCATTTAAGGCTACAGTGGGAAACTTGCCACGCTTATAAATAAACAGAATGACTACACCATCCTCCCGAGCTTGTGGAGCATTGAGGAGCTCAGGCAAGAGGGAGTTTTGTGTCAACACTGGCAGCCAGCAGGGTTTCTGAGGCAGAAAAGCAGCTTTCTTTCCCTTTGGAAGCATCGGGTAGTTGTGACTGTTTTTGTCTCTCTGGACTAAGGTTAGCAACTCGCAGTGAAAACTTCTGCAGGAGCAGTGACCGTAAATCTTGCTTCTCGTTTGGAAACCGCTTGTGAAAACACCAGAAATCCTCTGCTGAAAAATGACTTGGGGATATTTTTCTTGGGTTGTTCAGTTGGGCTGGTTTTTTTCTCCTCCCTAGGAGGTTTGTTGACTCTTTCAAGCACTGAAGATTTATTGTATGCAATGTTTTCAGTCTTCTGCTTTCTACACTTAATAATTAAGTGTTTACACCCAGCCTGCTGGTGGACTGAGGTCGTGGGGGACCATGGCACTAGGAATCTACTGTTAGGAAGCTGGTGATGGAGCATTGGAACAGGCTGCCCAGGGGGGTTGTGGAGTCTCCCTCCTTCTCTGGAGACATTCAAGACCTTCCTGGATGTGTTTCTGTGTGACAGCAGGATGACTCTGAGCTAGCAATGTGCTCCTGTGGCCAAGAAGGCCAACAGCATCCTGGGGGGGATCAGAAAGGGGATGGTTAGCAGATCAAGGGAGGTTCTTCTCCCCCTCTACTCTGCACTAGTGAGACTGCATCTGGAGTACTGTGTCCAGTTCTGGGCCCCTCAGTTCCAGGAGAACACAGAGCTGCTGGAGGGTGTCCAGCGTAGAACAATGAAGAAGGAAAGGAAGGAAGTAGAGCACCTCCCTTATGAGGAAAGGCTGAGGGAGCTGGGTCTCTTGAGCTGGGGAAGAGGAGGCTGAGGGGTCATCTCATTCATGTCTAGAAATGTGTGAGGGGTGGGTGTCAGGAAGATGGAGCCAGGCTCTTCTCAAGGTCATCTGGTGCTAGGGCAAGGGCCAGTGGGTGCCAGCTGGAACAGAGGAGGTTCCATATCAATATCAGCAGGAACTTCTTCCCAGTGAGGGTGACGGAGCATTGGAAGTGGCTGCCTGGGGAGGTTGTGGAGTCTCCTTCTCTGGAGACGTTCCAGACCCACCTGGATGTGTTTCTGTGTGACCTCTGAGATGATCCAGTCCAGCCTAAAAATTGTGGAATCTCTGCTGTCCATTCACACCACAGTGGAACCTTGGGTGTCCATCAAGGTAATTCAAAATGTAAACTGTTTTGTACTGCTTTTACCTGATTAAAAGTTATCCAAGGATTCACTGGGAGACCTGGCTGGTGCTACTTCACAGGAGGTGTGGAGACGGGCAAATAATTCCTACAGCCTCCTCCTTTTTCAGAGGGCTGTGCCTACTCTTCTCGTTGGTTGCTGTCTCCATCGGTGGAAATCAAACAGATTCAATGCATTATTTGAAAAAGCAGCTGTTGCACTGGGTTCTGTCCCTGTTCTCTCCCCACTCTCATGTTGAACACAGTTTGTCCCCTTGAATTACACCTTTCCCTAGAGGTGACCCTCACAGGCCACTGTGCAGCATGCATGTTGAACTCGAAGCAGAGCCCCCCAGGGGTGAGGCTTTTCGTTGTAAATGGGGAGCAGACTGCCAACTGTATTTGAGGAATCAAGAACATCTGGCTGGGGGCTTAAGAAGGGAGCTGTACTGGAGGGAAAGCAGCTAATTAATTCCAAAGAAATCAGACCTCCCATCTGTCCCCCTGAGGAGGCACTTCTACATTTTATTCAGTCTCCGTGCATGTGGTCCTTCCCCCTTGCCGCAAACCCTGCGGAGCACAGATCTCGGTGTATTTTCTCCTGAGTAAGTCCCCAGGAGTTTGTGCTGATGGGAGACAGCAGGAATCCAATACTAAAGGGTGTTAACTTGCACAACCTGTCAAATCCATCATTGCATCTGCTAACATAGGGGCCAAGCTGAGCTGTGTTCACAGGTGGGGTTACACTGAGGTGATGTTAGGTCATGGTCTGGGCTTGGTGACCTCAGAGGTCTTTTCCAGGCTGTGATTCTGGGAGTCAAGCCACGGTTTAGTGAAGTCACCATTTTGTGATGAGTTTAGCTTCTAAACAAACGTGTATCCTCATGCCTGCACCAGTCCACATCTCCCCTAGGTTGCTGAATAAATAAAAAGCTTGGCATTTGCCTGTTATGGGCCCAGCCCTGAGGGCTGAACTTCTCTAGGTGCTTGCCTCAGGGAGGACAGAGTGAGAAAGGAAGATCAGTGGCTCCAAGCCTTAGGGCTCTGAGCAGCTCATTACAGCTGTTACTAGAACTTTTAGCTTCTTTAAGCCTCCTTTATTCTGCCAAATGCCAGTCTTCTCCAGTACCTTCGATTCCTCTTACTCTGTTATCTATATGTGTGACAGCTTTAGCTTTTACAGCTGGCTCCATTGGTTGGCTTCATTCTCTGCTAAACCTTTTCCTTTATTACTTTGGGGCTTTATTCGCCTGGGATCATCTCAACCTCCTGAATGCAGAGATTTCAGAGCTATACCTGACGGTTACTCTATCAGCTTGGTACTTTGATCCTGTAAGTAGCTTTCATTTATCCCACAGAAGTAGGGATGCCACTTTTTTGGGGGGGATTATCATTGAAATCACTGCAGTACGATAGTTCCTCTAAAATTGTCTCGAGATGATATTGGATGCTGAGAATAATTTCAGTAATCACGCAGGAACAAGCACCGGTGCCCCTGAAGCATTCATTAAGGACTGTTGAAGAGGTGCAATGTGCTGCTGAATCCTTAGGGCTGCTTTAGAAATCCTGAGATGGATTCTTAAATTCTTAGGAGATTTTGCACCGAGCACAGGGCTTAAATTGGAAATTGATTTCTTTTCTTATTTTTTATAGTAATTTAGCCACAATCCCAACTTGCTGAAGTAGACACCTAAGAGCTAGGAACCCTTTCTTGGCAGAAAACCATCTCGTGGAATAGACAGCCTTCACTGGGTGCCAGGGAACTTCAGCTGCGGCAGTAGTCCATGTATTATTTTATGATGAAAGAGTGAATTACCGCTAGAGAGAGGATCGTTTTCTTCAAGAAAGGTTGCTCTAGCGAGTTGCTACCCTCCGTGTGCCAGGTAGAGTGTCAGGAACCAGCACACGAAGGCCACATGATAGGTAATAACTATTGATTAGCTCGTACCTGTCCGTTGGGAAGTCAGATGAGATGTAAGGATGTGTGGTTAGAGCTTTGTAGCTGGGATGGAGCTGATCCTCCCCAGGACACCTCTCCCAGTGCTGTTTGTGGTGGTAGCTGGAGGGGCGCTGGTAACACCCCAGTGTTGTTGGCTGCTGCCTGGGGGTTGTTTTCTTTCCTAACCCCAAGAGCAGGCTGAGGGATGGGCTGGGCTAGCTAACCCAAACTGACCCAAGGGATTTCCATACCGTGTGACATCAGTCTGGATATAAAAGTGAGAGGAAAGAAGGAAAAGGGGGGGGCATTCATTGACAGCATTTAGTCCTCCAGAGCAATCACTGTGTGGAAACAGCTCTGCTCCCTAGAACAGCAGCTAAGCATCACCTGCTGATGGGAAGCAGAGAACAGTCTTTATTATTTGCCTCTGCTTCTGCACACGCCTTTTGCTTTCTGCTTTATTAAACTGTTGTCTTGATCAGCTAGCCTCCTGTTACATTTTTCTCTCCCCTGTCCATCCAAGAAGGGAGGAGTAATAGAGCAGCTTTGGTGGCCACCTGCCCCCCAGTCAGAGCCAAACCACTACAAGCTGAAAAATTGTATTTCCTTTGTCAAGAGAGCAGTTCTGTGTTTTTCAGCAGTGCCTGGTTGCAGGGGTGTTTCTGTGAGCAGACTGCTATTCTCTTGTGTTCCTGGAGTAATGATTGAGTGCAACTGCCCTTCAGCCTGACCACTGCTCCTTGTTTCTCTCTACCAAAACTCAGCGGGCCCTGTATAACCATCAAGTTCACTGTGTATGACACTCCATGCAAGTATAACCCTTTTTATTCCCCCACAATGAGAATTCTCTGTTGCAAAGACTGCCTGCAGTGATCTAAGCCTGTCTTTTGGTGTTTTGCTGTACTTAGGAAGCAGTTCATTCCTCCACTGCTCCCTGGACCTTCGCTTTATTGATCAGTTTTTCTGCTCTGCTCCTCAGGGTTGTCTGAATATAGCTAATCCTGACCATGAAGAAGGCAGGTGTTGGGGGATCAAATAGTGCTTCCTGGACAGGGAATTCAGGCTCCTTGAAGAAGGACTGGAAGGCGGTGGCTGTGCTGGATTGATTTTTATCCCCATGTCTCAAGCAGCCTCCTGAGTAGCAGTTGCAGCAATGGGCAGATGTGTGGAGCTTGCCACTTCAGCATGGGAGACTCAGATGGATTTTACTCTGCTGTGGTGTTAATGTGATTAAGATCTCCAGATGACAGCCTCCATTGATCCTGAGCCCAGCAGAGATGTCACTGTTTGGAGGTGCTTAATGAGGTCCCTGGAGAGGGAGGGAAAACAAGTGTAACCCAGGGGCTTTTTTTCAGTTTCAATAACAGAAAGGACAGTGATTTAGGGAGCCAGGTGAGTTGCGACTGGGAAACTGCTGATGAGAGGGAAGGCCTAAAGGGAGCAGCCCCACATTAAGAGATTTATTGCTGAAGAGAGTAAAGCAGACAGATGCAAGGAGCACAGTATCTGCCCTCGCTTGAAAGCCACTGAGCAAACTGTCACTGTAATGCACCTCCGTTCCCTCCCCCGAATTTATCACATGGGAAACTAACAGCCAGGCAGGCGTGCATGCAGGCAAAGCTGCATCAGTGATGTCTTGTTCCTTAAAGCCATCTGAACTGTTTGCTCATTCAGAGCTGGTCTGACTTCAGTTTTTATTCCCAACTGAAAATTCAAATTGGAAAGTTTCCTAGAGACTCATTTGAGTCAGATAGAGTGGATAGGACAAGGGGCAACGGGTGTCAGCTGGAACATAGGTTCTCCATAAATATGAGAACAAATTCCTTCCCAGTAAAGGTGACAGAGCACTGGAAAGGGCTGCCCATACTGGTTGTGGAGTCTCCTTTTCTGGAGACGTTTAAACCCCGCCTGGACTGTTCCTGTGTGACTGGATCGACTGGATGATCTTCCAAGGTCCCTTCCAATCCCTAACAGTCTGTGTGAAAGGTTTAAAGAGCAGGGCTGATGTGTTTGGGTCAGTTATCTGTCCACACAGATAATTGTTCGGGTAGGTCTTCTCGTAGTGCCAGCTGTATATACAGTGTGTGGTTGTATACAAACATGTGTACAAAACTCCTACACTGTTGGCTAGGGAGGTCCTGTCCTGGTGTGCCTCCTCCCTGGAAAGGACCAGTTCCCAACACTGGTCTGCAAACTCCATCTGAAATCACCTAGGAAGAAGTAATTCCATGGCAAGCTTGGAAAAACCCTTCCCTTCGCTGGTTTGCAAGGAAAGTGACCTCTTCAGTGCGGGGCTCACATCCTCTGGAGGTGCCTCTGTGTTCACAGCCTGTCTGTGTTGGCAAAACGTTTCAGACTGGGAGAGACCTCAAAAGGTCATCTGAGTTGAGCCTCTCCTGCTGGAGCAGTGTTCCACGTCAGTTCCTTCTCACATGGCTGAAGCGGGGTTTTGTAGGAGACAGGTAGAAATCCTCCACACTTTCATTTCCATCAACAACATCACAGAATCACAGAGTTATTGAGGCTGGGAAAGACCTCCAAGATCATGAAGCCCAGTGAGTTTCTTAAGAAAGCTGACCCTGTCCATGCTGTGTCATCTGCTTGGTGCAGGCTATTGATGGGCTGGTGCCCGGGGGCCACATCTCACAAGACTGCAGAAGCTACGAGTGACTTAGCTCACCTTTACCAGGTGGAGAAAGCAAGCTCCTTAAATATTTCCAGAGAACTACATGATGCTTTGTTTCTAATTTATTTTTAGCAGTTAATTAGAGAGCACAGGGAGCAAATGGCTGAAAGACGGGAGACTCCTACACATGGAGAAGCACACACCTCAGTGCCTGCTGCTTGATCGTAGCAGGAGTTTGAGTTCCTTCCGTGGTTTGGTTGGAATTGTTCTGTTGAGGAGTTCAGAGCTGTCTGATGAAGGAGGCTTCAGCTGCGTTTCTCCTGAAGAACCCTTGTTCTGAGAGTGTTTCTCATGTCGATGCTTCCTCTGTGCATTTTCCCAGTACGAGTTAGTATTTGACATGTTTTTCTGTTGCTTGGCTAAGCACAGACATTGTCTCCTGCTTTCTGCCGGCGTGCTCTGAGGCTACCCTGCGGATGCTCTGACCTGTCAGATGGAGAGGTTGCTGTGCAGCTCATGCTCCTGTGCCACAGCCTTAGCAGCACAGCTTGTTCCTTTTTCTTAATGACCACAGCTTTTAAGTCAGAAGTGCACGGAAAGGCTATGTTGTTGTGTTAAGAGACCAGCTTTTCAGCAGCAGAAGGGAGGCGTGATGTGGCTGCTGAAATACTCCTGCTGAACAGAACAGAAAGGTGAATGTGGTTTGCTCTGTCATGTAGGGAGGTGTAGGAGGTTCCACGTTCTTCACCTGCTGAACTATAAACACTTCTTTTGCGTTCTGAGCACTTGCTCTATAAAAATCTTGCATGCTAAAAGGAAGAACTGAAAGGCTGAGGGCTGTGACTTCTGCGTGTTTAGTGACCTTGGTTGCTCTCCCAGGACCATCATCTATTCAGTATGGCTTTCACAGAGCAGGACGGTGTGCTCTCTGCCACCTCCCTGTGCTCCTGGGGTGCAGACTCACCTGCAAACAGGTTGGAGCAGAATTAAGATTACCTCTCTCTTCCAGCCAGGCTTCAGGTTAGGAGCTGGAGCTGGACCTGTGGGAGCTTTGGCTGGGTGCCTGGCCTGCTCGCTGACAGACTAGACCAACACTACCCACAGAGAACAGTCCGACACATTGGAGACTGGCTGAACAAGCCAGGCGCCTGTGGTTTGGGCAACAATGAACTGCCTGTGGGTCTGGGTAAGGAAGTCTCTGCTTGAGGTCCCTACCAGTTTTGCACAGGATGGCATGCTTTCAAAACCAGGGATGCTGCAGTTTTGCCGCGGTGCTCGTAGCTAACATCTCTTAGGCTCACCCTGGCTGCAGTCAAGACTGCTATCCCCCATTCAGTGCCATCTTTAGCTAGTTTTGATTGAAGGAGTTTTTTTAAGACTCAAACCAGACCAGGGAATTTCTGCTCTGCGATTAGCACGGCACTGAAACCTTTGAGGAAATGCAGCAAGGAGCTGTGCCACATTGCCTGTGTAGTTCTGCACTCTTGGTCCTGGACCAGGATGTCCTGAGATGTCAGAAACCAAATGCAGTGTTCAGTGCTGTTTAGAAGGCAGCTCTATGTGAAACAGACAGTGTTCTCACTGCGAGGCAGAGCCTGCTACAGAGAGAGCTGTGGTTGATCTGAAGTCTTGAGCTACCTGCGACCCTCTCAAGGTTTTGAGAAACAAGTATTTCACTCCTTTCTGCTAAGTAGGATGGGAGGGAAGAGGAAGCAGTAATAGGCTTCAGTTTCAGCCACTAATGCCTGTTTCTCTCCCCATCAGGTGACTCCCCAGACCAGTTTCCTTGCTTCTTAATGCTGCATCTAATCCCAGCATGGGATGTGTTTTGAGGACCTCATTTGAAAACAAGTTTGTCAGGAGAAAATGCTGGGGTTTATTTCACTCCTGGATATATTGTGACTGTATGATGGTCAGTAAAGTATCAGTCGGGTGTTTGTTAATCTACAGGAGAAGTCACTGCCTGAAGGGAGGAGAATGTAGGACATTTTGAGTCTGACTAGATGGGAAAGCTGCGTTAGCTGGTGCAGTCCGTGTCTGATCGCTCTCTGTGTTGCAAAAGGCTGTAATTGTACAGTAATTCACTGCTACCTTTCTGAAATCCCCACAGATGAGTTGCACCAGACAGACTGCTTTGCTAAGCAGTTCATTACAATACCTCACAAAAGCTACAGCGGAGCAGGGCGAGGACAAAATGAAGCAGAAGTGATTTACTGAGCAAGCAGTGTCATCACTCTGCTGCACATCGTGTCATAGCAAGATAGAAATGTATTGGTCGATCTTACTTTACAGAACAAACAAGATTACATGGCAGAGGCACAAAAGGCAGCCCTGGCTCTCTGGGTTCAAGATGTGTTGGCAGATGATACTCTGGGTCCAGTGGCGTGAGCTCGCTGGCACAGCAGAGCCTTGGTGTGCAGCACATCTCATAGACAGCTGCCTGCTCATGGCATCTGTTTAGGTCATTGAAGCAGTGACTTCCACTTTGCCATCCTCCTTGCCCATGAAGCCTTCCCTTGTGACTCATGCAAAGATGCGAGTTGTTTTGTCCAGTACTGCGTGCACGTTAGTCACACTCACACTTGTAGAGCAGTAGCTGAAGTCATCTGGAGTCAGCACAACTAGAGGAAGCCATTGCGCTACAACGTCGTAGGCAAGTAACTGTGTGTGTGTGTGCGCACACCCCAAGGAGAGCTCTGAAGTAGTTGCCAAACAGAAAGACAGGAAGAATTACATCGTTATAATCCCAAAGACAGCAGGGGGAAGTTTTGTAATCCCCACAGAGCAAATACTCCAAGGCTCTGGATGAAATCCCAGGTGACCATACTCCCATCAACTTACAGTTAACTCGGTGTTTTCTGATGTACAAACAGGCCCTCTTCTCCTCCAACATGATGTTCGTGGCACAGAATTCTCTTTGGTTTTAAAACTTCAGTAATAAAGGATATTTTGCAAAAGCAGTACAGTTTCTGCCCAAGGAAGGGGGGATCGCTTACAGCTACTTGATTTTATAGTACAGAAGTTCCCCTTCCCCCCCTATTTTAATACCTGCACTGAGGTGTTTGCCACTGGGAGAACCAGCGGATCATCCGATACTCTGCCTGCCTGATCTTCCTCCACCCAGTTTTGCCACCACCTGAAACACAGGGGCATGCAGCAGCCTGCCCTGGCTAGCTTGAGGAGTTCACTGCCTCGGGAAGCGATCGGATCACATCTTTGTCAGGATCTCCTGTTTTATGAGGGGTGAAAAAAAAAGGGGCATGTGTGAAGTGCCAGAGAGAAGACACAGAACGAGTTGTACCTCATTTCAAAACTCCTCCTGCAGGCTCTAGCACTCTCTGCAGAGTTAAAAGGACTGATCCCCAAAAGCTGTGAGAAAAGCATGCTGATTTAGCGTTTCTGAGAGGGGACCACCCTACGTGGAAGGGATGCACTGTTACTGCGTGGCTGCTAAGAATACTGCGCTCTGTCTTCGGCACGCGGGGGTGGATGAGCGTGAAACACTGCAATAGCTGTCTTGCCTAAGCTTGGGAACGTGTGCACTGCTTTGGGCAGTGCTAGTGGGAATCCTGGGCTCAGCTAAGCTCCTTCAGTATGCTCGTGGTTTACTGCTTGCACATGGCACAAGAGGACTCACCTGGTAGTAGAGCACCTGAGCAAACACCACTGCACACGTAAGAGCTTCTTGAGGGCTCATTGTTGTCTGAATTTCTTGATGGGATAGTGAATCCCCACACATTGCTGCGTAATGAGTAACTGTGAGTCAGCAGTGTGCTCAGGTGGCCAAGGAGGCCAATGGCCTCCTGGCTTGTGTCAGAAATAGCGTAGCCAGCAGGAGTAGGGAAGTGATTGTCCCCTGTGCTTGGCACTGCTGAGGTCTCACCTCGGGTCCTGCGTTCAGTTTTGGGCACCTCAGTACCAGAAGGACATTGAGGTGCTGGAGTGGGTCCAAAGAAGGGCAACAAGGTTGGGGAAGGGTCTGGAGACCTTCCTCACAGGCCTTGTGAGCATTGTTTGAAGAAGCTGGGGCTGTTTAATCTGAAGAGTATGAGGCTGAGAGGAGACTGTATTGCTGTCTACAATTACCTGAAAAGAGGGTGTAGAGAGGTGGGGGTTGGTCTCTTCTCCCAAGTATCAAATGGCAGGACAAGAGGAAACAACCTCAGATTGCACTGGAGAAGTTTAGGTTGGACATTAGGAAAGACCTCTTTATTGAAGGGGTCCTGAGCCCTTGGAACAGGGTGCCCAGGGAGGGGGTTGCATTGCTGTCTCTGTTTAAAAATCATGCAGATCCAGAGCTCAGGGACAGGGTTTAACAGTGGCCTTGGGACAGCTGGGTTAACGGTTGGATTTGATCATCGTAAAGGTCTTCTCCAACCAAAGAGTTTCAATGATTCTGTCCAAATCTCTGCGCTCTACCTGGATTTCTCTGTGCTTAGAGCTCCTGGGGGTGTCACAAGCGCAGGGAGAGACAAGACAATACTGTGAGGAAATCACAAGAGGGTATTGATGATGCTGATGACAGCTTTTACCGACTCATTTCTTGTAGTCTCCCAGCTCTCCGCATCAAAATTCTGTGTGGTGCCTTCAGCTGGAATAGGTGTCTCCCACTACTCCTGCAAACTGAAGGATCATTCCTGTAGCAGTGAAACAAACCCCAGTGTTTGTTGACTGTAGCCATGGAGGACTTTCACGTTGGCATATGGCTGCAGTCCAGTTCACAAACCTTGAGTCCTACAAGCCAGCGGAGTTGTTCCAGCCTCGAGGATGTCTCAACCTCATGATTTCAGCACACCTACGGCCTTTCTCTCGCGTGATTTGAAGTGATGGCAGGTAGACTTGACGTGTACACTCAACTTTCTTCATTTTCTCTTTTTCTCTTCAAGTATATTCGGTGCTGTTCGAACTGGTGCTTATATGCTGTACATTTTGATGACCAAAGGCCTGAAGCAGTCAGTGTGTGACCAGGGTTTTTACATTGGACCTGTCAGCAAATTCTGGGCATATGCATTTGTCCTAAGCAAAGCACCCGAACTAGGTGAGTACCCAATCTCCCTTCCTCTCTCACTGTGTTTCTCTCACAGGCTGCCCAGAGGGGTTGTGGAGTCTCCTTCTCTGGAGACGTTCCAGACCCGCCTGGATGTGTTCCTGTGTGACTGGGTCTAGGTGATCCTGCTGTGGCAGGGCGATGGGACTAGATGATCTTTCCAGGTCCCTTCCAATCCCTAATGATTCTATGACTATTGAGAGTAGAAATGTGTGTGCAGGAAGCAGAAGACAGGGTTCAGTGTTGTTGAAGTCTTGATTTAGTCTTACAAAAAAGGAGTAAATAAACCCAGCCCCAAACTGTGTGGTTTTGTCTCTAGAGGTGAAGTCCAGCTTGGCTGCAGTCGAGTAAGAACCATTCCCAGCCTAGGGATCAAGTGCAGTGATTATACACAGCAGGGTAGCCAAGAGGTGAGAGTGATCAGTCCCACTTCTCCTCCTTAGCTACCTGTAGGCCAACGCAGGTAGGGTAATTGGCAGTTACTTAATCCATGGGTACAGAAATGAAGGCTGGGCTGCAGCAGCTGTGTCAGCAAGAGGTTTTGAATCGAGTTCTGCCTCCATTCTGAAGCATTCGGTGTCAAACACGCGTGTAGGCGTACAGTTATGAACGTGCCATTGAAAGCCGAGGCTGTCTGCTGCCTCCAAACAGAAGCCGATTTTCCTTAATATCCTAAGCTTTTCCAGTCCAGATTCTTACAGACTCCTGTCTCTCCAGCAGTTTGTTTGGTAAGAGGACTTAGGATATACACACCAAAGCCAACCTAACAGCCTGTCTGGGTGTTTTAATGTGTCTTACTGGTGGAAGAGAGGCTTGTCTTACTGGGAAGCAGGAGGCAGTGATTTAGCAGCCCCTTAGCTTTGATTCTGGAGGATGCCCTCACGGAACCTCATCTGCAGCACTCGTTGTGCTCAGATGGACAGAAGCCTTTACCTTTCAGCAGGACATTTGATTCAGTACGTGACAGCACAGCATTTCAGCAGCATAACAACTGGAGAGACACCAGTTGCCTTGCTGTGTCAGAACCCCTTGGTTTCCTGCGCTTGAGTTCCTGCACAACCTTGGAAATGTGATTGTTGAAACTGAAAAGCATTAGCCGAAGCCACAGAGCAACAGTAGAATGATTAGTTATTAATGATTAGTTATTAATGATTAGTTATTAATGCGTGAGCTGCCTTCATGCAGCGTTACAACCTGTTCCAGACCTCGTGCAGATAAGGCAGTTGGGGTCCCACCCATCTCTAATGTTCACGATTGAGATGTCCAGGGTATCTACTGTGGAAACAAGTCCCAGATTCAAATCTGAGGGATCTTTTAGGAAACACTGAGCCTATAACAACAGGAAACAAGTAGCATGCGTGTATACGTTGTCTGATTGTGATGATCTGAACGGTGAGAGGCAGAAGGGAGAAACTAGCAGGACAAGGGAATGAAATTTACCCTTTCTACTCTGCAGGAGAGGAGGTGAATTTCCATCTAAACCTCATTCCTTTATAGAAGCTGTTTTCTCTGGTAATCACATACCTTTCACTGTTGTGGGTTGCTCATGGAACAGCCTTTTGCATAGTAGCTCACAACACTCAGCTGAGTTTTAACAGAGTTCTGTGTGCAGGTAGACAGTTGAGTCAGGACACTCTGCTGCTTCCTCCGCAGTTGTCCTGCTGTCTGCCGAGCTGCTTTTTCTCCTCTAGTCACAATATATAATAGACAGTGTCAGGGATGAGACATGTGCATCCCCTGCCTCATCCCGGGCTTTCACAACTGTGTTTGCAGCAAAGGGGTGCCGAGCAAACCCATGGATTTTCAGACAGGGTTTATTGTACAACAACACGTGGATGCGCTGGTCTTCTGAAGGTCACAGAATTAAGAGCTCAGCTGGCTCTTGGATCAGACAGGCTCTCAGAGCTGAGGTGGTTGTTCACGCTGCACGATGCCGTGTGCTCCAGCAAGAGCAAAGGGGAGAGAGCACAGCGGTAACGATGGAATTGTTCGCTCTGTTTCTCATGCCCTCCCCCCCTTTTCTGTGTCTTTCTGTTCTGTTTTGTTACAGGTGACACAATATTCATTATTCTTAGGAAACAGAAGCTCATCTTCTTACACTGGTACCATCACATTACTGTGTTACTTTACTCTTGGTATTCCTACAAGGACATGGTGGCTGGCGGCGGCTGGTTCATGACCATGAACTATGGAGTACACGCCGTCATGTACTCTTACTATGCCTTGCGGGCCGCTGGCTTCAGAGTCTCACGCAAGTTTGCCATGTTCATCACCCTGTCGCAGATCACTCAGATGTTGATCGGTTGCGTAATCAACTACCTGGTCTTCTCCTGGATGCATCACAGCCAGTGCCATTCCCACGTGCAGAACGTCATCTGGTCCTCTCTCATGTACCTCAGCTACTTTGTGCTCTTCTGCCATTTTTTCTTTGAGGCCTATATCGGCAAAACCGGGAAAGAAAGGAAGGTTGACTAGTGGTAGCAACGAGAAGCCATAGCTCAGGGTCATCGAGAAAAAACAAAACCACAAGAGAAGAAAACGGCACAAGGAAACACAAGTATGTATGGTGCAGCTACAACTCGGCAGCTTAGGGAAAGTTAGCTTGGTTTATCGCAGTAAGTTTATGATCCTGTCACGGTGAGGACTCGCTGAATTCGACTCAATCTCAAAGGACTGCTGCTGAAAGACAACTTCCTTTTTGTACCTGTCTGCTCTAGACAAGAAAGGCGAGGAAAAGAAAAAGGAGAAGAGGAAAGGGAAGAGGAAAAGGAGTAACGTTGAGGGGGAAATAAAGAGGGTTTAAAGAGTATTTCAAGTAAGCAGTGTGTTTCCCCACGGTGGAGGAAGGACTTTTCTTTTTAAAGTTAAGAAGTTTCTAAATCCTTTCTAATAAATTTTGAGCGCTAAACTTGAACAAGAGAAAACAGAGAGGTGACCAACCAAACCAAACCAATCTGTGATCACACCAAGATTGCAAAATTGAACCCTTTTCCATAGGAGGTTGATAACCTTTGGCCAAAATCAAACCCGAAAGGTCGTTTCCTGCAGGGAAAGGTGTCTGAACTCCCTTCCGTGGTCATGAATGGAAAAGAGGAAACGTTGATTCTCCGCTCTGCACTCTGCAGGTGGAGCAGATCAGGGATGCAGAGACCCCTCCCTCGGGAGGCAGAAAGGAGCAGTACTCGTACGCGAGTTGGAAGCGAGCAGACGCGCTGTTGCAATACATATCCCAGAGAGTGCATTTTCCAAGTGCTTTTTTCAGTTCAAGGCAAGGAATTTCTGCAGCAGGATAAGTCATATAGGGTTCAGTCTATCGATATTTGCTAAATTACCAGGGGCTAATAGCAGAGGGGTGTTCAGGAAGGAGAGGGAGACAACTCCTCTCACTTGATTCGTAGGATTTTTTCGTTGATCTTCACTTAATCCACAACAACCCTGAATTAACTGGGGGAAATCGGAAGGAATCCTAGTTAGCGAGAAGAGAGGGATGTATCTGCCTGCTGGATTCAGAACGGAGCCCTGCGCTACAGAGTGGATTCAGTACTTGTGTGGACACAAGGAGACCTGCCTGGGTGGGAAGAGGTGTTGGGACTGCACGCCCGTTGGGTAACACTGTGCTTCTGCAGCTGCCTCCTGGGCAGTGCAGAGATGTTCAAAGTGCCCTCCTCTGGTCACGTGGAGATACTACTAAAAACATACTCGGAATAGGTTTTTCTTGAGATTTGTATAGAAAAAAAAGTAGTCTCAATGGAGTAATTTTGCTGCAACTGCTTAACTCTAAAGTCCAGAGAGAATTATCCTATCTGTAACATCAGACTGAAGAAGACACCCCTTTCTTCTCTGAAGTCAGCTACAGATACCGGGAGGAACGTATTTCACTCTGAACCTTAGAGAGTTAGTTGAGAACAGCCATATTCTTTCAAAGACAAGTAGACTGCATTCTCTGTGATATTCCAGTCCTTACGAAGCCAAATACAACGTGTAAAAAAACAAAAAACCCAACCAGAAGAAGTTTCTAGTGTTTCAAAGACGCAAGTATGTAAACTCGGTGTTCAATGTGTTAATGTAGTGTTCTCAATTGTATCGGTTAGGTAGCTTAACTAAACAATTAGAAGAAACTAGATCAACAAAATAGGGACTGCTGTTCTGCGTAGGATAATTCACGCACCTATAACTACACCCATACACACGTCCTGTGAATTGTCAGCAACGGCAACAACAACAGCCCAGTGGCAGAGAATCACTGTTCTCCTGGCTAACGCAAACGATTGTCATCCTCTTTCTTGCTTTCATTTGAGATTGTACAGTACAAAGGTTTTTGGGTTTGGTTTTGGTTGGTTGGGGTTTGTTTGTGTTCGGTTGGGTTTTTTTTGTTTTTAAGTTATGATTTTTAGCTTTAATTGTGCTGTCATTCATGAAACAGAGCTGCTTTAGTATCCTGTTAAGAGATGACAAGGGCTTTCGGTGTCTCATTATATACAAAAACAAACAAAAACCCACACAAAAAAAAATACAAGGCAAATAAAGTTACATTCCATGTTCTGTGAATGGTTGTACAAATCAAACGGAGCCTGCGCAGGCTCCCGATCGTGATTATAACAAGCGGATAAAACGAGTTTACATTTGTGTCCTTTCAGTTCTCGATGTGCTGACGTCGTTCTACTGGTACACAGCAACTAGCCAAATGTGATAGGCAGTAACGAAGCTATGATACTCATTATAGGACTACTGTATACGTGGAAATAGTAGACAAACCCAATTAAATGTGTGAAACCTTTCGTTACACAGCTTGGCAGTAGATGCTTAGAATGCTGAATAAGCCTTTTTCCTCACGCTTAATTTTGCCCTGGTTAAGAGTCGGGTTAAGAAGACCAGCAAAGAGCAGAAAAGGCAAAGTCAGACTGCAGTTAGCTGAGCAGCATCGGCATGAGCCCACCATCATGATGGTCAGACCCTCAGTCCTGGCTGTCTTCGGCCTGTCGCATAAAGCGGGACGGGGTGGGGAAGCGGTCCAGTGCCTGGGGCAGAAATCTGGGACCCTCTGTGTCAGTGGAGCTTTTGCTCTGCTTTGAAGATTGCTGGGGTGCCCAGCTGCCTGTATCTAAACCAAGAGTGCACACATCTCCTGCTACTTTGAGACCTAAAAGCCCCGTATACTTTATCAGTAAGAGACAAGCCCAGAGCAAGGCGAGGACGCTCAGCCTGAAGTTTCACACAGGCAGAGAACGGGGTGGGTTGCAAACGGCCTGCCTTACTTCACTCACGGGTTTCTTTAACTGCATAAGAGAAGAAAACCACCCGTGTGTGCCTGCTGGGTGGTGGTGCTGGCAACACCCACACCAACTTCAGCAGAGCAACAATTCCACCTGCTCTTTCTCCATCCTCTCCAAGCCCTCCTGGGTGCCTCTGCACCATTCCCAGCCTCACCACCCTGCCAGGCAGGGCTGAGGGCCACCTTCCCTGCTGCCTGGGAGGTGGCTCCAGTCAGAATCCAGCCTGAGTGATCTCCTCAAAACACAGCGTGGTTGTATCCCAGGCATGCAGAGGGAACTCAACGCTAAATTCAGTGGTCATCATGGCGAGTGAGCAGGCTGCAGGCGAGCATGAGTGTAGGGAAGGAACAGCAAGGTCAGGCACGTAGAGGACTGGAAAACTAGGGTACCTTTATTATCACGATGGAATTGGGCTGCCACTCTGCCATTTCCTTCAGGAGAAGCTGCATCACAGAGGCGTTTACACAGGTCCTATGGCCCTGCTCTACCATCAGGCTTTGACTCCGATGCTTTCCGCTGGGGTCCAGTGTGGTAGCTGGCATTAAAGAAATGAAGAGCAAAACCAACTTCAGTGCTCTTCTTCCTCAGCCATGCCCGTGCAGTCTTTAGCCATTGCACTCAGCCCAGTCACATGAACTTCAGCAGTCAGGTAGTGACGCCTCAACAGTACTCCAGCTGGTCCAGCCTACCAGCCACAAGATACAAGCGCAGGTGATTGATCCTAGCTCCTTCCCCCTGGTTTAAGCCCTGGGGAGGGGATGGGGATCCCACTTTCAATTTTCTCTGACCACTACCAGCAGACCCCCCCCCCTTTTTTTTCCCTGATCCATTCCACTGATGCTGTAATTCTGTTGCCTTCACACATGCCAGCCATGTGGATCTCAAACTTTAGAGGATAGAAACTACCGAGCGTTACTGCTCCTGCGACGACCAACACAGACGGTGGAAGTGCTCTTAAGGGGTTCAGTCGTCTGCCAGGGTCCGGTTCCGTGGGGTTATTTTCATTCTGATGCATTAATCCCGTGCTCTGAAACAAACCCAGAAAGGCTGGGATGAGTTTACACTTGGGCAGTCACGAGCAGAGTTGGGCTTTCCCTGCACTCCCTGCTGCTGTGTGCTCAAGGCTTCTAGAGGAAGGTGTTTAACTAGTTAGAAGAACAACAAGGAGGGTAGTCCTGCAGCCTCGTTAAGGCATGCCTGTGGTGAGGGGGAACTCCCTTGTGTTTACAGACTCCCTGTGACTTGGAGTCACGGATGGTTTATGTCTGGGCTCCCTGATAACACCCAGCTAAGAGTGGCTGGCTCTGAGCGAGAGCTGTCACCAGAACCTCACAGCAAACTGATAGAAGCTTTAACTTGGAGAGTGAGAGTCCAGGCATGCAGAATGGAGCACTAGAGAGCGCCGACTTGGCTAGTAGGAACAAAGCCTTGAGCACAAGTTGCAGGAGAGACAAGGAGGGAAAAGTCCTGTTGCACTTCCCAGAATCGAGTATTTCCAGGATGCTGGATGCTCCCTCCTTCCCAAGATGAGGGACAGCAAAGCAGGAGGAGGAACATAGTGGCAGGAGCCAAGGGTGGGGTGACTGGTGACATAAGGCTTGCATGAAAGGGGTTCCTCCTGCTCCCTGAGTGCAAGCGGGGGTCTGTGGGTTGGTTTGGTGGGCCCTCCATGGGCTAACAACCTGTGAACTTCAAGGCCCGGGTATATTCCATTTTTCTCTCTTGAGAGTAAAATCCCAGGACAGCATTTTTGTTGGGAGCAGCGATACCTCAGGGATGAATATTCAGGGGTTTTCAGGCATGCAGGAGGGTGAGAGCCCAGTCACGGTGCCAGGGAAACAGCAGCCTTTGCGAGCAGTGCCATCGATGATTTGTAACGCGTTAGTGCAGCAATAGCTCTTGTTGTCGTAGTCTACCCTGTCCTTCAGAACCACTAGCAGAACTTTACCTACAAATCATAAACCTAGCTGTAGTCTCAGTAATCAAACTAGCTTTGAGTGAGGTCTGCCATCCGCCGTACTCTACTGGACTTGGTCAAACGCCTACTGACCGTGAGACCGTCGGTGAGATGTCCAGGGACTTCAGTGAGCTTTGCTCCAGCCTGCTGCAGCCCAGTTGTGGAGAGCAAGAACATAACCCCCCCTGTTGTTTTCCTAGGGGTGACCTGAGCCGCCCTGGGCATCACCTCAGTCCAGTTTTCAGTGCCAGTGAACCCTCTCAGAGGGGAGAACTGCAATCGAGAGTTGCTGGGGTTGATTTCAGCATCTCATCTGTTCCATTTATTTCAGCAGAAGCTGAAGGCCAAGTTCCCCCAGTCCTGCTGGTGTAAAGACCCCGTTGTGGTCAGCGCAGCTGTACAGGGGTATGGAAGCCCTTTGTTTATGGGATGAAGACAGAGCCAGGGACTTAGCAGAGCGAGCACCACAGGTTAGGATTAAATTAAGTCAACTGTACCAACACAAGTAGGAAGAAATGCTTCGCTACTAAGGTGCTGAGGCACTGGAACAGGTTGCCCAGGGATGTTGTGACTGCCCCCTCCCTGGAAATGTTCAAGGCCAGGTTGGATGGGGCTTTGAGCAACCTAGTCTGGTGAGAGGTGCCTCTGCCCATGGCAGGGGGTTGGGATGCGATGATCTCTGAGGTCCCTTCCAACCTAAACCATTCTATGATTCTATAAAGAAATGAGATTGGATTTGCAAAAGAACTCAACAGCTGAGGGGAACCGGAGCTCTCCCTACTGCATCATAAAGCTGAATCAGACGCTGCGTGAGTGTATTTCCCGATGGGTATGCAGTGTACATGACCTGCAACAGTGACCTCCCTGAGAAGTCACTTGTGTCCAGTGCTGGGCAGCCTCAAACAGGCCTGTCTGCTGGAAAGAAACCAGCTCAGATGATTGACTTACCTGCTTTCTCAAGAGAGACACTACATGCTTTAGGCTTTTTGGAGCCTTAAAACTCAAGATAGATTTATATTCAGAAAGAAACCAACCTTAAATACGTGTACAGTACCTAGGAGAGAATAGTATGAGAAATATCTTTATTTTACCATTTTCAAATGGCTATTTCACTACATAAAAGGAAGTTTTTACTTTTATTTTTTTGGGGTATATTGATATTCCAAATAAAATTTTAACTTTTGGTTCAAAAGAAAACCTGTCTCTGTGTTTCATTGACTCCCTACCTCTGGGTGGGTCTCCGAGCCCAGCTAATTGTGAAGGAGAAGGTGTTCTCCAGCTGTGAGGCTGCTCTGACACCTCCCAACAAACCTCTACCCATGGGTTTGTCTCCGCAGAGGAGGATTACAGGGCTTTCTCAGTGTTACGTGTGCATCGTAGTGGGTGGTACTAGTGCCTAGCCTACAGGTAACCAGTGCTCCAACATCCTCTTCAAACACAGTGATACCTTGGAAATCCTCATCCCTGCATGTGTGGTAAGGAAGGTCTCATCCAGTTTAGAGGCTCACAGGACAAAAAGGACATGGGTCTGCTAGAGCAGATCCAGAGGAGGCCAAAAGATGGTCAGAGGGCTGGAACACCTCTGCTACAAAGACAGGCTGGGAGAGATGGAGTTGTTCAGCTCAGAGAAGAGAAGGCTCTGTGGTGACCTAGTAGCAGCCATCCAGTACCTGAAGGAGGCTACAGAAAAGCTGGAGAAGGGCATTTTACAAGGGCCTGCAGGGACAGGACAAGGGATAATGGCCTGAAACTGAAAGAGAAGAGATTCAGTTTGGATCTCAGGAAGAGTTCTTCACCATGAGGGTGCTGAAGTACTGGAATGGGTTGCCCAGGGAATTGTGGCTGCCCCCTCCCTGGAAGTGTCCAAGGCCAGGTTGGATGGGGCCCCGAGTAACCAGATCTGGTGGGAGAGAGGTGTCCCTGCCCACAGCGGAGAGGGTGGAACTGGATAATCTTCAAGGTCCTTTCCAGCCTTAACCATTCTATTAAACCAAATCCATGCAGACAAGCAGCAGTGGGCTCAGGCATCCCTGCTCTGCACAGCAAGAACGTTTCATGACTCGTTTGCTCTTCACCTTTGTAGTCCAAAGCACTCTGTACGGGGAAGTCCTACGTACACAGGTTGATAAGATAACTTGTGTCTGTCACAAAGCAGGGACTGAGGCAGGCAGGACCAAAGGCATCAGTGTTTAGGCTGCAGCAAATCCTTGTGGGGAGGACTTTCTCCTGCTGGAAGGGTTTACAGCCCCACAGCTGGTTTCTGAGCAAAGGCAGCGGGGACTGGAGGGAGGAGGGTTAAGCACAGCTGGGAAACTCATGTGGACACACACGGGGCTGTGAGAAACCCTGGGGACTTTCCTGGGGACAGCTTTGGGAACCAGCCCAAGGAACAGTGTGGAAGTGGAGCAGTGTCAGGGGTCAGACATTAACCCCTGACCAGGACAAACAGCAAGAAGAAGGAATGGGCTGTACAGCCCAGGAAGCACTGCCTGCCATCTTCAGTGCTGTCCCAGCGGGAGTGGAAGAGCAGCTGTAGCAAAGCAGAGAGGGATTTCCAAGGTAGGTGCAGCTCTGCTGTTGGGAAGAAGAATACCTTGGGATTAAAAAACAACACGTGGGCAGTATAGGATCATTTCAAACCTCTAGCAGGGTCTACATTTCTTCGGCACCACTACCCACCTCTACTTTTGACAGCTACCTGTGACCCAGGATGGATTCCAGTTGTATTTGAGGTAGGAGGGCAATGAAACTTCTAAATCCTTCTCTTACTGTGGAAAGCCAAGGGGTGCAGCGTTTGTGGGTGTGCTGCACACTCTGCCACTACCTTTAGCCTTTGTGCCCCAAGCCAAAAGGAGCTCTCCTTGCTGGTTCCTTCTGTCCAGCTGCAATGACTTAGAATCAGAACCATCAAAGCTGGAAAAGATCGTAGAATCCTCTGTACAACCCCCAGCCACTAAACCATCTCCCAAAACAACATCTCTACTGGTTTGTTGAATTCCTCCAGGGATGATGCTGCTACCCCCTCCCTGAGCAGCCTGTTCCAAGGCCTCCCCACTCTTTCTGGGGGGAAGTTATTCCTAAGATCCAGTCTGAAGCTCCCCTGGCACAACCTGACCCCATTTCCTCTAGTCCTAATGCTTGCACTGAGTCACTGTGTGCTCGAAGTCCCTGGCAGAACCCATCGCCCCGACACCCTGCCGTACGTAGGCTGCCACTTTTACCCAGCAAGGCAACACTGGGGTGAAAGAAATGGTGGTGTTCTCGTCCGTTGGGCCTGGGTGGGCAGGCAGCTATCACCACCCATGGCTCTGGCAGCGCTTGTCCAGGAGCAGAGCACAGCCCTGCCTTCTGGTGTGCTCTGGCCCTCATGCTTAGCAATGGCCTCAAAGACAAAGCTGAGGTGTTTCACAAAGCTGGGACTGAGTCCACCTAGGCAAACACAGGTTTCACAGTGATGCTCAGCTTTGCTCTTCATCAGATGTATTCTCCAGGCCCTTCACCAGCTTCTGTGCCCTCCTCTGCTCCCTCTCCGTATCTTTCTTGTGTAGAGATGCTCAGAACTGGACACAGTGCTCAAGCTGTGGCCTCAGCAGGGCCGATCCCAGGGATAGGTGCCACTGGCATGCTCCAGTTAGATGCCTTCCAGTGGTTCCAGAAAGCGAGATAACGTTAACCTCCAGCTGTTGTAACTGTTCATTAGAGCTGCAAGTGTGAAGGTTGCAGTCCTGCTTGCTGTCTGATTGAGCTGTTCCAAGTCATACATCCCTGTACCTGCCCGTGTCCGTGGCAGTAGTCATAAACTGTGCAAGAGCAGTCCAGCTAGCCCTCCTTGGATTCACAGAGCCTGTTCACGCTGTTGAGTACTCCACCCTCTACAGGGATTATAATGCTCTACAGGAGGGAAGAGTTAGAATAACAAAGTTAAACTATAAAAGTTCAACTTTAGAAAGCAGCATCAGGTGAAAGATTGACTCATCAGTCCTTGCTTTAAGCATCCTCCAGAGCTGTCGCTCGAGCCAAGTACTGTTATCATGATTATGAACCGGGAAAGCATCCAAAGCCAATAGACAGCAAGGAAATATTTTGGTATGAAAACTCAAGCGAATGGCTCTGTTGGTCACGTAAACAGCAGAAGGGTTCTCCAATGTTTTCCTTAAAACCCAGTGTTGCCCCAGCAGGACTTGTTTACGAATCCCAAACTTGGTGAGAACTGTTGCATCAGCACTTCTTCAACTTGTTTTCAAAGACACGAAATGAAAATCAAGATGTTCTAATTAGAGGGTAGCACATAATGACAGGATTGGTGTGACCTGCTCTCTCAGCATGAACCCGCTTCTAGCAAAGTTCGTTACTCAACTTCTATTTCACTTGCACACGGCTGTCCTCACTCAGCAAGATCGCTCTCTGGAGGGTGGCGAGAAACTGTGCACAAGATCGTCCTTCGTCACCCGTGTGGCCTCCTCTGCGCTCACTCCAACTGTTCTGTGTCCTCTTTGTACTGGGAACTCAAGAACTGGACATAGTACTCCAGGTGAGGTCTCTCAAGAGCAGTGTGAGCATCACCTCCCTTCACCTGCTGGTCACTCATAGCAGTGAGGACCAACTGCAGGCTGAAAGAGCAGCCCTTGGTTTTCCAGAACTGCATTCATTCTCCATCTAAAATCACAGTGAGCCCAGGATTCTCCTGTCATAGCTCAGGAGAAGAAGAAACGGGTGTTCCAGGCAAACTCCCAAGGTAGCTATTCCAGAGGAGCCAGCTTGAGGAGACCAAGCAAGCCAGTGTGCCAGCCTCTGGAGAAGGTACCAACGAGGCTTTCATTTGCCTACCCTGGTGTCGTTGCTTACTCTGTCTCATGATACTCAGTGACAGGATGGAGGAACCAGTGCTTCCCCAGGCTCTGGGAGGAGATCATCGTATGATCCCTTCAGCATCTCTTGATGTTGAACCCTTCTATGAGCAAAGGCTGAGAGAACCAGGACTGTTCAGTCCTGTGAAGAGAAGGCTGAGGGGGAATCATTAGGGATGGGAAGGGACCTTGAAAGATGATCTAGCCCAACCCCCTGCCACAGCAGGACCACTCTTATTAATGCCTATAAATATCTGAGGGGTGGGTGTCAAGAGGAAGGGGTCAGTCTCTTTTCAGGGGTGCCCAGTAACAGGGCAAAGATAATGAGGATAAGATAGAAGTTCCACCTCAAAAGAGGAAAAACATCTTCACGGTGAGTGTGGTGGAGCACTGGAACAGGCTGCCCTGAGGAGCTGTGGAGTCTTCTCTGGAGACCTTCCAAACCCACCTGAGTGCAGGCAGTCCTGTGTGGCCTGACCTAGGTGACCCTGCCTGGGCAGGGGTTGTGAACTAAATGATCTCTCCAGGTCCCTTCCAACCCCTATGATTCTCCGACTCTATACCTTTGCATCTGTATGAGCTTCCAAGTCTGTCCCGGGCTGTTCATGTGGAAAGTTAGCCCCGATGGAAGGAAACCCAGTGGGAACACGGCACAGAGGCAGGAGGGTTTCCTTTCATGTACTCATGTCCCCCCTTCACGCACAAGGAACCTAAGGGAGGTTTTCTGGCCAGCATTTGAATAAAGAAAGGAAATCTCCATCAGGATCCCTGTGCTTGGGTGACCCTGCACCCTGAAGTGCAGTCTGCACACGCTGCCAGCACGCAGCACAGCACCCTGTGACCCATGAGCAGACCCCACAGTTAGGGAAAAGCTGGGAGAGAGAACGCCTGGCAGAGTTCCTGACTGCTAGAGAAAAAATACCTTGCTCTAATAAAGACAAAGGCCTCCCATTCCCCCAAATCCCTGCTTCCTAGACAGGAAAGGTGGGAGGCATTGACTGCAAATAAAGGAATAACAAATGCGTGTGCCAACACATGACTTATCAAAGGAAAGTGGCTGTCTCTGTGGCTGCCTTTAATCATCCAGGTATGCAGCCCTTCGGAGGAGAACAGCAGGCATTTTGTGAGAGAAGGAATCTTTGTTTTATCTTGCTTAATCATCTAAAATATTCTATATTTTTTATTCTATCCTATTGTATTCTCCTTCTCTGGAGAGGTTCCAGACCCCCCTGGATCTGTTCCTGTGTGACTTGGTCTGGGTGATCCTGCTGTGGCAGGGGGATGGGACTGGATGATCTTTCGAGGTCCCTTCCCATCCCTAAGGGTTATTCTGTGATAGAAGATATTCTATATTACGTATTTTAGAGAGAGACTATAAAATATGTATTTTATATAACTGATAAAATATCTTGCTTTATTTTATCTTTGTTTAAATAAAAATGAAGATTCAATGAAGAAAACCTGCGGACTGCAGTCCCACCCTCCTCCTTAACGCTGTCTGCTGGGCAGCTGCGGGCTGCAAAGCACAGGGAGCAGACAGTGCTTGAGGTAAAGGTTGGGCAAGCAGTGATGAAGGGAGTTTCACTGGCGACTTGAAGGGTCTCTACTTCAGAAGGAAGGTGGGAGGCTCCCTTCTAAGCCACAGGTCTCCCTGGTGCTGAGCTCATCGCCGGCTGCAGCCCTGCTCTGTCAGAGCAATGCCATCAGTCACCTCAGACTGCGGAACGCAGAGGAAACTGGGGTGCTCCATGAGACACCAACGTGAGCACAGGGACCTTGCTAAAGTAAGGTGGGTCTGGCAAGGACAAGCTGCTCTGTTTTAACGTTGCATGAGTGAAAGCAATACTCCTGAGTCTGCTCACCAGCAGCCTTCAGCAGCCAGAGGATTGTCCGTCCCTTCAATAAGAATTTACAGCTTTCAAATGAAAGAGGAACTGATGTCTCTCCTCCACCCTGGAAACCTTCCTGAATAGAATGGTCAGAAATTCTGCTGTCAGAAGGGTGAACTATGCTGCTTGTCCTCTCTAGGTCTGCAGCAGGACAAGGTGATGGCAAACACAGAGAATGGGAACGGAGGAAGGGCTGCCTCAGTGCTGTTCACCCCACAACTTCCCTAAGCACTTTCCAGTTCCATTTCGTTACTCACATTGAAGGGCTGATTCCTGCTGGATGGTTGAAACGGGTTATCTGGAAGACCAGAGCCAGGGGCTCACCTGATGGATGTGGTTTTCCTGTGTTCATGTCCCTTCTCCTATAAATATGTTCTGTATATAAAAGGGAAGGCCTGGGCATGCAGATTCTGTTCTGCCTACTCTCTCCTCATTTAGTAGCCTGGGGGGGAGTGTCTGATTGATGACTCAAACTTCTTCTTACCAAGGCTGATGTGAATCAAGCAGAGTGGGTTCTGGCAGCAGCATTTCCCACACCTCTGGGAAAGCCCTGCCCAACAGCCATGCTGTCTCACTCCTGCTCTCACCCTGCTCGGTCACACCTAGCAAACCCACACTGCCTTTGGCTGGCACAGCAGACAGGTTGGACTACTGGGAATTTCTCATGGGCAGCACCTCTGAGAGGCTGGAGCAACCAGCAGGGCTCGAGCAGTGGGAAACATCCCTGGTGTCCCCTGACACAGACTCATAACTGGCTCAGGTTGGAAGGGACCTCAGAGCTCATCTGCTCCACGCCCCTGCCATGGGCAGTGATGCCTCTCCACTGGACTTGACTGCTCAGGGTTTCATCCAACCTGGCCTTGAGCACCTCCAGGAAGGGGGCAGCCACAATCTCTCCGGGCAATCAATTCCAGAGTCTCTCCACCCTTGCCATCTTCCTTCCTCATGAAGGAAGAGAGTAGGGAGGCATGGACACGAGCTTTCCCCCCTCAGGTCAGGAAGAAGTTATACACCGTGCTCCTGGCAGAGGCAAACAGTTCTGCAAAGGGACATAAGGGACTGTAGGAGGGTTAAGTCCTTTTTGTCTCAGTCATGGGAGAAATCTTCTGTTCCTCCCCAAAAAGACCAGTACAGGACTGGGAGAGTGTCTGCAGAGCAGTGTGGATGGCAAGCGCTGCTGTTAGCCAGCACCAGAGCCAAGAGACCAGCATCCTGTAAAGCTACCCGCTTGCTTTCCGCAGGACTGCATTTTCCACTCTCACAATCACACTTCTTCAACTCCCAGTGCCCTTTCAGAATTTTCTTGCCTTCTCATTTTCCTTCTTCTCCCTTCTGAGGAGCCTTTGTGTCGCACAGCTTGCAAAGTTCTGAAGGCCAGAACAAAGTGGAGCAAATCAATCGCTTCTCCATCTTTAATAAAGTGATCAAAGGAAGAACAAACACGTACACTCCGAGCGAAGCAGATGCTCAGAGGTTCCAACAGGACAGACACTCTTGTTTGGGAATAGAAACCACTGGTTTTCTTTCTTATGAAGCATCCTGAAATCAGATGTAAAGAGGGCTGATGCAGATGTAGATGGCTTGACAATCCCATGGAATTTCAGCTGCTGTATGGAGAAGGAAAGCAATTACAAAAGGAGCCTCTTCCTAAGCCGTTACCCCTTTACTGTTAGGACTTTAAAGACCTTACAGCAGGAGCAAGAACAAAGAGCATCACTGTAATTCATAGAATCCTTAGGGATCAGAAGGGACCTCATCCAGTCCAATGCCCCTGCCACAGCAGGATCACCCAGACCAAGTCACACAGGAACACAGCCAGGTGGGTCTGGAACATCTCCAGAGAAGGAGACTCCACAACCCCCCTGGGCAGCCTGGTCCAGTGCTCCAGTACCCTCACTGGGAAGAAGTTCCTGCTGATATTGTTAGGGAACCTCCTCTGTTCCAGCTGGCACCCAGTGCCCCTTGTCCTAGCACCAGATGCTCTTGAGCAGAGCCTGTCTCCATCCTCCTGACCCCCTCCCCTCACAGATTTAGAGACATGAATGAGATCCCCCCTCAGCCTCCTCTTCTCCAAGCTCAAGAGACCCAGCTCCTTCAGCCTTTCCTCATCAGGGAGGTTCTCTACTTCCTTCAGCATCTTAAGTTCCTAGCACTAACTACAAAACCTGCGACTGAGAGGTAGTTTGTTTGCCCTGAACAGAAATCAGCCAGAGGGGATAATAAGTGGGGAAGAGGGACACCTGACTCCTGGGTCTGTCTGCTACTACCCCTTACACGGAGGGTGTTGTAGCAGCTCAGTGAGTATCCTGGGACAGTGGTAGCAGACTTCCCCTCAGTTTGAACGCAGCCCAGCAGCACATCCACAGCAATGTTACCCAACAGGTTTACACCAGCTCATCCAGGCTCTGAGAAACTATTTGGCAGTTGTCATCCTCCTCTTGTTTCTTGATCTCAACATCAGGCCGGTCGAGTTTTAGTCAGTAGGGTCTTGCAAGCTCTGCCCAGAAAACCCTGAGGTGCTGAGGATGCTTCCCACATCCCCAGAGAGTAATCCCATACTGAGTTAACATTTCCAGTCTTCTCCAAGCTGCAGAGCCAGTTGGGCTTTGCTGCAGGAAGGTCAGCTCTTCTGTTCCCAGTGCCCAAGAGCAGGCTCTTCTACTCTCAGATGCTGATCGCAGGCTGCCAGTCGTCTGGCAGGTACCACTTGGATGTATTTTCTCCCCCTGTCAGCCTACCAAGCCCAGCCCAGCCTGAGCTCCTCTGTTCATTCACTCTGGTGTATTTTTTCCCCCTAGAGTATCAAACCACAGAATTCATTCATGGGAAACCTTGGCAGAGTTGCTCCCGTTTATCCAAACACAGCGGTAAAGAACAAACAAGAGCTGGTGGTTTGCTGCTGTCCCTCGACCTTCAGCTCTTCTGGGATCAGCTGAGATCTGAATTTCTTTCCCTTCCTTGAATTCTTTCTCAACACATCCTGCGGATAGGTGGAGATTTACAGGGCAACTGACTGTTTTAACTTCTTAGAGCATCGTTCAGTCGAAACAACTGAACTCAGTGGGACAGCTTGTTCTGTGCTGAGGACTCATCTCCACACTTGGCAAAGTGTCACTTGCAGAGCTGTCTCAGAGTTGTGCAAGTGGCAGAGCAGGTCCATCTCTGGAGATGAAGAAACAGCTCCTGTTTTGAGACCTATGTGCACAGAGGTTTGCAAGATGCAATGTTGGGGTGGGTGTCAGGAGGATGGAGCCAGGCTCTTCTCAAGGTCACCTGGTGATAGGACAAGGGGCACTGGGTGCCAGCTGGAACAGAGGAGGTTCCCTATCAATATCAGAAGGGACTTCTTCCCAGGGAGGGTACCAGAGCATTGGAACAAGCTGCCCAGGGGGGGTTGTGGAGTCTCCTTGTCTGGAGACATTCCAGACCCACCTGTCTGTGTTCCTGTGCAACTTGGTCTGAGTGATCCTGCTGTGGCAGGGGGATTGGACTGGATGATCTTTCGAGGTCCCTTCTGATCCCTAATGAGTCTATGATGTACATTTTCATGTTGTGGGGTGAGGATGTTT
Source organism: Upupa epops (assembly GCA_013397515.1). Lineage (NCBI taxonomy): Eukaryota > Metazoa > Chordata > Aves > Bucerotiformes > Upupidae > Upupa > Upupa epops. The sequence goes on along the minus strand of VZRI01012077.1, from coordinate 161,854 downwards.
TTCACTACTCAGTCACGATGTCACTTGCTGTGGCAAAATCCCAGTCCTGGTTATTCATCAGACAGGACCCCCAACCGTGTCAGCAGCTCTGGTTTTGCAGAACGGCTGCTTTGATGAAGCTCATTCAGAAAGTTCTGCTCTGAAACAAGATGGGTGCTGTCACCTTCCCAGGCTCATCCCTTCTACCTCAAAGCACCCGTGGAACCAGAGAGAGCTCTATAGCACTCAGAATTTCAAGGTTAAGCATAGGGCAGCGGTAAGAGGAGAGAACTACTGCAGCATGTTGCAATGCAAGGCTGCTCTGCGCCGTTTGCATTGCTACAAGTACTGAAGAACACGTTGGGAAGATAGAATAAGATGACAGAATATTATTAGGGAGGTAATCAGCCTTATCTGGGTGCAGAAAGAAGTAGGCGGGATGCTGGATTGCCTTTCAGCCCCGTGCTTCTTTATTGCAGCCCTCAATGGGTTTTCTGGTGATTTATCTGCCAGGCTGTACAGATTTTATAGGCTAGAACTATACAAAGCGTTTGCTAAGAAATATAAACCTCGTGATTCCTGAGCTGAGTGCTGGGGAGTAAAGCTGCACAAGTTCACTTTGTCAAAAGGGACAGGTGGGTTTCACTCCAGAGGGTCAGCTAGGAGCAATGGAGTGTATTTAACTTGCAGCAAACGGCCAGAAGAAACCCTCAAGCTAACAAAATGCTATTAAAAGCATCATCAGCCCAGCTGTCCATGTACTACATCAATAGGAACCTACAGCAGAGCAAGGTTCAGTCTCTAAATTCAGCTGCTATTTCTCTTTCACCATCATCCTAAGCTGATAGTGAATACAATGCACAGAAAACGTGATCACTCTGCAAGGGAATCGCAGGGGGAGGGTCTCCTGAGCTGCAGGTTTCACCTCTCTGTGCGCTGCAGATAGTCCTCCTACGATGCTCTCACTAAGGCTTGAAGGATGTCCCACACTTTTCTCTGGTGAAATAGGTTTTTCCCTCATGCTTGTCTGTCAGATCCTGCTTTCCTCTCTCTCAACATTATTCCACAGTACCCTGCCTGAGGAGACAGTGCCAAGAAACGTGCAGGCTGCAAGCCAGATCAAATCATAGTGCTGCCTTTACACAGAATCCTTAGGGATGGGAAGGGACCTCGAAAGATCATCCAGTCCAATCCCCCTGCCACAGCAGGATCACCCAGACCACTACAAACCTACACACCATCATGTTAGAAGAAACCCAAACAACTGACCAAGTGTAAACAAGGAAGAATTCATCATTAAGTAGTAGTAGTATCTATAAATCTTAGAAGCTGAATCCCTCGCCAGCAGCAGAGCAGCAGTGGGTTAGAACACACATTACACAGGGATACAGACAGGCCTTTGGACGTCAATAGGCAGGGTCCCTCCACAGCAGAAGCCACCTGAGCTGAGCTGCTGTTTCTCATCCTGCTGGGAATACGTGAAATACATTGGTTTTCAGTTTTCCATGTGTCACTCAGATCTGCCTCGGTGTGAAATAAACAGCACAATTATGGTTTGTTTGAATCTATTGATGAGTGAATGATCCTACTGATGGGTGAACCCAATTCTTCACGATTTGGGTGCTGAGACACTGGAGCAGGTTGTGCAGGGAGGTTGTGACTGCCCCCTCCCTGGAAGTGTTCAAGGCCAGATTGACTGGAGCCTTGAGCACCCTGGTCTAGTGGGGGGTGTCCCTGCTCATGGCACAGGGTTGGAACTAGATGATCTTGAAGGTCCCTTCCAACCGGAGCCATTCCAGGAATCTATGAATTGTTCAGAATGCCTAAGGAAGAGCTTGCTCGTGGCTCTGCATTGAGACTAGTGGAGGAGCCACGAGCTGCTGTATGCCATGAGTATGGCTGTTTGCAGGTCTGGCACATGCCACTGGGATAAATGACATCTGATAGCATCGGGGCTGGCTGCAAGGATGGTGGCTTAGTGGTAAAAAGTAAAGCCATCAGCTTCTCATACACACCAAGGCCAGTTTCCATTTAAAGGGGTTTGAATTTTTCATGTGTGGGCAACTAGCTTAAAAACCAATGAAGCCACTTGAGAGCTATAAATAAAGCTCATTCCATGCTATAGGGAGTCAGTTCTAGGTGCTGCATAGACTCCATTCGAGGGTTTAGATCATTACTTCCTCAGGGATCCTATCACTGCTGCTATGTTTCAGCAGGAGTGTGTCTCATAGCAGGGACTGAAGCATCCTACGGTTGGGGAGGTGGAGAGGGACCAGGAGAACATTTTATCAGACATATATCAGTCAAGACTGCATCAGTCCTCTTGAGATTGACTGGTCCAGGCTCAAAGATGAAATGACCAGTGTCTCCTGCATCACAAATTTAATCTAACGACCCCATCGCTGCGTTTACACGCAGAGAGCAGTAAGTGAATTCTCCTGCCCTTTCCTGCCGCAGGAACCGCACAGGCAGAGCTGTCTCTCCTCTGTTGTAAAAGCCCCCTCTGCTGGACCAGCCTGACCGGTAAACAATACAGAGCACTACCAGATCAGCCTCCTTCCCTCTTGAAAACAGACAAATCAGGGAAGAAATTCTCCATCAGCTGCCCCCAGGGCCCTTTTCCTGCCCAGTGCAGTCCAAGTCGCCCAAGTGACGGGGTTTCTCAAGCACTGATGAGCAGGTACCTCAACCAACACGTACCTGACCCATCTCACACAGGAGCTGAGCAAAGGGCTTCTTTTCCAAGTTTGGGAGGACTCACAAGTTTCATGACGTTTACTCTCCGCATGCTGAGGTGGTTCTGGCTTGGCAGAGCGAGATGCCGTTCCCTAAGGATCTCTTGTACCACCAGTCCTTCCATCTCTGTGGGGATGACCTTCCAAACAGAGAGGAACGCCTGAACTAGGTGAGCTGCCAGGATAAACCCAACGAGTCACGGTGAATTAAACACATTACCTCCTCAAAATCACTCTGCATCAGAGAAGACCTAGAGTAAAAGTATAGATGATTATTTACCTAAACATGAGATTAAAGCATGAGTTACTCTGTGCAGAGAGAGGCACTGAAAAATAAGCCTCTAGCACTCCTGCTTCCTCTCTGGTTTAGCTCGGTGTTGCTTGTTTTCCCTTCGCCCAAGGGCCTCTGAGGCTAAAGCACCTCTGCAGTTACATGTGGTAGGTCCCTATGGTTCTCTGGTTCTAAAAGCTCCATCCTGAAGGGTTGTCTTCCTTCTTGACTTGAAGACAAACTTCCCAATCGTCCCTTCTCTTTGCTGGGTACCTGGTACCTCAGCTGCACCCAGGGGTAGCTCAGTAATGCATGAGGACACCAGTTGATGCAGCTCTTTTTCACGAGCTGCTGTCTCCAGCAGGGGTAACTTCTAATGTGCAAGGAGTGGAAGAACTGTGGTTGTTTGAGGGGCAAAAGTGGGTGCTGATGCCACCTGGCTTGTTGGCAATCCAGGTTATGCTCTGCAGTCAGTGTGAGCTACCCTGTGTCAGACTCTTCTGCTGGATCATAGAATCATAGAATAGGATCATAGAATCATCAGGGATTGGGAGGGACCTGGAAAGATCATCCAGTCCAATCCCACTGCCACAGCAGGATCACCCAGACCAGGTCCAGGTGGGTTTCAAATGTCTCCAGAAAAGGAGACCCCACAAACCCCCCAGGCAGCCCCCTCCAGTGCCCCGTCACCCTCCCTGAGAATAAGTTATAGAATCAGTCAAGGTTGGAAAGGACCACAGGATCATCCAGTTCCAACTCCCTGCCACAGCAGGATCACCTAGACCAAGTGGCTATGAATGAGCTTCCATGAGGAAGGGCTTCTTAACAGCCAACCTAACCCTCCCCTGGAGCCCTGGAGCAGCTTCAGCCCCTGCCCTCTCGTCCTATTGCTAGAAGCCTGTGAGGAGATCCTGACCCAAACCCTTCCTGAATGTTTTGAACATGAATCTTCATATTTTCCTATAGGAAAAAGAATTTCTTTCCAAAACAAGCCCCATAAAATGATATCTGTTTGGTTTCAGCCCCAGTCGCACATTCCCTTATAGAAATTAAATCAGTTCTTTCTCTCTTTACCTTCATCCTTGCCATATGAGTACAATAGCTCTCATTTCTATTCTCTTGTGCACACTTCATCAAATTTCTTCCCAACCGACTGCTTGGAGAGAATATAACACAGGAGAAACTGCTGTAGGTACCTCCTTTTCCAAGGAGGGAACCATCCTGTACCAATTCCCATCGGTAGCCGAGGCTGTTTCCAGAGATTTCCTCAAATATGTGTCAATTATTTGGGTCGAATTCTCCTGGCACGGCCCTACCTGAATGAGTTCACAGCTCTCTCGTGTTCTAACACCTGATTTCACAGCTCCGCAGGACACACTCCTGCCTGTGTGCATGCTGATGTGGCAGCTGTCAGTACCAAGAGAGCCATGAAAATTGTCAGAGGGCTGGGCTCTCATGAAGACAGCCTGAGAGAGTTGGGGTTGTTCACCCTGACGAGGAGAAGTCTCCAGAATGACCTTATAGAATCCTTAGGGATTGGAAGGAACCTTGAAAGATCATCCAGTCCAATCCCCCTGCCACAGCAGGATCACCCAGACCAAGTCACACAGGAACACAGCCAGGCGGGTCCGGAACATCTCAAACATCTCATATAGTGACTATCCAATCCCTGACAGAGGCCCACAAGAAGGTCGAGGAAAAGTAGTTCACAAGGGCCCTGAACAATAGGATGAGAGGTCACGGTTTTAAGCAGGAAAAGGGGAGGCTTAGGCTGGACAACAGGAAGAAGTTCTGTAGTCTGAGGGTTCTGTGAGAGCAGCTCACCTGTGGTTCTCTTCCAACACACTCCTTCCAGCTGCCACGGATGTTTGCAAAGCACAAAGAGGCAGGAGTCAGACCTGCAGGCACCACCCTGGTCTAACGGGTCCAAATCTGGCCACTAGAACTGAGTCATTCACAGTAAGTCCAGACCAAGACAAGGAACCTCAGTCAGTCTCTGCCTGCTCTCCGTACGATCTATAGACACAGATCCTACGCGGTTAGTCGCGTTTACAGGAGCTCCATCTTCATCGCTATGTGAAATATGGGGTTATCTATTTGATTTTCACTGCCTGCAATTATTCCCCAGGGCACTATAGACAGGGAGTCAGCAAGCACAGATTTAATTATCACTTTTTACTGTAAGATGATGATGTTTATTGGTATCGCTATCAGACAGACCCTGAAACGAAGCAGATGTTAATCTGAGGTTAAGCTCCAAGAGGCGCCTAACAGTCTGACCAAAGGGACTGATGTTCATCAGATAATAGAAAGGAGACCTCCCTCCCTTCCTCCCTCCCTCCTGAGACCTGCACAGAGCTCACAGAAGCACCGCCTTGTGCTGCAAATGCCTCCTTGCACCATTTCCAACCCGTCCAACAGCTCTCCCCTTTGCTCTCAGTGGGTTCTAGCAGACTGTTTACCCTAACGTCCTGTCTGGCTTACAGAGGAACTTTATGGTTGGGTTTGTTTAGTTTACTCTATCGTGTCCTAAAGGGTGAGGCCAGAGCGGTAGAGAACAGAAGGGAAGTGGTCACAGCCTTGCTGCAGCATCGCAGCCCATGAGCAAAGAGTCTGACTTTGATTCCCATCACACCAACATCTGCCTGACGTGAATCCACAGCGGGGCAGCGTGCTCCTCTCCAGCTCAAATGAGACAACACAAGGAAAAGGGACTTCCAGCGGGCAAAGAGAGGGTGATGAAACAACAACAGCTTTCTATGCTTCTTGGTCTGCCATCACTTTCCGGTGCTGAGAGCAACGACCTGGCAGCCTGTGTGCTAACAGATAGCTGCTGGCAGCTGGTCCTCATGGAAATACACTAATGTTTCATAGAATCATAGAATCCTTAGGGATCTGAAGGGATCTCAAAAGATCATCTAGTCCAATCCCTCTGCCACAGCAGTTTCATAGTAGGACTTGCAGCAGGCTGCTGCAAATGATCACTCAGAAGAGTAATTTCTGTAGCTGTTTCAGTGGTACAGCTTCTTCCTAACAAGAGCACGTCTGACAGCTTCAGCTGAAGATGGGTTGGAAACCACCCCCCTTCCATGTTCTGTTGTCTAGCTAGACACTAGTGCTGCATCGTACAACTGTGTTTCATTTGTACTGTCACTATCTGTGGATAAGCTAGGCAGCTCTGCTGTGAAGACAGGCTGAGAGAGGTGGAGTTGTTCAGCTTAGAGAAGAGAAGGCTTGAGAGGGACCTAATAGTGGCTTTCCAGTACAGAGAGGGGGCTACAGGAAAGCTAGAGTAGGGCTTTTTACAAGGGCCTGTAGTGATAGGACAAGAGATGATGGCCTGAAACTGAAAGAGAAGAGATATAGAGTGGATGTTAGGTGGAAGTTCTTCACCACGAGGGTGGTGAAGCAGTGGAACAAGTTGCCCAGGTTGGTCGGGGATGCCCCATCCCTGGAATTGTTCAAGGCCAGGTTGGATGGAGCTCTGGGCAACCTGGTCCAGTGGGAAGAGAAGCATCCCTGCCCACAGCAAGGGGATTGGAACTAGATGATCTTTAAGGTCCCTTCCAGCCTAAACCATTCTATGATTCTATGATTTTTAAGCCATACCACGGTGCAGCAGCATCCACTCTTCCAGCCTACTCTCAGCCTAGAGGTAGCATCACTCAGCCCACCCTCTGGGACCAGTGGGGTGACACATGCTCCCTGGCTCAGGTAGACCTGGGCAAACCTCTGGGCACAGCTCTGTAGGGCATGGCATAAGCAGGCTTTGCTCAGGAGAGTCTCCTGCCCTCAAACTGCTGCCTGTCTCAGACAGAACAGAGAAAAGAGAGAGCACACCACATAGTCCCACATCAAAAACTAGCTAATCTGGCACCAGAACAGAAAGCTGCTGGATTATGCAGTTCACGCCTTCCCTTAGGCCATATTTCCCCAGTTAAGGTCAAAGGCAGAAAGAGCTGGACACAACACAAAGGACTGAGGGACCTCAAGGTCCTGTTCTTACCACCTGCTCCACCTGGACACAGACACTGGTGCACGTTTAAAATGCCATAACATTGCCTTCAGCTCTTGGGGAGATACAGTTAATGCCAGTGACAACTGGAAGAGTTAACGAGGTGGAGGAGGAATAATCCCTTTTTCCAATTAGAATGAGAATAAAGAAGGGAAGAGCCCAACCTTTGGCATTTCAACCCGAGGGAGCCGAGTGTCTGCCAGAGAGCCAAGCTCCATCTCCGTGCCCAGCCAAAGGGGATTTGTGGCTTCGTTTTGGGCCCTTTTGGACTGTTTTTCATGTCAGAATTACATATTTGCTATAATCTGTCTCTCTTCCAAGACTTACTGAAACAAAGGAAACGTTTGAATGAGACTTGAGACAACTTCTTTCTCACCTGTCAGGAAGGTAATCCCCAGCCTTCAGATAAATGCGGGCATGTGGTTTGCGGTCTTCTCACTCCGTATGTCTTCACAAACACCAAATAGATCTAAAGAAAGAGGATGGGGTTTTTTTTCCCCCTCCCCATAGATCAAAAAGTTAAAGTGAAGGACTTTGCCTGGATTGTTATCCCTGTAATGCCTTCTCCCACGCTCCTTGGAGAAATACAGAATCCCTGGCACAGAAACGAGGAGACAGGTTGAAGGCACCAACCTGTTCCAGTCTCAGCCAGATCAAGTCTGCAATGGAACAAAAGTATAACACCCAGTTTAGGAATTGAGCCTTACAGGGGAACAACCACTGTCACCCTGAAATGAGGATGACACCCCATGGCGGTGGTTTGTCCTGACTCTCATTCCTAAATGGATGAGTGGGCGATGTTGTGTGTCAGTGCGCGATGTTGTGTGTCAGTTCCCTTCCTCCAGTGTTTTGGAATAAACGCTACCATTCACCTCACTGCCAGCCCCGAGCAGAGGTGAGTTTAGGCATGTGAAAGTAGGCATTCACATGAGGAACTTCTGCCAGTACTACTGTCTCAATCCCAACTCACACCCTATGGCTCTCTGGCCTCTGTTTGGAGAGCAGGTCGAGCCCTTGCCTGACTACAGAGGCAACAGCTTTGTCTGCTGTAGGATGCAGGTGAAAGAAGTCTTGAGGCACCAAGCTCAAGGAGCCTTAGGGCAACCAAAAACTTCATACAAAACACTGGCTCTGGCACTGTTATAAGCAGGACAGGCTGGGGAACCAACTGGACTGACAACTGCCAGGTCAGCTTCACTGCTTTGCTGGCTGGGACTCCTCTTTCGATGCTTTTGCTTTTCTTCCTAAATGCCTGGATACCTTCCCAGAGCAGAGAGACAGGCAGGGAAAAAAGAAAGGAAAACAAGCCCCGTGGTTTACATGGGATTTTCCCATTGGAGAGGGATGTGGATGTGCAATGAATTCTTTCCAAGAGAGCAAGCGTTGAGCTTGTCCCCCTGCACTCAGCACTAGTGAGACCACACAGTCTCAGAGTAATGATGAGGCTGGAAAAGACCTTAAAGATCATCCAGTCCAACCTAAAACCAACCAAGTAACTCTAACATCTGACATGTAGATCATGCCACTCAGCACTGCATCCAGCCTAACCTTAAACACCTCCAGAGATGGTGAGGAAGGGGAGGCTGATGGGAGACCTCATCACTCTCTACAACTACCTAGAGGGACATTGTAGAGAGGTAGGTGCTGGTCTCTTCTCACAGGTCATTAGTGACTGAACCAGAGGGAAGGGCTTCAAGCTGCAACAGGGGAGGGTTAGACTGGACATCAGGAAAAAGTTTTCCATGGAAAGAGTCGTCAAACACTGGAACAGGCTGCCCAGGGGGATGGTTGAGTCCCCATCCCTTGATGTGTTTAAGTCACTTAGATGTGGTGTTAGGAGACAGTTTAGGGGTGAACTTGTAGAGTAGGGTTAATCGTTAGACTCAATGATCCAAAAGGTCTTTTCCAACCTGAATGAGTCTGTGAGATTCTGTGGGCTAACCAAGACAGTTTCTGAAATCCCATTCACACATGGGTAACATTCAGCCTGCAGTGTTGAGCAGCCTGTGTGACACAGGGCGATGCTTCTTTGTGCCATAAATGGCCAGCAGCTATACATAATGCAAAGCCATAAACGCCTGCAGGCTTTTGCAGGAATGTTTACATTTATTTTTCATAGCTCTGAGAAATCGATCTCTAAAGCCATCCCACAGGAGACTCCATTTGGCCCTGAAATATTGTCCTGAGAGATCGTGTTTCTCTCTTCCATCTGACACATCTTACAGGGGGTATCAGCACATGGATTTGCACCTCACCTGTGTCATGAGCAAAGAGTTGCTATTGTTTTTCCATGTTACACTGGGACAGTTAAACACTGATATCATCAGGCACTACTTTACAATTCCCGTTAGATTGGTTGTAAGGCAGACATCTATGAAATAAAATAGTGCTGTATTCACTCATAAAACTCTGTGTTGTAACAGTACCGAGCATCTGGTTTTCATCAGCAGTCAGGAAATTCACAGTTCGGACTGGAACTCCATCCTTTCCTAAACTCATTGTGTTTAACTTCTCAACTCAGATGTGAACAGGTTCTACAAAAGCCTCATGGGGCCCCTACTGAAAGCTAAGCCCAACAGGCATGCAGGCTTGGGGTTAAGTGATGTAGCAGGGGCAATTCCACTTGATCAGGCTTCCTGAGGGAGCAACTCAAACAGCAGCAGGAAAGCAGGATGAAGAGGCAACACACAGCATGGCATCATAAAATCATAAGGGATCAGAAGGGACCTTGAAAGATCATCTAGTTCAGTCCCCCTGCTACAGCAGGATCACCTAGACCAAGTTGCACCTAGACCAAGGAACACATCCAGGCGGGTCTGAAAGAGCCTTTAGAGACAGGAATGAGGTCACCCCTCAGCCTCTTCTTCTCCAAGCTCAAGAGACCCAGCTCCCTCACACTTAAGGGAGCATAACAGAGCTGTTCTACGTTCTTCATCATCTGTGTTGCTCTACACTGGACACCCTCCAGCAGCTCTGTGTCCTTCTTGACCTGAGGGGCCCAGAATTGGACACAATACTCTAGATACAGTCTCACTAGTGCAGAGTAGGGTGGATCCCCCCCAGGATGCTGTTGGCCCTCTTGGCCACAAGAGCACAGTGCTGGCTCATAGTCATCCTGCTGGCCACTAGGACCCCCAGATCCCTTTCTCGTCCACTGCTCTCCAACAGGTCAGTCCCCAACCTATCCTGGTCCCTGGGGTTGTTCTTGCCCAGATGCCAGACTCTCCCCTGGCCCTTGTTGTCCCTCATTCCATTTCTCTCTGCCCAGCTCTCCATCCTGTCCAGGTCTCACTGAATGGCAGCACAGTCTGCTGGAGTAAATAGGAAGAAAGTTGAATAGATGAAAGCACTCTTCAAATCTAAAAGAAGTCTGAGAGTTCTGCAAAGTCAGGGGCTTCAGCAACAGTCACCAGACACCTAAAGAGAGTCTCAACAGGTTCCTTTCCGCGTGATCCCATACATTCACAACCCTTCTCTGAAACTTCGCCAACCCCTTGTGATCTGCAATGTTCTGCAGTGTTTTGGGTTTGAAAAACATAAGCAAAATCTGTGAGGTTTTTAGCCCAGGACATGCAGGAGCAAACTGCTCTGGAAGTCCTGAAGGGAGAAGTAAAAGCTGGGAGTCTCATACCCTGCAGTACGGGAGCTGTGCTTGGAAATCTTGCCTACACTTACCTGGCCTCTCAGGTTTCACCACGCTGATTATATATCATATAATAATTTAAGCTGGAAGAGACCTTGAAGATCATCTGTTTCCAACCCCCCTGCTGTGGGCAAGGACACCTCTTTCCCACTAGACCAGGTTGCCCCGAGCCCCATCCAACCTGTCCTTGAACACTTTTCCAGGGATGGGGCATCATTTGTTCTATTAAATCCCTGAACTATTCCGCTGTGTGCTAATGTCAGGACAGAAACACTCCAGCATGCTCACCAAAACCATTGCTCCAGACATGGGAGCTTCAAACAGGGAGACACGAGAAGGGGAGGTCTGTAAAGAAGAGTTTGCATTCATTTCTGTCATACGTGATTTGTCTTCAGGATCGCCTGTTCTGCTGAACCAGTGCCCTGGGTGTTTTTTCATTCTCTCTTCTTATTCTACAACGTTTGCAGAATAAATAAACCCCTTATTTCATTCTTCTGTTTATGAGGAGATGTGAAATCTGCCAGCCCCTCTTAGATGTTCCCCATCCTGGCAGGCATGTGTTTGGCTTCTATATTATTGAAGAAACAGACTGTGGATGCTTGTTCTCTATGCAGAGCACGCAGGATAAAAGCACAAACTGAGCAGCATCTTAAATAAGCCCCTTAGATGTTGCAGATGGGAAGCAGAGGGATACTACCTCTTTACAAAGCCCTCTAAGCACCAAGAGGAATGACCTCTGTATGGGAGGGGTGGGTGGGGAAGTAGCAGAAAGCCAAACCAGAAGAATAAACCCCTTCACATTAAACTGGGAAAAGGTGAAATGTGACATCTATCCTTTTTCTACAAACACATGTGGAAAAAATAACACCTAGTATTTTTATTCTTGGCTGTTCTCACACCCCACACAACCCCTACACCCCCCCTTTTACATTCCAAGAGAGGATCTGCCAACTTCTGGCAGTATCCGTATCTCCGGGGTTGTTTGCCAGCACTAGTGAACTCCAGCACACATTCTTTCCTAAGACTTCAAACCTGGTCATTTGTTAGGGCTAACTGTTCAAAGAACCCAGCCACCTTTCCCTGCTCTGCTCACAGAGAGGTGGGTGGGATGCAGCACATCAGCCCACCCCAGCTCCCACACGATGGGTTTGGCTGAATGCTTGGTTTGAAAAGGCTCTTGAAGCAGTCTTCCCACTGCATGCTTATGTTACTGTAGATCAGAAGACCTCATGCTGATAGATCCGAATGCCTCTAATGCTCCCTTCATGCTGAAGCACACGTACCTGTGCTTTGCTTATTAAAGCCTCCTAAATCAGAGCTTCAGAATTCATGTTCTGTAAAGCATTTCTAACAGCTCAGATCATAGAATCATAGAATTATCAGGGATCAGAAGGGACCTGGAAAGATCATCCAGTCCAATCCCCCTCCCACAGCAGGATCACTCAGACCAGGTCCAGGCAGGTTTCAAATGTCTTCAGAGAAGGAGACTCCACAAAACACCCTGGGCAGCCCCCTCCAGTGCCCCATCACCCTCACTAGGTAGGAGTTATAGGATCAGTCAGGGTTGGAAGGGACCACAGGATCATCCAGTTCCAACCCCCCTGCCATGGGCAGGGACACCCCACCCTAGATCAGGCTGGCCAGAGCCTCATCCAGCCCAACCTTAAACACCTCCAGGGATGGGGCCCCAGCCACCTCCCTGGGCAACCCATTCCAGGTTTAATCTATCTCTGGAAGAGCAAGATCCATATATCTGAAGCTTGATCCCAAGGTCCCTTCTGTGGGACCCTCTTTCAAAGATCAAAACTATGTCCTCCCAAGAGCTAGTAGAATACAGGTAAGAATTCTGTCTTCTCTCTTTCTTTCAGTCTCTGAGTACCAAGACAGCTGGCTAGCACCCGCTGAATGCCTTGCCTAATGCCACCCCATGAGACCTAAGAGTTCCTGATCCCTCTGAAGTATCAGCATCCTCAGCCATGAAGTTCTGAATGTGCATGTTGAGGGAACGCTAGATGGGATGCAGAGGAAGAGTAGGGAACTACTTGCAGTATGAAGAATTTAGGTTTGGATCTTGTGGCCTCCAGCCACAAGGTGGATCAGATCCAGCTCCAACTGTCTCGGCATTTGGTAGTGTTCAGCTCCGGGGTCATCGTTCACTCAGTTACGGAAACAGGTTCACGGGAGGTATTGATGTACTGCCTACAATCGATGCAGAGAGTTAGGCATGAGAAAGGACAGACCAGTTATGATCACCACACATAATGAGCAGCAGGGATGCCTTGTTGTACATCTCAGTCCCCTGGAAGCAATACTCAGCACGTTACTGCATTTAGGGAAACAAAAATCTCTCAAAAGATCATTGAGCAGCGATTAAAGACATTGAGAAAGCCAAAAAATGGGTGGTGATACCACGTTTAGGTTCTCATTTAGGAGATGTAGCAGAGAAGAGTGTTACTTAAAGCTAACCACTGCTGGCCAGAGGAGAAATGAGGAAAAATGCCCTAATCTCACACCACCCCAGTTACGGTCTGTTCCCTTGACCTGGCTTAACCTTCTCCCTTTTATCTCTATTTTAATTTCAAACACCTCTCTTGAATGCCACTGTATCCAGGTTTCTCCTAAAACCTTTAATGAGCAACACTCAGGGCAGAGGAAATAAGCCTGCACTCTATTATTATTTCATACAAATACTGTAGGGATCACTGAACCTCCCATGGTTATTAGCCATTGTGGCCTCCGGAGGGACGTTCAGCAGCTGGCTATATTTAGGTTATTGATTCCTGTTTTCAATCATTAGCTTCCAAAAGCCGTCTCAAATACACGGTTCTTCTTCTTCACTTCCTATTTACAAGCACAAAGGCTGCGCTGAACTGCAACTGCTTGTAAAGAGCAAATTGGTCGTTAAAATCTCACTCTAAATCTTTCTACTTCTTGGGAAAAAAGAGGGTATATTTCTATACAGAGAATGTTTTCACTACTGTTACATTACAACTACTCTTAGTAGGCTACTCTTAGTAGACTGCTCCTTAGCAGATTTAGTCTACTCTTATAGAACAATCAAGTTATTATATAGAATCATAGAATCACCCCACCCTAGAGCAGGCTGGCCAGAGCCTCATCCAGCCCAGCCTTAAACACCTCCAGGGACGGGGCCCCATCCACCTCCCTGGGCAACCCATTCCGTTCCATCTCACTCAAGGGAATGGTTTCGTGCCGTCAAAATTAACGAGGATCACACTGCCTGCAGTGAGCACACTGCTCTGCAGGCTGAACCCAGCGCATAAACCATGTCGGCTTTAATCAATAAACAGCCCAGAACTGCACAGAAGTTGCTGGGTGATGAAACTACGAAGCTATTAAAGGGGTTTTTAAAATAAATACCTGGTTTATATGGGCACGAGTAGCTCATTATGTTATAAATCATTAAGTATTCTTTTCATTGTTTGCATGGCATTAGTGCCTGGGGGACAACTTAATAATGCCCTGGACTCCAGTGGCTCCATTTCCAGTAGCTGTTCATGTATGAGTGTACACAGTCTGAGCTACTCCGTTCCAAATTGTTTTGGATAAAGGCCCTGCGGATGAGGCCAATATTCCTGCAGGGTCTGAAAACAAAGCTGGCTCTCAGACAGGATCCTACAACCCATCATGAGCACACGGTGGGGGTCAGACCGATGGGGCCTGATGAAGGGTAACACTGTCTGTAGACTAAGGCTCCTGGAAAGCAGGTGGTGTGAAGCTGGGTGTTCGGAAGGTGCCATGCAGCAGAGGGTGCAAGGAAAAACGAGTGTCTAGGGTTCACATGTTCTTAACATGGATCTTGGAGACATAGATGTTCTTCAATCTGAGGGTGATGAATCCCTGGAACAGGTTGCCTAGAGAGATTCCATCCCTGGAGACACTCAAGGTCAGGCTGGATGGGGCTCTGGGTAATCTGATCTAGTTTGAGATGGCCCTGCTTTATGCAGGGAGGTTGGACTAGATGACCTTCAGAGGTCCCTTCCAACCCTATGATTCTATATTAACTTCTTACCGGGAAAAAGGCAGCTGGTAGACTATGAGGTCTCTGGGAAGAGTAGACATTCCTCCTAGGCTTTGGCTTAGCTTCTTGTCATGTCCCGATCGATGGATGAAGGGAGAGACTGAGGTTAGTGGATTTGTTTGGATCAAATTAGGGATACTGACACCATTCCACTTGCTGCTAATCAGTCTGACATTACCTCTTGGATCTAATAGAACAAGAGATTCAGAACCATCCCCTCCCACAAGAAAGTAGACAGGGAGAAGACATTTCGATTCTAACACCTAGGCTGTAGGAGGAAGATGTGGTAGTGGCCAGGGTCCCAATGCAAGAGCACTTCTGCATCTTTATAGATGATGATTACAGCTGTTGCCTCAAAAGTCAAGTTCCAAAGTCTTGAAATTGCAGGATATTGAAAGCTCCTGAGCAGTTAGAGGCCACCAAGGCTTTTTGCTGGTCTTAATCCAGTACTGAGGAGTGCCTGAAAGTTAATCCCGTGATGAATGATCTTCACAAAGTTGGCTGTTCCTGGTCGACATCAAAACTGGCATTAAACAGCAGTCTCAATAAAAGATCAGAGGAACAAGAGTCAAGGTGGGCTATCACCTTGCAGATTGTGTTTGGGGTGCATCCCTGGGGCTCTGGGGGAGGCTTCTAAATGCCACTAACAACTTTCCTTTTCACATGCACTGAGATAAAGATGGCAAGTTATCAGGGAATGAAGCAATAAGACCAAGTGTGTCCTGAAGACGGACAGCATAGGCTGAAATAACACGAGATAAATGACTCCCAACAAGAGAAAACCACAATGTATATTAACAAGACAGAGGCTTATTCAGATATTTTACTCTTTCTTTATAATTTTTAAAAAATATCCTCACTCTGAAAGAGGTTACCTGCATGGAAAATTTTTGCCTGAATAGATAACCCTCTGCAAAGCTGCAATGGGCTGAAAAAGGGGTCCTAAAATGAGCTGAGGTGCATTCCTGTATGACTAGGAATTACTGCACTGCCTACGTCCATTATGGATGAGCATGAATAATTCCTCACTTGTTCATAATGAAACTAATGGCTTTAGAGGATGGAAATGTCGATTTCATTTCAGTCAAGGTTTACTAAACTAAACCAACTAATTGTCCACTGTGCTTTTTTAGAAGCAGCCAATATTTTTCTCACTTGCCCTTGTCAGGTTGTTCCCCCATGTATTTCTAAATTCTTCTTCTACAGCTTAATGGCAATCGCACTCAAAAAAGCCAGAGTATCCTGGTCGAGAGTGAAGTTAGGTATGTACCCAAGAAGTAAAATTAATTGAAAAGGTTTGGGGTTTTTTTTGTTTAAGCATAGCTGGAAATTACAGCCAAAACTAAACCCCCTCAATTCAACCATTTGGCCTCAACTGGTGTGCAAGTAAAGGCTGAGAATAACATCCTGGAGACTAGCCTGCAAATAGATTCATAGAATGGTTGAGGTTGGAAGGGGACCTTAAAGATCATCCAGTTCCAACCCCTCTGCCATCAGCAGGGACAACCCCCACTAGACCAGGGTGCTCAAGTCCCCAGACAAACTGGCCTTGAACACTTCCAGGGAGGGGGCAGCCACAACCTCCCTGGGCAGCTTGTTCCAGTGTCTCAGCACCCTCATCATGAAGATCAACTTTCTGACTTCCAGTCTAAACCTCCTCTCTTCCATCTTGAAACCATTCCCCTGCTCCTCCCACTCCAAGCCCTTAGAAACAGCCCCTCCCCAGCTTTTCTGTAGCCCCCTTCAGGTAGTGGAGGACTGCTCTAAGATCTCCCCGGAGTTTCCTCTTCTCCAGGCTGAACAGCCCCAACTCTCTCAGCCTGTCCCCATAGGAGAGGTGCTCCAGCCCTCCACTCATCCTCGTGGCCCTCCTCTGGACACGGTCCAACAGTTCAATGTCCTTCCTGTGTTGGGGGCTCCAGAACTGGATGCAGTGCTGCAGGGTCTCAGAAGGTGATGATCACCTCCCCCAACCTACTGACCACAGATAATATTTGTAGGCAAAGAAACAGCAACAATCAGAAGAGTCATTTAAATGTGCACAAAACCAGGAGTAAAAGGCTTCTGGCAGCTCATGGGAACGTGTAACTAAAATAATAACTGGAAACTTACCACTTTCAAGCTGGGAACTACCTGTGAGCTGCAGAAGATGCTCCTCGTTAGTACGGATTCTCCGAGCAGTGAATGAAAAGCCCATCATATGCACATGTGCTGCACCAACACATTACACACCCAGACTGTATGAAAGCACTAAATCTACCACCAAACATGACATGGATTAACTGAACCCAGAATTTATCCTTCTCTTCTTTTCAAACAAGAGGAACACCAAGGACTTTATATTTTTCTATTTAATTTTATAAATCAATAGCTTTATAGACATACAAATAAACCAAATATATTATATTTGTGTTGAAACATCATTTCAAGGTTTAGTTTCAAACTAAAGCTTAGTTTGAGTTTAGAGAACGCTTTCAAACTCAAAATACCCTCTTTACAAAAACACATAAGCCTGTTTTACATAAAATCATTAGGGTTCGGAAGGGACCTCGAAAGATCATCTAGTTTTTCCTACTTTATTCTGTAAAGAGCACTTTAAAATTTAAGATTAGATCCTTGGTAGGAAAACAACCAAGACACAGGGTAGAGTATGAAAATAATCTGTAAGATGTCAGAAACACCTTTGCTGAGACAGGTTTCAAAGATACAAGCCTTTATTTCCTTTGACCAGGGGAACTTCCGACTACATGCTGACTGGCGTTCAACACAACACAAGCACGCAAACGTATTTCACCAGGGATACCAAGTTGTAGGGATCAAAGTCCTCTTACTGCCCAGTTCTCAAGGAAATGAAACACTTTACTGAGGCCCTTATAGCTAGACTCTCTTCCCATCAAAATACACAAGATTCATAGATTCCTAGAATGGTTTAGGTTAGAAGGAACCCTAAAGGTCATCTAGTTCCAACCCCCCTGCCATGAGCAGGGACACCCCCCATGATCACCCAAGACTGATGATGAACTGTTGTGCTGGTTTGACCCAGGAACCCAAGCTATTTGTGTTTAGCAGTGTCAGTAAACTATCCTGAACTTCAAATCATGGCTACCAAATACAAATGCTTCAACCCAACAGTTGCCCTCTCCTCCACACAGTTTTGTATGCCAACTCTCCTCAACCATTTCTCTTTCCGTGGAAATACCCTCATTGCCATCACACGAGAGAAGGTGCTCTCATTGCTTCTACTTATCTGGAATTGCCTAGCAGACCATTTCATTCAGAACCAATGTGATCAGAAAGCAGGCTCAACAATTCAAAACCACCAGCAAAAATAACCCCAGAGGAGCAACAAAACCTCTCCACATTACAGACATCATAGTTTGTGTGACTCAGACATCGTGGGCTCAGTGTTTTACTGCTCACACCAGTGCAAGGTAAGAGCTTTTCAATGCTCTTTCCCATCGTTGCCACCAAAGGACAACCACCCATGCCTTCCCGGCAGCATTCTAAAAACCCAACAAGCAGGATGATAAGAACAGATTAATGAGGTTTGCCACGACTACCCAGCGCTTTAGGGCAGTTTAAACAAGGTGTCTCATAGCTACAGTCATAGGTTTCAAAGGGAGAGGACTGAGAGAACCTCTAAGATGATATAGTTAGTAGTCTTGCTGATTTCCAGACATCTTCCACAATGATCTTAGAACAGTCTTAGGAAATCAAGACCAGTGATGAAAATCACTTGATGGGATAACAAACTAAGCTAAAACTGTGCATACACAGAGTGTTATTAGGGAGTCAGGGTGTTACACGTGAGTCAGGTCTTAGTAAGTAACTGGACAGGAACTGTAGGTATTGGAAAGCCAGTTACAAGATAAATTAGCATTGTTTTCCAGTTGTTCTCATAGAGTTTATGAGGCATCACTAATCAGTTACGTGGAAGTCAGTCCACACTGAGGTGGTTTTGTGTTGGCTTGTCCCAGTCCTCCTGTTCTTTCGTAGCAGCAGCTGACTGGACCTCTTTCCCAGCACTAAACCTTCTATAATGGACCAGATTGTGCTGCCAGACACGCTCTGTGAAGCACAGAGAACTCAGGGCTGAAAGCAGGCTCAAGGCCAATGCTCCAGCTCAGAACCAACCCTGTTAAGCTCCAAAAGGCCGGTGCAGAGTGGATGTTTTAATGGAAGTATCACCTTTCCCTTCCAATGCTCCCATCACTTCACAGATATGACCACCATCAATATCAAAAACTCATAAGAATGATAGAATCATTAGGGATCGGAAGGGACCTCGAAAGACCATCCAGTCCAATCCCCCTGCTACAGCAGGACCACCTAGACCAAGTCACACAAGAACAGATCCAGGAGGGTCTTGAATGTCTCCAGAGAATGAGTCCTCCAGTCCTGCAAACCTGAGCAATGCAGGATCCCTTTTGGTGCTCACGTCACAGAAGCAGCAGACACGAGTGCATCTCTGGTGAAGTCAGAACGTTATACCAGCCTGACAGCAGTGCTGGGCAGAGGCTTAAAGAGTCTGTGGAAAATACTTTAAGGAAAGACCCATCTGTAACTCATTTTCCTGCATCACCTTCCGTTCCGGTTTCTCTGCAGTTGTCCTTGCGACCCATTTTCTGTGTGTAAAGACCACGACCTGCAACAAACTCCTTCTAAAAATACTTAACCTTGACCAGCAAACTACCCACTCAGCTGTTTTCCCCTCAGTGTCCTTTAGCAGTGAATGAAGTTAGCAGCAGTGACCCTTCCAGTGATACTTAGAGAGTACTCATTGCGAAGACACTGCTCACAGTAGTTCTTCCAAGCAGAGATGACAGGGATGGAGCGACAAGGACTTGTCTGTTCCGTTTTGATTGGTTTTTTCTCTAAAGCAGGATTAAATGACAAAAACAAGGGTTGTTCCAGTGTTGCACGAATTCCCATTCTCCACTGACTTCATGCTTTCTCCTTTTCCCACTCAAATCCTGGCTGTTTCTAGTCTGGCTGCATCAGCAGACTGGCTGGGGCGAGGACACTGGGCTCCTTTTCCAGTAAGGGCTTGGAGCGGATGCTCCAGGGAGCCTGGGGAGGTCCCTTCACTGCTCCCATGGGCTGACGTGATTTCTCCACAACAGGAATCTCTTGTCGACTGCCTTGTTCTTTTTCCTCTTCTGCCGAAGTCTTTGCTGCTCTGTCTTGTGTTACAGGCTGCTCTTCCACTGGAGAGGGCAGACATCTATTAGTCAAAACCATCTGAGAAGTTCACGGCAACCAAGCTAAAAGAAAACTAATGGCAGCTTGGAGAGGGAGAAGTGTGGGGAGGGAGAAGTGTGGGGAGGGAGACACGTGGGGAGGGAGATGTGTGGGGAGGGAGAAGATTGGAGAAGGAGAAGCTTGGAGAGGGAGACACATGGAGGGGCAGAAGCGTGGGGAGGCAGAAGTGTGGGGAGGGAGTGCAAAATCTAATTGACAGAACTAGACCACCTCAAAAGAACAAAGAAAGAAAGAAGGAAATTAAAGAACTTGCTTCAAATATAAAGGAATGGTTTATCCTAGACAAACATCATGGGTTTGTGTTTTAGTGCCTAAGGACCCATTTAAGCATGCCCTGCCTGCCAGGCATAATGAAAGCCCTCACTCCGAGGCCAGAAGATCTCAGTTATTCACTGGCACAGTGTAAGAACTTTCTCTAACACATTAGAAAAGATATCAGATTGTTTATGAGTCCTGTTCAATGTCCTTAGCTAACATGTTCAACTAGAAGAAAAGACAGCTCTCATGGGAAGTTTTTGTTCCAACAGCTGGATTGGGTTAAACTGGGTTCTCTAGCAACTTCTGTAGTTAGGAGGTGTATGTGGTAAATGAGGCAACTGCTTGAACTCACTCCACCTCTTCTCACCACCCGAGCAGTGAGGAGGTTCAGTTGCCATCTGGAAGGCAGCATTTCCTACAAGTCAAAGGGTACCACTGGTAGCCTGTGGGCCAGGGAAGTCCCTGTGCTGGTAGCTACCATTGCACCAGAGATAGGAGACACACGTCCTGTATTCATCCCATCTTATTTTAAGCACAAAACACTCCCCAGGCAGTCAGACACCGTGTTTAACACAAAAAGCACAACTGAAGTTGCTGCCAGAGCACAAGAGCTTTCTGGGAAGACCCTGACTCCTCACACCATGTCTGTAATCCTCTCGGAATGTCAAAACACACTGCTGCACAGAGGTACCTTCCCTGTCAGTGTGAAGGGCATAACTTGCCTTCTGGTGAAACAAACCTGTGAATTCCTACAGAAACACAAAGCTGACTGGATTGTTAATCTTACTGGATTCTTCTGAGTGTAAAAGCATGAATAACAGGCAAATCTAAGGACTGAAAGGTCTCTTCACAGCAATACATTCAGGGCTTCTGCTGTGCACAGCAGCTTTAAACAGGTCGGAAATATCATTTCAATTCCTCTGTCTCCTCTCTAAGCCACTGCTCCTGCTGGTACAAAGGTGAGGAGAGATCTAATAAGGAAGAAAATCCTACTCACCGTATTCTGAAGGGCAGGCAGGATGAGTGTCTGCTGTCTCACACTCAATAACACCAACCGCTTTGGTCTCCGGAGGACCGCTACGCTCCTTTACCACTGCAAACTGCAAATACATACAATATGCAGAACATATTGAATGAATGCAAAGGGAACTGGGCTTCTGAAACCCAAGAGGCAAACCAGAAGGGCTACACAGTTCAAGCACAACAGGGGGAAAAAGGGCATCCTGGCTTCTGGGATGACCCTTACCCTGCGGATAATTAAGCATCGGAGTTGATGACAGTTCTGGACTTTCTTTGGGACGTGCACAGTCCCAACCTAGTACAGAGCTACCCTTTCTCTTTCCTTGCAAATCAGCCTTTCCAGACGTGAGGACACAATGTGTGAAAATGAACCCTCCCCACAGAGCTGGGGGTTATTTTTAGAGGCCTGCAGTCAGAGAGCAAAAAATCCTGTCAGACACAGGGAAGGGAGCAAGATAGCTCCCCTTTCAGGCTCTCCACACCACCTGAGGGGGTCAGTTCCATCACCCCCTGCTTGCAGTGGATGTGACACCTTGGAACCAGAAGATGGGGCACTCAAAGGGAACGTGCTGGAAAGACCAGGGGGAAAACAAATCACCCCAGGATCCCAGGAAACCTATGTGAAACGCTGTGGTGAGATGTTACAGAGGGAAAGAAAGAGGAAAGGCCAGTAAACTGGGGTTTTAAAGAGCAGCAAAAACATCTGCAAAGAAGATGCTCCAGTGGTCCAGGTAGAGAACTGGGGGATGTGTGTAGCTAGATCACAGACACAGCAAGTGTGATTACTTAGGCATTTACATAAATCCTGCAGGTTAGCAGCTGCTAATCCACATGGGATAGGGTCTCGGAGGAGATTCAGCTACACCCCTTCTGCAAAATACCTACTGTGCAAAGCAGAATGCTTGCTGGATAGAAGAAGTCTCTGAATAGCTGACAATCCAGATGTGTGCACAAGCTGAGCTGGGCTTACACACCTCCAGAACACACTTAGCCTGGCTTATGGAACTCTAATGCAAACGTGAGCAAATACCCCAGCATACCCTCAGCTAAATGGAGCCTCATCTGTCAGAATAGAAGTAACAGCAAAAACACTTGGACAGTTTATAGATAGAGCTGCAGTATCACAATACCTACAATTTCATATCCATGATAGAGTAAAACCTTGCTTTCCTCTACATCAAACCAGATGGGTGGGAACAACCAAGTCTTTGCACTCCCTCTCCCCAGCCTGGGAGTAGTGCTAGCACTAAGGGCTGCAAAAGGAGTGGGATTCAGAGGCTCTTCAGTGCTACTGCACACACACATCACCCAGGCCCCATATTTTGTATTTCGTTAGGGTTAATCATCCTGTGTAAATCAATAGCACCCAAAAACCTATTGCAGTACCTTCAGGATTGAGGCCATGATCATAGAATTGTAGAATCATTAGGGTTTGGAAGGGACATTGAAAGATTATGTAGTCCAATCCCTCTACCACAGCAGGATCACCTGACATTAAATAATCACTTTTTTAACATAAAGTTCCCCTGAAATTCACTAAGTGCACAGAAAAAATGAACAACTTCCTGCTGCCCTTTGGCAGCTCTACACTTCCTGACCTCTGTGCCTGCATGCATGAAGCTCCAGTGAATTCAGCACTCAATGGGATGAGAAAATCACATGCACGAACCCACAGAAATCCATTACTGTGTTAAGCAGCAATAATTAGCTAAGGCTCAGTGATTCCCTCTTCAAGCCATTTGCAATGAATTACTATATTAATGCATTGGATGTCTCCCGGTGCAATCATGCATGGTGAGAATGAACACAAGTGTGTAACTGATGAGTAGCTTGGGTTTGTTTTTGTCGATTCAGTCCACTGCTTAGCTCTACAATTACTCCTCTATTCAGAGAAATAATCACTGACCACTAGCATTAACTGTGGGACCATCAGCAGGTGGGGACAGGACTGATGAGCTGCAGGCTTCCTACAGCACTGCTGGCAGGCAATGAGCCGTCTGCTGTCCCAACAGATGTTCCTGATTTTCCCAGCCTCAGATATTTTGCAATTTGTGGGTTCTCTGCTATGAAGAAATGATAACATGACCCCACTTCAAGCACATTTGTTGTCCAGTTCCTGGAGGAGCAAAGTGCTGGTAAGAAAAGGTCCACAAGAGTATGCAATTGACCAGTTGTCAGGTCCTTGAGGGATGTGTGGTAACCAAGGTTGAGCCAGTTCAGCACTCCTGTAAGCTCGATTGCATGTTTCAGTGGTTACCCATCCCCAAAGCCTCTCAGCTGCTCAACCTAAGCCATTTGCAAAGCCTTCTTCAGGTTGAATTAAACCCCTTATGCTTGCACTATAAATATTCCATGATACTCAACGCTCAAACAGACTCCCAAGTAGAACAAATTCAGCTCATTCTGGACTTACAGATTCAGAACAGAGACAAACTTCAGGCCATTTAAAATCAAATCCTTTTGTGACCATGACTGCTAAGCACACACTCCTTGTACCTTTCCAGCTATAGTTGGGTGGCTTTAAATCCTTCCAATAATAGAAAAACACGTGCAGTTACCCCAGTTAAAAGGGTACGTACTTTACTGGAGTCAATCACCAAGCCCATAGAAGTATAAACTCTTCCAGCAGTCTGTCCCACTGGCACAGCTCTGCTCGTTTTGCAGTGTGTGCTGCTTAGCTAACGTGATGCTACCTGCACCAGTACAGTAGTACTTGCTCACAGCTTATTCAGAGCTGTGTGTGCAGGGAAAGTCAGGCCACTCTGAGAAAGGAGTCTCAGGTAGAGCACAGATGTAGCCACAAATGACAGTTCAGTCACTTTGGACAGCTTGAATTTTGACCCAGCAGTCCAGTGTCATTTTAATGCCAGCAGGAGTCAGGTTCTTAGATCAGATCTCACGGAACCAAACTCTCCAATCCAGCTTCAAAAACAACAACAGAAACAGGCCAGTAAAACCAGATCGTGGTGGCTATTCCCCCTACACCAGTGCAAAATCAGTGGTTCATATCCCTTCCAACCCATCCAAGAGCATCCTGCTGGTCTGTCTTTACCAGGCAGCAATCGCTAATACAAAGACCTCTAACTTCCTCAGCACCCAAAATGAAGTTCCTCATCTCACGCAGCACACACAGTACTTGGCTTCCAAGAAGACTTTTGCAGAGGGCACACTTCCCTGTGAAAATAACTCGGTGATACACCATGTCACCACATTGCCATTTCCTTAATTTAGCACACAGCTCCCCAACTGTTGTGTTCAAAGCTAACAATAACACGGGCTAATGGTTGCAATACAGCCAGGCAGCTGTGAACTCGGAGGGATAACAATGAGGTAAGATGAACTAGGGTTCACAGCAAAGCACTCGCTGACTTTAGCCGCTGTTTAATGTATTTAAGATGTGAATTATTTGATGGATAATCTCAAGTGGATCCCTAACGCCCTTTGATCCTTCCTGCTTCCCTCTCCGCTCCATATTAATAGAGTTACCTGAGACTTGTTGCTGGTAGGTGTCACATTCTCGTTGTCAGCACAGCTGCTGGCATCTCTTATCGCTTCTGCATAGAGATGATTCTTATACAAGTTTCGATTTCTGCAACAGAATGAAATGAAACAAATGATTTTGTCTCGGGAGGACCAGATGCAGATTCCTTTCAGATATTCTTCTGCAGCGATGTACGGAAGGGCCACACATTAGTTCTCTTTCATTGGCTTTAAGACGTATTTAAAAGGCAAGTAGAGAGAGCACTGGAGGCCATGGTCTAGGGCTTGGGGAGATTTTGGTATTGTGTCCAGTTTTGGGGCCCTCAGTTCAAGAAGGACACAGAGCTGCTGGAGGATGTGCAGCCTAGAGCAACGAAGATGGTGAAGGAAGAAGAACAGATCCTTTATGAGGAAAGGCTGAGGGAGCTGGGTCTCTTGAGCTTGGGAAAGAGGAAGCTGAGGGTTGACCTCATTAATCTCTATAAAGATGTGAGGGGTGGGTGTCAGGAGGATGGAGCCAGGCTCTTTTCAAGTTCATCTGGTGATGGGACAAGGGGCAACAGTGCAAGTTGGAACAGAAGAGGTTGCATATAAATAACAGCAGGAATGTCTTCCCTGTGAGGGTAATGGAGCATTGGAACAGTCTCCTTCTCTGGAGATTTCAAGATCCCCCTGGCTGTGTTCCTGTGTGATTTGGTCTAGGTGATCCTGCTGTGGCAGGGCGATTGGACTGGATGATCTTTCGAGTTCCCTTCTGATCTCTAATGATTCTATGATTCTCTGTTGATGTGAGGGCTGGATATGGTGATGCTGGAGGTCCTTTCCAACCATGAGGATTCTACGATTACTGTCAATTACTGCACTGCAGTTACAACAGCTTATCAGAAACAGAAGACAGTAAGGAGTGAACAAATATTTGTTCCAATGTGCCCTCTGTTAAAGGATCTTTTATTAGAAAGAACAATAGGCCTTATATTTTTAACTACTCACTTCCATTTTCTTATATTATTTACAATATTATTATTGTTTATTATTTTTATACATAATATTTATTTAGAACTGTGATTTATTACCATAGTTATAATATTTATAGTATGTATTATAATATCCATCTATATCTTTCTATATAATATATAGATATATAATCTCTATGTATTACAATATTAAGTATTATAATCCTTCTATTACTTATAATACTCTAGCAAAGATTGAGCTTCCAGCCAATAAAACAAACAGCATTTGGGGCTGAAGCACATGAAGAAAAACCTAGCTTTATCTTTGAACACCATTAATAGTTAAGAGTTATGTAGCTCAGTTCTGCAGTCACCTGCTCAAGGTATGAAAAACACCCATTCCAGCAAACACTATGAAATAAACAACTGAAATCTCCCAAAAGCTTGGAACTAAGACATCTCTGGGAAAAAGCATGACCAACAGAATTAGCTCAAGGGGTAAATACAATAAGAAGCCAAAAGTACAATGCAGAGTTGGAAAAGAATATGAATACTCGGCTCTAAATTCAAACCTCGTTAGTTTTGCAGTCCAGCAGCAATCTCTGTTGGCAGTATGAATGATAAGGCAGTACTTACAGCCATCAAAACCATGACTGACTTCTTTTTTCTCCTCCTAGACATCACTAACAAGATTAATGTTACACTCTTCAACAGTTCTAACAGGCTACTGTGAATGAAATCTAATAGGTGTGAACCAGAGAAAATAGGAACAGAGGAGGTTCCATATCAATATCAGAAGGAACTTCTTCCCAGTGAGGGTCACGGAGCACTGGAACAGGCTGCCCAGCAGGGTTGTGGCGTCTCCTTCTCTGGAGACATTCCAGACCCATCTGGATGTATCCACAAGCAGAATGCTGAGGGATAAGATAAATGGGTTTGTTTTGACATGCTGCTGTGCATGGTCTCTCACCTGGATGATCTTGTTCTGCATGGCAGAACAAAATGCTGTCAAAGCTCAAGAGTTCCAAAATCCACTACGTACAGCTCACACACAGGCACAGGCATAGAATCATTAGGGTTCAGAATAGATCTCAAAAGATGATAGAGATGAATGAGGTCCCCTCTCAGCCTCCCCTTCTCCAAGCTCAAGAGACCCAGCTCCCTCAGCCTTTCCTCATCAGGGAGGTGCTCTACTTCCTTCATCATCTTCATTGCTCTATGCTGGCCACCCTCCAGCAGCTCTGTGTCCTTCTTCCATATGACCTACTCAAGAGGATCACTAATGTTACAACTGACTTTACATCTATCTGTGCCAGATGGACTTGGTGGTCATGGGAGCCTTCACATGGGACAGAGAACCAGCATGTGAGGCTGGTTGACCACATGTGGGTGAGAGGCTAAGAATTCCTCAGTCCTAGTCCCATTCCTACTGTCACTTTCTGTATGACGTTGGCCAACAGAAGTGGAAGGGTAGTGGGTCCTCACTTCCAGAGGAAGATAGAAAGCTATACTGCAGTTACAACTACAGTCACTGAACCACCCAACACAATGCTTCTTGTTCTCCAGTTCACACTATTTCACCTTGGCAGGAGCAGACATTCAGTTAATTTTCTCTAATGAAAAGGAGGATAGGAGTCTCCATTTTCCAGGCACAGGACCAGGACTATGCCAGACTTAGTTGGTGCATTTCAAAATAGAGTAGATCATGCAAAAAAAAGAAGCATCACAATTTCAACCCAAATACTGGTTTTGAGACTTGACTCTACACAGTAAGGAAGGCAACACCAAACAAAAGGGATAGCTAGCAAAGAAAAGCTGAATCACAGAAAGTTAGGGGTTAGAAGGAACCTTGAAAGATCATCTAGTCCAACACCCAACTGTCCTATCATGACCGTTTGACGGGTCTAGAACTCTTGGGAGAAACCAAGGAAGAAGCAAATAGAATGCTCCTGAACTCTCATCGGTGCAAATGATGGCTGCTCTTTAATCCTATTAGGATCTGTACTTGCCAAGTCACTGATTCCTGAATACTGCAGGCCGGGGACATACTAGCAAATTTCTGAGCTACTCAGGGTTTGAATTACTGAAAAGCAAAAGAGTATCAAGGGTGGTATATGGTGATTTCCATGAGCTGAGGAACTGCTCACCATCTTCACCGTGAGCCCCTTCTGTGAAAGACAACATCACCTCGTGCCACCTGTTTGGAAGCCCTACCTGCGGCAGTAGGCAGTCAGGAATCCCAGCAGCAGAAGGAGGACCAGGACTGCTATGCACACTGTGATGGTGATATTCCTCATCTTCACCTGCTCAGTGTTCTGCTGCTCCCACCACTCCAGGTCGCTGAACTGGCAGCGCTCCCCGACATAGCCCATCACACAGCTGCCAAAAGGAAGCGAGCACACACTGTAACTGACAGCAGAGGAACAACCCCAGATCATCACTTCACTCACCTTGGGTATTGATTTCTCATTGGCAACCACTACTGAACTATCTGGTTGAATTTAGTAGTGGCAAAGACAAAATGAGTCTCAAGGAAAGGCTGTCAAGACCTGTAGAATTCAACACTAGACCATTCAGTTATTGTAAAGATACTGAGTCATCTATGGAACTAACAGAGAGCTAATAACTTCTAGGTTCCAATGGGTAAAGAATAGGAAAAAAGTAGGTACCATAAATTCTGCTGTCTCTAGTGTTTCCCTAAGTTTTTCCTTTCAATGGTTTCCAGCAGCAACCCTCTGTCTTTTTTAAATAAGCACTATAGGAGTCACTCATCTTTTCAGAGTGATTTGGTTAAGGGAATCAAATTTTAATCTAAATCCTGAATTTAAGAGAAAAGATTCATTAAAGTGTTTCAAAAATCCCCACCCCATGTGAGATTTTAATTCAATTTAATTTTAATACAAGGTTCTTCTCCAGGCAGTTTTTCCCACCTTAAAACCCAATATAGAAACACCTTGTGCATGAAATGCTCAAATCAAAACTCCCAGGAAGTGAGAAATAAATACATCGACAGGAATGTCAGGCTAGTTTTACTGTCTAAGGTGAGAGACAGCAAAAAGGAAATCATAGAATCCTTAGGGATCGGAAGGGACCTTGGAAGATCATCCAGTCTAATTCCCCTGTCACAGCAGGATCACCGAGACCAAGTTGAACAGGAACACAGCCAGGCAGGTTTGGAACGTCTCCAGAGAAGGAGACTCCACAACCCCCCTGAGCAGCCTGTTCCAGTGCTCTGGTACCCTCTCTGGGAAGAAGTTCCTTCTGATATTGATAGGGAACCTCCTCTGTTCCAGCTGGCCCCTTATCCTATCCACAGATGACCTTGAGCAGACCCTGGCTCCATCCTCCTGACACCCACCCCTCACAGATGTAGAGACATGAATGCTACAAATTTATTTGGTAGAAGTTAAAAATTTCCTAAAAATAAAAGTGCTTTCCTAAAACAGGAAATTATAACTGTAAAAATTAAAAGTACAATCAATTCCCTAACAGCTTCTCAGCAATGTAGGCTCAGATTCTTCTCACAATTCTCCCCTGTCTTTGACTCACTCAAGTCAAAAGACCTAGTCCAATGAGCAAAAGAAGCAGGACACGACCTGCAGCAGCCTTTACCCACTGTGCTGCAAACATTCTATCAGCATCCATCATTCAATCAGGCACAAGCACTCTCGCTCTGTCATAAATGAGAACGCACAGATGTTGGAAGACAGAAAAGCAGTCATTTCTTCACGTAGGATCACAAATTCCAATCGGGCTAGAACGTCTACCTTCTAATGTGAGGGCTTTCACTAATTAAAACGCAAACACTAATGCTGTATGTGATTTCTGCTAGATACCTGTGCTCGGGACTGGTTTCCCAGGACTTGTTGGGGTGTGAGGTGTGAGAGGCTCCATGAATGAATGCTGCCATCTAGTGAGAACTCAGCGGGGTGAACACTCAAACCCTGTCCGCCAAGTTAATCTGGAATCATGGACTGCCTTGGGTTGGAAGGGACCTCCAAAGGGCATCTAGTCCAACCCCCCTGCAACAAGCAGGGCCAGCTCTAACTAGAACAGATCGCCTGGAGCTCCCTTCAGCCTGACCTTGAATGTCTCCAGGGATCATCTCTCCAGGCAGCCTGTTCCAGTGGTCTGCCAGCCTAATATTCAAGAACTTTTTACTCATGTCCAGCTGAAATCTACCCTTTTCTAACTATCACCCCTCAACCCATCATTCCATGCCCTTGTGAACAGTCTTCCCCAGCCTTCTGATAGCCAGCCCCTTACAGGTATTGGAAGGTCCCCCCACTCCTCTTCAGGCTGAATAAACCCAACTCTCTCAGCTAGAGAGATGGTGGAGCCTNTAACTAGAACAGATCGCCTGGAGCTCCCTTCAGCCTGACCTTGAATGTCTCCAGGGATCATCTCTCCAGGCAGCCTGTTCCAGTGGTCTGCCAGCCTAATATTCAAGAACTTTTTCAGGCTGAATAGCTGAAATCTACTCTTTTCTAACTATCACCCCTCAACCCATCATTCCATGCCCTTGTGAACAGTCTTCCCCAGCCTTCTGATAGCCAGCCCCTTACAAGTATTGGAAGGTCACTATAAGGTGTCCCCCCACTCCTCTTCAGGCTGAACAAACCCAACTCTCTCAGCTAGAGAGATGGTGGAGCCTTCATCCCTGGAGACATCCAAGGTCAGGTTTGATGGGGGTCCAGGCAATCTGCTGTAGCTAGAGATATCCCTGGTTGAACTAGATGACCTTTGGAGGTCCCTTCCAACCTAAATACATTCCTATGCTTCTGCGATATCATTGTGGAGTCTCCTCCTCTGGAGAAGTTCCAGACTCGCCTGGCTGTGTTCCTGTGTGACTTGGTCTGGGTGATCCTGCTGAGGCAGGGGGATTGGACTGGATGATCTTTCGAGGTCCCTTCCATCCCCTAATGATTCTGTGATCATTCATCAGCTCAGAATACCCAACTTCTTGTACTTACGTGCAGGCATAGTCTTGTAGGTCAGCAACGTAATTGCACACTCCGCCGTGGAGGCAGTACGACTCGTAGGACGGAGGACATCCTACAGTATCCCCTCGCGCAGAACGTGTGGAGTATTCATTGCTGACGACAGTTGGGGGCAGAGTAGATTCTGAAACACAGGATTTCAGAAGGACATCTCACACGTTTGGCCACGTTGGTAGCAGGATCTTATGGAAGAGTTCCAGAACTTTAAGACAGGGAAGCAGGTAAAAATCATTTACAACCGATCACTTGTGTTTCACCTGTTTGTTTACGTTGCATATCAAATGTAGAGGTGTGGAACTTTCTAGAAAAACATTACATATATTTCATTGTAGTGATAAAAACACCATTCCAGCAATACAAGTACCATGCATACAGTACCAGACCCAGATGTACAGGTGCAAGGTGACTGTATTTCCCACGAACCTGGATCTCAGCCTGAAGGTTTCATGTGCAACCTGTTGTTCTTATACAGATGATCTCTGCTGACTGTTTTTATGTGCAACTGTAGATCCTGGTTTTTGCTGTTTCAGGCTAGCTCAGGTATGGATAACAACATCACCGGGGAAGCAGGAACTATTTGCTCAATTCTTCAGAGGGTTCTGTAGCCTCCTCTGAATTGCACTCTGCCACCTACATCCAAATTAGCTGGGTTTAAGGGGAGCTAGAACACCTCTATGGTTATACCCTTAGAGAAAGGAAGTGCTTTCCTGCCTGCTTTAAGGCTACAGAAAATCTATAGGTCAGAGCCAAAGGTCTCCATGGCAAAGAATTTCTAGCAGTGTGGTTTAGCACAAGTGTGCTCATGGCACTCACACGGGTGTGTGGTGGGTTTTGTGACTCATACCACATTTAGTGCAACCTGATTGCTGATCACACAGAACTGGGTTGTGTCGCCAACACCCCAGCAGACTATGCAGCCATTCAGCGAGACCTGGACAGGCTGGAGAGCTGGGCAGAGAGAAATGGAATGAGGGACAACAAGGGGCAGGGGAGAGTCTGGTATCTGGGCAAGAACAACCCCAGGGACCAGGAGAGGTTGAGGACTGACCTGTTGGACAGCAGTGTAGGAGAAAGGGACCTGGGGGTCCTAGTGGACATCAGGATGACTCTGAGCCAGCAATGTGCTCTTGTGGCCAAGAGGGCCAACACCATCCTGGGGGTGGGGGATCACAAGGAGGGTGGTCAGCAGATTAAGAGAGGTTCTTTTCTCCTTCTACTCTGCATTAGTCAGACCTGATGATGAAGGAAGTAGGGTACCTTCCTTATGAGGAAAGGCTGAGGGAGCTGGGTCTCTTGAGCTTGGAGAAGAGGAGGCTGAGGGGGGACCTCATTCCTGTCTCTAAATCTGTGAGGGGTGGGTGTCAGGAGGATGGAGCCAGGCTCTTCTCAAGGTCATCTGGTGACAGGACAAGGGGCACTGGGTGCCAGCTGGAACAGAGGAGGTTCCGTATCAATCTCAGCAGGAACTTCTTCCCAGTGAGTGTACCGGAGCACTGGAACAGGCTGCCCACGGGGGTTGTGGAGTCTCCTTCTCTGGAGACATTCCAGACCAGCCTGGATGTGTTCCTGTGCAGCTTGGTCTGGGTGATCCTGCTGTGGGGTCCCTAATGATTCTATGATTCTATGAAACGAGCAAAAGCTTAAGCAACTGCAGAGGGAGCAGGGATCCCAATACGTGTTGTACTTTAAATAATTTCCTTCTGGTTTTCTGCAGAGGCAGTTGTGTGACAATCACACACGATCCCTCCATCATCAGACAGTCACTTGATCTGGAGTAAAATTCACTACGTGAAGTGGGCTGACATGGAGCCAAACAATGAATCACTTTTGGATCTCCCCAAAGAGCACTGCTGTGACACTGAGGCTCCAGAAGGAGGGTCAGATAGTCACTAGTGCTGATGCTTCAGCAGCTCCCCTAATCCAATTGGCAACCAGATTTTCTAAAGAGTTTCAGAGCCCTCTGAAAAATTAGCCATTGGATCTGAAAGACCAGTTTATTCTGAGGAATTAAATGGGATGTAGGTTATGCACAGCTCTTGTGTCAGGCTACTGCAGAGGGAGAAATGGGCAGTTAAAAAAAGAGAGGCTGGTATCACCTCCAAACATGCTACATCCAAGGAGCATTTCTTTAGCTGCTGAATGTGAAGACTCTATGGATTGAGAGATGTCTCTGTACATGTAGACAGTAAAAATCAGCTATCTCCAAGCTGGGTTAGTATCTGATCTCCCCACTCCACTTCAAAACAGCCTTCCAAAGCAATTCTCAACGGTCCTGGAAGCTGCCCAGCGGGTCAATATAGAGGGCTTCCTTAATTCCCAGGTATAATAATGTCTGTAAGAGCATGGTTCTTGGTTAAGATCCATTTCATTGCTCACTCCATCTACTCACTGCAACCGATGCCAGTTCCAGAAGCATCATCAGCACACGAGCAAGTAAAGTTTCCTTCCGTATTGGTGCAGGTTGTGTTCTCTCCACAGGTATGAGACCCCACCTTGCATTCATCAATATCTGTCACCCAAACAGTCTGCAGTTAGAAGAATGAAATGCCTCAGAGCATCAGCTAAAATGGCACAAGAATGAGTGCACTAGAGTTCGTGAGAAGACTTACCTGTACTAGACATAATCTGGCACTGCTGGTCATAGCCTGAACCCTGGGTGGGCACTGGGTACTGCCAGTTTGTGCTATCGCATTAAGCCAGCTGAAGGGTTAGGCACAGTGGAGATGCCCACCCCTGGGCCATCTACCTGGGCCAGCCTCGACAAAAAGTTTAGGCAGAAGAAAAAGGGTCTGGAAACCTACAGCTTGTGCAAACACTTAAGGAATTGAGCCTCGGAAATGCTGTGGAAAGGATTCCTGATTCCAACAAGATCTTGCAGACTCAGAGCCTGTGTCAGGCTCATATACACCTCTCACCCACATCCTGCTGCACACCCTCACCCTACCATCACAGCTCCTGCAGCACTGCTCCAGGTGGCAGCTCCTGCCAGGCTGGCACTCACCCTCAAACGTGGGAACTTCCAAGGGTTCACAGAGTAGTTCGGAAGCCTCTGATTCATTTTATGAGCTGTCAGCAGGACACACTTGACAGATGTACTTTGGGGGAACAACATCACAGGTTTGCCATGCCATTACTGTGCAATCAGTGCTTAAACCCCTGCCACGCTTTCTGCAGTAAAATGAACGGGACCTGGCCCAAAGCAGTACAGAGCACTTTGGAAAGCAAAAATACAGGAACAAAACTGTTACAGCATGTTCCAAGAAATGTGATTTCACGAATACAACGTGATCTCATGTTGTACCATCTCTGGGTGTACTGGCACACATTCATGGACAAGGTGCAGAGACACAGGTATCTAAAACCTATGAACAAAACCTCTTCCCTTGTTTTTACTGTACAACTCAAGTCATCAAATGCAAAATCCTGTTTACATCACAACCTCTCGTGGTTTATAAGATGCTGTGGAAACCTTTCTTACTGTATGCTGGACTGTAGGAAGGTCATGGAGTGGTTTTCAACACAGAGGTAGGTAACGCAGGGGTTCTAGTTGAGCAATTTCTATCACAGACAGCGAGAGCTCACAAGGACTTGTGACTTCTGTCTGCACCTCCAAACGGCCTCAAAGGCATGAGCTCTGAATTTCTGGCCACTCCTTGAACCTCCAGCCTCTGATACTGCCCTTTCCATGCCCATAACAACAATATTGTTCCTGATTTTTCAGGTCTAAGTCCAATAGAGACTGTGTGAGAATTGGGTCAAATTTAATGGACCTTTAAATAGGCTATAAAAACAAAAGGAAAAAGAGAAGGACAAAGAGAAGCCAAGACTCTCAAAGCTCAGAACAAACTCTCTGCTAATCAAATACCAAGGGTAAAAACCTTCCTGTTCTTTCCTATTTCCTGCTAAAATTGATTAAAAAATTAAGAAACTTACGGAATGAAGGGAGGACCTGGCTTTAGAGCTGGATGAAAAAGTCAGTGGGGTCTGATTATTAACAAGACTCTAAATGGACTCTAGTTGTCAGTGCTAACACTTTGAAGCTCATGCCTATTAAACAGGCCTGGAGTTATTTGATGAGTGTTATGACACACTCAATACCTGCTTTCGTTTATATTCATGGCAACGATTTCCAATAAAGCTCTACTGCTTCACCTCCACTTCTCTCCTCCCCTTCTCTCCTCCGCTATCTTCTGCTGTAGCTACTAAAAAGACTGCAAACATTGAAAGGAGGTATCCGCTGACAGCTGCAGGCTTGAATACTGAACAGTCACACCCAACAGGAAGCACAGAATCAAAAAGGAGGAGATGATAAATGTCTGGAGAAGCCACTTTAGCATCTGAGCCCCGACCAGAGTTTTCAAAGCAGAAGCAGAACAGCTCATTTAACAGTTAAGAGTTTAAAGCAAGACCAGCTCAAATCATAACACATGTCTCTAGCTCAGTCATCCCATCCCAGCCTTCCAGACACAGCAGAGCCCTCACACAAGCCCATACCATAGCAGTGGACTCCATCTCCAGTGTAGCCCTCCAGGCATTTACAGACATAGCCCCCTTCCGTGTTGATGCAGCCTGACACGTTCCGATTGCAGCGGTCCATGTTTACAGCACACTCATCCACATCTGCGAGACAAAACACGGAGAAGGGACACGTGGTTCATGAAGCAATCAGGAAGATGAGGGAAATGGAACGTCTACATCATTGATCTCCCCCAGACTATACTATCGTTTGTCATTTGAGCATCTGAAACAAATAGGAAGAGAAGGGATGTGTGTGTTTGGTATGAAATTTGATGGGGCTGTTCTGCATAGAATCACAGAATCCTTAGGGATTGGAAGGGACCTTGAAAGATCATCTAGAACAATGCCCCTGCCCTCCTGATAGCAGGTTCACCTAGACCAAGTCGCACAGGAACACATGCACGTGGGGCTTGAACCTCTCCAGAGAAGGAGACTCCACAACCGCTCTGGGCAGCCTGTTCCAATGTTCCATTACCCTGCCATGGCTTATACAGCACAGTTGTATAAGAGCTGTGAGAAGAGATTTGCTTCCTCTCCCCCATCTCTACAGTTTCCTAGAAGGTTGCATTAGTATAGGAAGCATAGGAAGGACATCGAGGTGCTGAGGAGAGTGCAGAGAAGGGCTGCTGGGCTGATTAGTGGTCTGGAGAACAGGACTGATGGGGAGATGTTGAAGGGTGGTTCAGCTTGGGGAAGAGGAGGGTGAGAGACCTCATTGCTCACTGCAACTACCTGAAGGGAAGTTGCAGTGAAGAGGGTGTTGGCCTCTTCTCCCTAGTGACGTGGGGAACCAGCAGAAGTTGAGATTGGATCTTAGGAAAACTTCTTTCCAGAAAGAGTGGGGAGGTCTTGGACCAGGCTGCCCAGGGAGGGGGTAGAGGCACTGTCCCTGGAGGGGTGCAACAAATGGGTTGACATGGTGTTTTGGGAGTGGTTAGGGATCATCGTGTGGATGGCTGGACTTGATGATCTTGAAGGTCTTTTCCACTCTTGATGATTCTATAATTAATGTCTCTTATTACCGTGGCATGATTTCCCCTTCCTGGTAAATCCTTTCAAACACTGGCACATGGCACCATCTTCCAGCAAAACACACTGTGCGTTGACCCCACATTCGAGTGCAGTGCAGTCATCTTGATCTACAGCATAAACGAAAGCAAAGATACCTCTAGTTGCAGTTGGACAGATCAAAGAACTGTGTACAGAAAATAATCCCCCCCAGACACCAACCCAACTGAACACTAACATCAGCATATAGAGTCATTCATAGATTCCTAGAAAGGTTCAGGTTGGAAGAGACCTTAAAGATCATCTAGTTGCAACCCCCTTGCCATAAGCAGGGACACCCTCCACTAGACCAGGTAGCTCATGGCTCCAAAAGCTTGAAACATAGTTCTGCAGGGTTAGTGACAACAGATGGGTTATTTTTTGCTTCTCTCCTTCTATTTGCAAGCAGTGAGATTGCATGGAGCAGAAAGACCCAGTATATCAATGCATGACTGTGTCTGGCTTCTCTGTCACTGTTCTGGGCAGTGAACCAGGTTTGCTGGTGTCATGTGGCATTCACCTTTCTCAAGGGGGAAAGAGGGGCTTTGCTCAAGAGCTTGCAGCACTCGTTGACAGGACCTCAGACTAGGCTTGAAGGGTGTAAAGCTTTAGCTAATTTGAGTGTTTCCTGCAGAAAAGATGTGAAGTTTGGCTTTAAAACATCTTGAGGTCTTCCTTTCTAAGTTGGTCATCGTCTGCTGATCGTAAGGGGTTTTGTCAAACCCCCCCTTTGTGTCTGACACTTTGGATGGGAGCACTTGGTTGAAATACAGTCAGGGACTCTGACCCACGACATCAGCAGCAAGCCAGGTGAGACACTTCGGGTTCTAGAGAGGAGGACCCCCACAACACCACGCTGCAGCTACAGCCTCTGAAAAGGGGAAGGAGTGCAGTATCAGGGATGCCTGTTACAATACTACAGTTAGAGGGACAAGATGCTCATGAGGACCCTCAGCCTGCTCCTTTGAGGCATGCTGGGGGCAGTGGAGCACAGAGATGAGCCAGGGGCTGCTGAGGTGATAGAAGCAAACTGAGATATCTTCTCAATATTTCCCTAATTAAGTGGTGTTTCTCTAATGAGGTGACACTACTGACAGCCCAGCTGAAGAGCCTCTACACCAGGGCATGCAGCGTGGGCAACAGCAGGAGCTGGAAGCTACTGTGCTGCTAGTGAGCTATTCGATTGCTGTTACTGAAACTTGGTAGGGTGAGTCCCATGACTGGAGTGCAACTCTTGACAGCTGCAAGTTGTTCAGAAGTGGTAGGCAAGGAAAGAAAGGCAGAGACAATGACCTCTACATCAAGAGCTGGAAGAGCTGTGCCTGGATAGTAGCCATGAACAGGTCAAAAGCTTAGGAGTAAGAATTAGAGGCTATGGAACAGGGCAACCTTGTGGATGGTATCTCCTACAGACCGCCTGACCAAAAGAAGTCTATTGATGAATCCTTCTTACACCAGCTACAGAAGGGTTCATGTGTGAGGGTGGTGAAACACTGGAACGGGTTGCCCAGAAGCCCCATCCCTGGAAACCTTCAAGACTGGCACAGATGATGCTCTGAGCAACACAATCTAGTTGACAATGCCCCTCCTCACTGTAAGAGTTCATTCAGTCAAAGCACTCTATGATTCAACAGATCTATTAGAGCTGTTGTCTTTGTCCAGATGGAGTTGAAGGGTCACTTAGCATCAGGGATCTCTGGCTATTGCTTGCAAAACCTATTGAACAAATTAATATCCCAGAGTCATTGACCGTATGTAGGATTCAACGGGTGTGCAGTGGGTTTGCTCAGAAGAACTTGACAGACATACTAAATCTAAAGGAGAGGTTACCACAAGACTTCCAGATTAGAAATATTTGTTCCCTATGCTTGATTTTTAATAATCCCTTTACTTGATTTTCCCTATAAACTTGATTTTTAATTTTCACTGACATAGCAAAGACATATGGAGACAAAGGAGAAAGCAGTCCTACCTGGCATAACCCCATAAACTCAATGTCTTTGAAGAAGATTAGGAGCATGAATGCCACCTTTTTTGACACTGAAGCTTTCTTTTTCAAAAGGCCTATTGCTTTCTGTTCTAGAAAGCTCTTTAGAGCCCCACAATAAATAGAAGGTAGACAATCATCAGGCTGTACCTGATACCATGATTTCAGCCACCAATAAAACACCAGTCTGTTGTTTTTCTCCACCGCTCAATGTCCCACTGCTTTGTGTGCTCCACGGCGAACTCGCTGGTGTTGGTATCGGCACTATCTCCTTGTCTACAGAGATACTCCCTGAAAAAGACAAGAAAAAAAGAGATACAGACTTTTAAAATCTGATTTTCTAGCACTTGTCTACTTTCCAGTAGTAGTGATCATTTCCTACTACAAGGAACATCCATATCCTCCCAGACTAGACTGTTAGTGGCCTCAAGTTATTCCTAAACCATTCAGTGCTGGGTTTTCTCCAGTACCAGCAGCAAGGATTGCAACTCATTGACCACAATATTGTCAGCCATGGGAAAAACAGCGGTGATCAGACAACAGGTTGACAAGAAGAGAACACACCAGTGTCCTCCTTCTTCAAAGACACTGTCATTTATTGTGCAGAGCACAGTGAACACTGCCCAGTGCCCTCTGTCAGCATCCTCAAAGTTTTGGAGGAGTTTTTTGTGATTGGAGGATTGTACCTGCTGTTGTAATGGGAGCATCCACAGCATGACAGGTTTTCCCATCCAAAGTTCTCCTGAATCCCGGATGGCAAGTACAGCGGGCAACCCCAAAGTGGTTTTCACACATCTGATCACAGCCTCCGTTCTTGTAAAGGCAAGGATTTGCCCCTAATGCAGAAAAACAGGCAACTTAACAAACTGCCTCTTCAATCAGCATCTTCTTTTAGGTGTGCAGAGTTAAAGCAGTTGGAAACAGAAAGAAGACTGACAAAAAATACCCCTTTCTTGTTTAAATTAAGAACAGATCCCTCTAGTAAAGTGTAGATATCACCACCTAATCTCTATCAGGAAAGCAGATGGGGGTACTCTCTGTCTAATAAATGTTTCACTTTTTCCTTTATTGTTTCTCCTTCAATATTTAGAGTCCCAACACTCCCAGAAAGAACACTGCAAGGGCATAGGGAACCTGTGATTCCCTTCACTCAGTCCTTTTTTGCTGCTTACAGGGAGATGGTTCCCAATGGAAAATCCAATGAGTTGATCCAAAGGTAGTAAATCTCATCTGATCTTTCTTCACATCACTTATTATTTCTCTGTGTGAGGGATGCTAACAAACTAGGATAAATAGGTGTTAGGAGGCTGAAATAGCTGCGTGGCAATTGAGCAGCAACTGTTCTTGGGCACGATCATAAACACACAGGATCTCCTCGCATTCCCTGGACACCAGCCCAGAAGATGCTTTCAATAAATGCCAGCCTAACTATGCAAGGTCTTTGAAAAAGCCTATTTCTGAGAAGATAATCCTCTCCCCAGGGATGTCTATTCTACTGATATCAGTGAATAAGAGGAGGCTGGAAGGGAACGGCTGCTCAATTTTTGCAGTATACCTGGTTTCGCCAAAGGATGAACTACAACCACTGATGAGGGTCTCAGCATGCTGCCTCGAAGACGTACCCTGTTTTGGCCGGTCTTCTTGTCCACCCTCATTAGTGATGGCCTAGCCCAGTCAGAGAACCAGAGGTAATCTTCAAACACTGCTACATCAAAGGGGTGGCCTACAAGGAAATTAGAGTTCTCATTTCCATATCTCTAGAACACACAGAGAAACAATGCAAACAAAGACAGTATCTGCTTGAATGGCCACGGGCACACGTTACACTGAGGGTTAAAAACAGAAGTGTCCTGTCATCAACAGAAATAGCTGAAACAGAAAAATGAGTGATTACACGAACTCATTAGCATCCACAACACTGCAAACACAACCCACTGCATAAACAAAAGGAATGGTTGTGTCCACTGCCTCAGGTGGGCACTTAGAGGCTGTTTTTCTTACAGCTGAAAAGAGGGTCAGCAGTAGAGCAGAAATCATTTGACTTATTTCACCTGCAGCTGGACTGAGTGAATTCTCAGCACAGGAGCACTAGAGGGAGCAGCTGGAATTAACAACTCAGATGGATGTCTATGGAAGGGTGTCACCTTCCTACCCTCCGCTGTACAGCTGTCCAAGAAAAGAAGGTGAATTCCTGTCTTACTAAGAGTACTAGCAAAACATCAGGAGATCTGGTCTTTCTGCCTCTTTGAATTCATACCCCTACAGGTCTGAGCTTTGTCTCTCTCTTCTTTCCATCCAGATACTGGTGTCCTTTTCTCCTACCTCCAAAGAGCCACACAGCTGCTCCAAGCCTACCTCCCTGGGGTTTCTCCAGGGTTCCTAGCTCTCCTCCTTTTGTTTTCTTTTACTTTCTAGTTCCTTGTGAAGAAACAAAGTGAACATTTCCACAGGTTCCAAGGTCTTCCTTTGCAGATCAGTTGCAAGGAGTAGTGCACTGCAGGATATGCACAGCAGGGGACAAGAAAGCAGCGCTGGGAAGTCACTCTGCTCAGGGCTTCTGATGTCTTATGAACAGGAGAACACTGCTCCCCTTCAAGGATTCATTTTGCTCAGCTTCAAACAAGCATGAGAGCTGCTGACCTAGGAGATGGATGCAAATCTTCCCCAGAGCACAGACTGGGACTGAGTAATCAGAGCTTTTACCCAGAGGAGTCACAGAACTGAGCCCACAGTCCTCCTCCTGTTTGTGGGTTTTATGCACACCCAGAGAACAGGCCCTAGAGAAACACCATGCTCCAAGGGAATGCTCCTTTCAGAAACTAATTTGCTCATGTACAACATTTTTAAACACGAGGTTTACTTTAAACCTGGCACGTCAGTTCTTCACTGCTAATATTTATGCTCCCTTGCTGCAGAGCAGTTAGGTGTTGAACTACAGAAACCAGAACAACTACCAGCATAATGCAGGAATCATTTTTCCATTCAGTGTCCATTCTGCCTTTCAAATTATAAAGGATTTTAGCAGGCAAGATGCTCTTTCAGCTTACGTCAGTACAACTCACTGGTGTAATAAGCATGGCAAAACCTAATTAACCCTTAGTAGCCGTGCATGGGGCAAGTAAACTGCATGTTAGACTTCTTCCTTCTTTTAGTTGTTCTGTGAAGGCCAAAAAGCAGCCTGTGCAATGCAAAGAGGCTGGTTAGCAAAAGCAGAGAGTGTTAGAAACCTATTCTTTAGCTAAAATGAGTAAACTAAAGTCAACTGGGTAACAGAATGAAGAACTAAGTGAAGCCCCAACACCAAGTTGCACAGGATATACAGCATGGTGGCCAGCTGGTAGTTCACGTGGACATCTGAACAGGCACAAGCAGTACTGACAAGCAGCAGTAGGTAATCATCAAACCCAAAGCCTCACCTACATCATTCTGCGCAAGAATCCGACGACCAGAACCATCCAGGTTTGCGCTCTCAATCACCGACTGCTTGGCATCACACCAGTACAACTTGTCAGCTAAATAGTCCAGAGCTATTCCACTCGGCCACATCAGACCAGTGCTGGCTATAACCTGGCGGTCAGTGCCTTCTAATGAAGAGCTCTCAATTCGGGGACTGACCCCCATGTCAGTCCAGAAGAATCTCCTTTAGAAAACAAAATGCATACAGGGAGTCAGTGAATCAATGTTTGTCTTCCTCTCCGTGGAGTTCTTCCAAAGCAGAACCATCAGATGAGAGCAATACAAGCACAAGGCACAGGAGAAAAGGTGCCCTCCCTCAAGCAAATACATTAGCTGCTGTGGCAGGGGGAGTGGATTAGATGATCTTTTGAGGTCCCTTCCAATCCCTAATGATTCTGTGGTCTTTTCATACGTGCTGATTACACTGGGTCTTACCCAGTATCCCCACTCTGTTGGCCTAAAACATTTGGAAACCAGCTCCCTCCTATGCTGACGGATGACTCTTATCTCCTTTCTACATAGCCCACATGAGTGCTGATAGTGGTTTAGCAAACCCAAAGAACAAAAGACAAGGCACTAGCCAGCCCCTTGTCTAAACAAGGGTTAGAAGGAAAACAAAATAACCCATCAGCCATGGGAAGCAATCAAGAGTCCACAGGTTATTCTGTTGGTTTTATTAAATAAGCTAGTGTCAGCCCCAGACTCCTTTTAGCAAGCTGGAACAGAGGAGGTTCCATCCCAATATCAGCAGGAACTTCTTCCCAGAGAGGGTACTGGAGCACTGGAACAGGCTGCCCAGGGGCGTTGTGGAGTCTCCTTCTCTGGAGAGATTCCAGACCCACCTGGCTGTGTTCCTGTGCGACTTGGTCTGGGTGATCCTGCTGTAGCAGGGGGATTGGACTGGATGATCTTTCGAGGTCCCTTCCGATCCCTAAGGATTCTACGATTCTATGATCTAAGAAAATCATGACTTCTGACATCTTCCTCCAGAGCCCTGAGTGGCCCTCACTGCATTCCTGCTGGTTTCCAATGAACAGACAATGCTCATGTCAGCCCCAAAATGAGGATAGGCAAAACCACAAATTCCTTTTGAAGTTCAGCCTCCAGGCTTCCCAGGCAGCAGCTACTTCTGCCAGGGTTGCTGGAACGACCCACACATCCATTTGGCTTTACTTACAGGAGCAGTTTTTCTGCAGCCAGGGCAGGGATCAGCATTCTCAACAGCCTTAACCGAGTCTCAGATCCCTCTTCAGTACTGACTCTACTGCTATGGACATTGCTACACTGTGTGATCCTCCTTTGACTTTCTCATAAGGAAGCTCTGAGTGATGTTTCCTCCTCCCTTTTCCCTTGCAGCCTTTGCCTCTAACAACTTCCAAAGTTCCTGTTAGCACGGTGCTTTCCCCTGTCAGGGTGACTTGTATGATGCTGTAACGTGCACCAGGATCTTTAATACTCGTGGTATTTTGTTTTAAATAAGAGAGAGGTGAAGAAGTCCCTGTGCACAAAAGAAACCCAGCAGTAAAGCTCTCCCTTTCACACAGCTCCGCAAGGCTGTGACTACTATCCTAGCATAAAAATCATGCTGACTACCAAAAGGTCAAGGCTGGCATGCTCATTTTTAAGAAGCCTCCCCACAAACCCCACGCGATTCAGTCACGTTTATCACTCCTTACTTAGCGAACGGGTGAACGGCAATCCCTCGGGGCTGGGAGATATCCTCCCAGATGAGGGTTTTTCTTTGCGTTCCATTCAGGTTGCTGCTCTCGATGCGAGCCCTCCTGCAAGAAATACAGCACCGTTAGCTCCTCGCTGCCATCTCTGCTCAGGCGGAACACACTCGTTTGAATGCGTTTAGCACAGAAAGGTAATAAATAACTTCACCAAGACAGGAAATAATCCTGCTGATACGAGACGTCTAGCTGTTTTATCAGCAAGAAATTCATGTTGCAGCCTCAGTAATGATTAAATACCTTCTGCTCTTCAGGAGGCGTGTTGTTCTTCTTTTGATGGCAAAGAATGAGTTGGGAGTACAACTGCTCATAGAGAAATGTTCATTCTAAAGGGAGTCAGGAGGGGGGGTGAGGGAAAAAGCCCCTAATTATCAAATACATAAGGAATTTTTAAATAGTTACTTTTTCCATAGCATTTTTCACCCAGAAATTGCCAAGCAACTCTACATGTTATATCTGTTTGTCAGGAAAGAATGAAGCTTGTGATCACTCACAAAACGTATGGCAGAGTCATCAATCTGCCTTGCCAGCCTAGGGATCTGATGTTTCCCTAGAAATCTCTATTGCTACAACCTTCACTTTGCTAAATGAACCTCAGCCTCTGCCTGAAAGCAAACTACAGCGTTCCATGCTGTTCTGAAGCAGCAGAGAAAGGCCACACAAAGGTGGAAGGAGAAATATGCTTGGGCAAACACGGAGTGCACACGGATAAATGCAGTGAGTGAGATGGAATTGGCAGATTCAAATCCTCAGCGTCACCCTTGCCTCTTGTCTTACACACATGAGCAGCACCGTTTCCCATGTCACAAGAAACACGGGTGTATTTATACAGGAGCAC
The DNA here is from genome assembly GCA_013397515.1 of Upupa epops. Taxonomy (NCBI): domain Eukaryota; kingdom Metazoa; phylum Chordata; class Aves; order Bucerotiformes; family Upupidae; genus Upupa; species Upupa epops. The sequence goes on along the minus strand of VZRI01012077.1, from coordinate 117,617 downwards.
ATCACCTTGATGAGATTGTGCCTAAAAGCATGAAGGGGGGACTAGCAGAATATTTTAAATGGAGAAAGAAGGTGACCTGGGTGTTCTAATCTGGTTTTTGTTGTCTAAGAAATTATGGGTCACACCGAAACACCTTGACTGCTCCTCAAGGCACCTATTCTGCCTTTTCACTGAAGGTTGGGTTTGCTTCTCTCTGCACATGAGGCTGGGTACNTGACCTTAAACACCCCCAGGGATGGAGCCCCAACCACCTCCCTGGGCAACCCATTCCAGGCTCTCCCCACTCTCACAGTGAAGAACTTCTTCCTCTCATCAAGTCTCAGTCTCCCCATCTCCAGCTTTGCTCCATTCCCCCTGGTCCTGCCATTCCCTGAGATCCTAAAAAGCCCCTGCCCAGCTTTTTTGTAGCCCCCTTTAGATCCTGGAGGCCACACTAAAGTCACCTGGGAGCCTCCTCTTCTCCAGACTGAACAGCCTCAACTCTCTCAGTCTGACCTCATAGGAGAGGTGCTCCAGCCCTCTGATCATCCTCGTGGCCCTTCTCTGGACATGTAAATGTGAAGTCATGTTGCCTGCCACTGGTCATTCCTCTTCTATCAGAGACAATTGGGTCTGACCCAATAAAGGCCCCTTCCAACTGTAAGAAACTGTGTAAACTGTGTCGACTCTCCAGTAGCTTGAAGTGGGGCAATTCTAGCTGTCAGCAGTGCTGACATCTGACCAAGTTGTACTCTGTGCGATAATACTCATTATTTATAGTGTATATATACATAAAATATACATGCCCAGATGCAGTGTGTATGCATAGACATGATCATATATGTATATTTACACATGCATGTCCACAGACATATATGTATATATGCAGAGCACGCTTTAGATTCCTTGCAACTGAGTCCAAACCCTTGCTTCTTGGAAAGACACAAATCAAAACACAGGAACAGACTCAAAGCATTTTCGTTTTCAAGAACCTTCCAGCTGTGTGTACGTGAGACTACAGCTACCTAACCAGAACGGGAAGCATTAGTGAATTTAGAGTGATACCTCAGCTATTTCTGCATCACCAGTCACATACTCCAAATATTTGATGGCATGCTTCAACATCACGTGGCGTGATCTGGATGTTAGATGTTAGGTTTACTTGATTTATTTGGATGTAGGTTGGACTGGATGATCTTTAAGGTCTTTTCCAACCTTACCATTACTGTGATACTGTGATAACTGCACAGTGGAGCACGTACCCTCTGTCTGTCCAGTACAGTTTACGGTTGATCCAGTCCACAGCAAGGCCTTCGGGTATATCCAGAGCTGCACTGATGACTTTTACACGACTTGAACCGTCCAGGTTAGCTCGTTCTATCCATTTCAGGGCAGTGTGGGCAAAATAAATCTGTGAAGAAATAACAGATGAGGTTTGATTAGCACCCATCTCGCTTTCTGCTCTGTTTCCCTTGTCTAAGAGTTCCACTTTAAGCTTTCTATCTAAAATAACCATTATTAGGTGCTATGCAGGTAACGTGTGATCCCTGATCAAACCAAAAGGCACTTAGAGTTCAACCAGCATGACTTCTCCGTCGGCTTGTGCTTAGTTCTAAATCCTGGTTGCCCTGTATACAGTCCTCTGAAGATCCTGTGGTCCTGTTACAGTGAGCAGCTACTTCGTATGAATCACAGACAAGAAAGCCAAAGGAAAACTGGTCTCTAAGAAGCATGTTATCATTTTTCCAAGGGGGGAGCAGGGAGGAGGGAGTAGCCAGATGTTTGTGTCAGGAGCTGGGAAGGGAAAAGGAGTTCAATCATTTGCTTATGTTTTTTTCCTCTTAATTTTTCTATTCTGCACCTAATATTTCCACCTGAGGTCCTTCAGTTGTGGCTCAAAATAAAAGTTCTCTGTTGCAGGAGGGTTTGTGTTTTTCAAGGATGGGTAAAGGAGCTTCGGAACAGGCAGCCCAGGGGGGTTGTGGAGTCTCCTTCTCTGGAGATGTTCCATACCCGCATGGATGTGTTCCTGTGCAACTTGGTCTGGGTGATCCTGCTGTGGCAGGGGGATTGGACTGGATGATCTTTCGAGGTCCCTTCCGATCCCTAAGGATTCTATGATTGACATTCAGCACAGCACACAACAACTGCCAGTTGCCTTGCAGTTCCCTGTTACAGGAGCAAGTGGCTGTGTTCCAGCAGCCACTGAAATGATCTTTGCAGCAACTTGGATCTGGCAATGTCCACATTTAGTTAGATGTGTCTGTCCAGGGATTGAGGTGTTTGCAGCATCTGAGCTCCTCATCAGCTTTCACTGTATGATCCAGCATCCTCCTGTAACACTTCCACAGTGTGAAGAGATCTATCTGCCACAGAAGGTTCAGCAAAGCACAGCTGAATCCTCTGCTACCCAGATTTTAGGGCAGGGGGATGTGGGCACCCAGACAAACAGCTCTTCATGCAGAGAAGCTCCAACAGCAGTATCTTGTTTATCGAGGAACACATTTTGTAAGAGCAATAAGCCAGCCAGTGTTCAGAGTTTTGTTCAATAACATCAGAACATCGGAAGTAATTCCACTGAAGATTACTCCTACTTCTAGTAGGGATCAAGGGAGGGAGGCAGGAATAAGAAAAAGAGGGAGTGAGGGAAAAGAGAGAGCAGGGGAAGAAAAGGTGGGGGGGAAGAGAAGAGGGAGTGGGAGAAGAAAAGAGGGAGTGGGAGAAAGAGAAGAGAGAGTGGGAGTGGGGGACGAAACAAAGGAG